>WYDK02000014.1:5252567-5265303 GCA_009867345.2 Toxicodendron radicans
AACAGACAAAGTTTGGGTTGGTAACCATATATATATCTAGCTAATTGATACTTATTATTTCTATTGGATATTATGAAAAAGTGGTTGGCTTGCTTGGTGTTCATCACTGTCAACAATAAATACGGTTAAGTTCTTTAGAGATGAGTGAATTGACAATTGAATTATTCAATTAATTGTGATGTTATGTGTGAAAATGTATATTTCTCTACTGACTTAGGGTCATACACAGTGTTCCGACATATGTCTTGTGAAATGTAACCATTGGATTAGAAAAGTAATATAACATTGTCAGCACAAAGTTAATAATTCCTTCTTCAACAAGCAATTCAACATCTTATTTGTGTCGAAAAGAAATTACCTTTCGTTCAAGATAATAGATAATAAAGATACAATCATTAAAAACAATATTAGATGTACAAACTCTTAATACAAATTGATTTAGTATAAAGTGAATCAACGAATTTGTATACAAAATCAACTCGATAAATTCTAATTAACATAGATAAATTATGTGAAAGTAAAAGAGTTATGTTACTCAATTTTATATACAAGAGTTTGTAGTTAGTAGCACCATTCAGTCGCTAATAATTATGCATATATGGCTACTAATTATTAATAATTAATATGATGCTCTACAATTCAGTGGTCTCGGAAACTAGAATGGCATGTCTCGCTACTTGAATTCATTTATCCGTAATCTATGTTGTCTACCTCTCGCAAATATCTCATAATAAGATTTTTCTTATTATGCTTTTAAAATTAATTTTTAAACTTTTTTTTTTCATTTAAACAAATATAATTAGTTATAAGTCTTAAGTTGTCCAACCAAACAACACTTCGTAAATATCCTAATAATAGATATTCACTTTAATGAAGTGCTCACGATAAAACAAACTGTTGTACAGGAATTTTCAAGAAGAGTCTGCATTAGTCGAACACTGTTTGAGAAGTTGAAAGGTTTGAAGCGAACCGAATATAATTCTGCTCGACACATTGTGATCGCCAAATAAGATCTCGATAGTTAGATAGCTCGACTTAGTCAAAAAGGTCGACATATATGCAAGGTCGTCAGAATCATTGAGTTCGCTAGATAAGGCACAGTCAACCCGATAGATAGACTTTATCCCCCAAAAATGGGGATAAGATTGGAAACAAAATCAAACTGATCGCCCAATCCCTAAAATTTCGGGATATATTTCCTATTGAATTTGTAATCCCGGATTGAGCGAGTTTTCCTTGTAAATTGTAACACTATAAATATCCTCACTTTCTATTGAAATGGGGTTACAAAATTTCTATTCAATAACAAATATAGTGGACGTAGGCATTCGATAAAAAAAGGCCGAACCACTTTAAAAGTATTCTTATTCTTGATTATTGCATTTTCCAATTGTTCATTGCTGATTATCCGTAATCACGCACACATCCGTTCCGATTCCAACACGGTCAATCGGATCTATCTAGTTGGTACGAATTTCTGCATCAACATTTTGGCGCTAAAAGGAAGGCCAATCTGAAACAACAATTTTCGTTAATCAACGATCCAACAATAGATATGGCCTGTACTAGAACATCCAAAAACCAAGAGGAAGAGCGTGATAACGCTAATTCCACCCAACAAGAAGTGATAGCCGTTTGCCACCAATCACCAAGACCCTTGGGGCTCGACCTTCAAACCCGGAACACAGTGAGCTTATGAACATGTTTAAATCCCTGACCAATGTAATGTAGGTTATGTAGCAGGACCTGGCGGGGATGAAGAGAGTGCAGGAGGTAGAACTCAATAGGCCAGTATTCACTGAGCCAACCCCGACTAAGCGAAGTCAATAGTGGATTGATCGCTCAAGATCATCCGTGCCCAGTAGGTCTCAGCGAGCTCCTGCTCACTTCATAAGAAGCCAGACACCTTGCCATTTCAACAATCCGGGGAGGGGAACTGGAAAGCAAGTCATGGGCGAGATCGATCCACCCATGAACACTCGCTCCAAGTAACAAGGAGATGATGCACGTTTAGGCTTTAACCCACGCTCAAGACAAGCTCGCCATTAGGGCCATAACAACGACTCTCGGAGCATTGGTTTTAACCAGCTCTGCGAGCAGGATAGTAGGTACAATAGTACCTTCTATCCCAGCCGTTAGGCTATAGAATCACACACAAGTGCACAGAGTCCTTTGATTCGAACAGTGGATCTTAGGACTCACTTGGTCGAGCAGAGAGCCAACAGGGCTCAAAACCTTAATCCACCCGCGAATGAGCTTGAGTAGGTGCAGAAGATGTTGGGTGATTTTAAAGATCCGCCAGGTGTCACTTCCCATGGGATTCAGGGTGTCGAAAATGAAGTATGATGGAAATAGGGAATCGAATGAGCACCTCGATGCATTCAATGACTTCACTGAGGTGCATTAAGTCTCCGATTTGGCGAAGTGTTAGTGTTTTGCAGTAACCTTTGTGGGAGACGCTAAGAAATGGTACAAGAGGTTAGCCACGGGCTCCATCCACTCCTGGCAATAGTTCACCTCGTTGTATCTACAGTAGTTCCAAGTGAGGATGCAATTTTCAATGCCGCTCAATTATTTGAGTAATATTCGCCAAAAAAATGGCGGGTCTTTGACTTCATATCTGAGAAGGTTTTAGAGCGAGCAGACGAAAGTCGTCAACATTCCAAAAGAATCAATCAAGACTTTATTGGTTACAGGGGTAAGGCCGCAAACGGATTTTTGGAATGAGCTACAGAAGGAGGATAATGTAAGTCTGGCTCAATTCTACAAAATGGCTGAAAGACATCAACGAGTGGAGAGCTCGTTAGCAGCTTTGAAAGGGGGCCCATCAAGCAGTATACTGAGCAGTGACAAGATCGTTCAGTAAACAGAAGAAGAATCCAGGATCGGATTGATAGGTCCTGATTCAATAAGAGATCGAGAAAAGAGTTTCGAGCGAAAGAGCCAATTGCTCGATTCACGGAGTACACTCCGCTAGTCACCTCGTTGTCCCACATTTACGAGGTGTCTAGCAAAGGGAGGAAAGCTCTCCGACCAGGGAAGATGAAAGCTTCATCGTTCAGGCGGGACCCTAAAAAATATTATTGGTTTCATTGAGATATCAGGCACAATACATATGAGTGTCAGAATCTAAAAGATGCAATTGAGGAGTTGATAAGGAGGGGGCACCTGAAAGACTTTGTGCAAACGGAAAAAGAGCCAAAGAAACGAGCAGATAATGAAAGGCAAAAAAGCCCGCCACTGCCATCGTTATCGCCATCGCCACCGCCACCTCTTCCTCCTTCTCCAGGCGGGTACAAAGTGAGAATGATATACGGTAGGCCCCAGTTCAATAGGAAATTTGAGGCATGCTCGCAAAGGAGATGCTCGAGAAGCCATAACAGGCTCGATCCCAAGAATAATGTGGTCGCAAGAGGGAGGCCGCAAAAAAAAGGCCAATGGCGACAGCGAGGTGATAGGATTCACCGTAGAAGAATACGAGCAGTACCCTAAGTATACTCGTGACACAATAGTGGTAACCATAATGATCGGGAACAATCAAGTATTTCGGTTAATGATAGATAATGGGAGTAAGATAAATGTATTATTCCTAAGGGCATTCCGCGAGATGAAGTTTACAGAATGCCACTTGAAGATGTGCTCGATGCCAATTTACAGTTCCACTGACGATAGCCTGCCCCCCAAAGGGACAATCGATCTTCCAGTGACCATAGGGGAAAAGGATTGCATAAGGATGAAAATGCAGGAGTTTATTGTGGTTGACTGCCCGACAACCTATAACAGGATTTTGGGCAGACCATTCTTAGATGATTTCGAAGCAGTGGATTCAGTCCACGGCCGAGTTGTCAAGTTCCCAACTGAAAATGGGAAGAGACTTAATTGATGATGCAAAAAGTTGTTATAACAACGCTATGACAACGACTATTAAGTGGCCTATGTTGAAGAGCATGGTAATTTCATAAGTCAACCAGCACAATGGGCCAATTGAGGACACCATTGATTCTCGACTTCACAAGGAAGACCCCGCAGCGAGTCCAACTGGGGAGCTGCGGGATATTTCAATTAGCGATGAAGACCCCACACGAGTTTTGAAAATAGGGAACGGGCTGAATAGAGAGCTAGCAAGTCAGTTGACCGTTTTCTTGAAGAAAAATCTAGATGTGTTCACCTGGGTGCATGCCGATATGGTTGGCATTCACCCCGATGTAATGTGTCATCGATTGAACATCGACCTCGAGGCAAAACCAGTTTGACAGAAGAGAATGTCGATTGATGCAGAACGGTCCCAGGCATTGAAAGATGAGGTTGATAAGTTACTAAACATCAACTTCATCAGGGAAGTGAGGTACCCAAATTGGCTCGCTAATCCGGTACTTGTCAAGAAATCAAATGACAAGTGGCGGACTTG
This sequence comes from Toxicodendron radicans, assembly GCA_009867345.2. Classification (NCBI taxonomy): domain Eukaryota; kingdom Viridiplantae; phylum Streptophyta; class Magnoliopsida; order Sapindales; family Anacardiaceae; genus Toxicodendron; species Toxicodendron radicans. Next base: position 5,256,976 of record WYDK02000014.1, read on the forward strand.
CGTGGATTTTACTGACTTAAACAAAGCCTACCCGAATGATAGCTTCCCGTTGCCTAGAATCGACCAACTAGTCTATGCAACAGCCGGGCATTCACTCCTTAGTTTCATGGATACATACTCAAGATACAATCAAATCCTCATGTATCAACCCGACGAACAAAACTCTTCTTTTATTACTAACGGTGGCCTTTATTGTTACAGGATGATGCCGTTTGATTTAAAAAATGCAAGGGCAACTTATCAATTGTTGGTCAACAGGATGTTCGCCAAGCAGATCGAAAAAACTATGGAAATGTACATCGACGACATGCTCATCAAATCAAAATAAGAGAGCGAGCACATTGGGCATTTGGCAGAAATGTTTGAGGTCCTCTGAAAACATCGGATGCACTTAAACCCACTAAAATGTGTATTCAGGGTAGAATCGGGCAAATATCTAGGCTTCATGGTAAATCAATGGGGTGTGGAGGCCAACCCCGACAAGATCCAAGCATTACTGAACATGCATAGCCTGACAAAAATCAAGCAAGTTCAGAGTTTGACAGGCCGAATTGCAACGCTCAACCGGTTCGTTTCAAAAGCGAAGGATATATGTTTGCCATTTTTTGAGGTATTGAAGGGGAATATGAAGTTTGAATGGACCAAGGAATGTGAGAAAGCGTTCCAAGAGTTGAAGAAGCACCTCGGTCAGCCTCCTTTATTGTCAAAACTGATTTTCGGCGAGCCCCTTCTCCTATATATGGCGGTGTCATTCTTTGCCGTCAATGCAGCATTAATTAGAGAAGAGTCGGGGATTCAGTGGCCTATATACTATGTGAGTTAAAGATTGGTCGATGTTGAAACAAGATACCCAGAGATGGAAAAGCTAATGTTGGCTTTAATAGTGGCATCCAAAAAGTTGCGGCCTTATTTCCATGTGCACACAATCCTTGTGTTGACCAATTTCCAACTGAGGAAAATGTTCCAGAAGCCTGAAGCGTTGGGAAAATTGATCTAATGGTTATTGGAGTTAAGCCAGCACGACATCAAGTATTTTCTAAGAACGGCGATCAAGGGGCAAGCTCTCACTAATTTTATTTCTGAGTTATCCTACTAGCCCGGAGAGAGATTAGTACCTGGGGAGACAAATAACGACAAGATCATCACCTCGAAAATAGCTGAGGTGGAGTTGCATTGGCAGTGAAAATTGTATGTTGATGGATTATCGAACGAAAATGGGGCAGGAGCCGAGCCGTTATTAGAAAGCCCTGAAGGAGAGAAGTTTTGGGTTGTTGTAAGGTTTGAGTTCCCCGCTTCCAATAATGAAGCGAAGTATAAGACACTTGTGGCGAGGATCGGGCTGGCAAAAAAATGGGTGTGGAGCTGCTCATAATTAAGCGACTCACAGCTCGTGGTGAATCAAGTGACGGGGGAATACCAGGCCAAGGAAGAAAGAATGGTCACCTATTTGCAGAGGGTAAAGCTTGAGCTATAGCCCTTAAAAAACTATAAAATTCAGCAAATTCCAAGGAAACAGAATTCAGTGGCCGATGCTTTAGCCCACTTGACCTCATCAATGAAAGACGAGTCGACAAACTCTATACCAGTGAGAATCCTCCGAAAGTCAAGTATCAGCCCGTCAGACGGAACAATGGAGATAGTCTGCCGATATAGTTGGATGGATCAGATGAAAGCCTACCTGAAGGATGGTGAAGTGCCCGAGGATAAAAGTGAGGCCCGCACATTACGGGCAAAATCAGCCCGATATGTTCTTATTAATGATCAGCTATACAAACGGGGTTATGACACCCTACTTCTTAAATGTTTTGACAGAGAAGATGCGGACTACATCTTTAGGGAGATTTCATGAAGGAATGTGCGGGAACCATTCTGACGGGCGAGCCCTTACCTACAAAGTGCTACGCCAAGGTTATTATTAGTCGACTGTGTGTGAAGATGCAACGGATTTTGTCCTCAAATGTGATAAATGCTAGAGGTTCGCCGATATTCTGCGGGCACCACCACATGAGCTCACTACCTTAACCAGTCCATGGCCTTTTGCCATCTGGGGAATCAACTTGGTAGGCCCGCTACCCTAAGGAAAGGGTGGGGTCAAATTCCTGGTGGTGACAGTTGATTATTTCACAAAATGGGTAGAGGTCGAGCCTTTGGCCACCGTAACATCGAGCAAAATGAAGGATTTTGTATACAAGAACATCATCTGTAGATTTGGGCTTCCTCACACTATTGTAACGAACAATGGGAAACAGTTCGATAGTGAGGAGTTCATCTCATTTTGTGAAGGGCTCGGCATAAAGAAGAGTTTATCCACTGTTTATCAACCTCAGGCAAATGGGCAGGTCAAGGCAGTAAATAAAGTGATCAAGTACACCCTAAAAAAGAAGCTTGACTGTTTAAAAGGAAGACGGGCGGATGATTTGCCCGAATTTTGTTGTCCTATAGTACCACAACAAGAACGTTGATTGGAGAAACCCTATTCTCGCTTGCTTAAAGTTGTGAGGTGATGGCCCCGATTGAAGTCAAAGCGTGAAAACTTTCAGGAGAGACATGTTTGATAAAGATATTAACGATTCCCTACTAAGGCTAATGCTCAATTTGATAGACGAACATCGGGAGAAGTCGCAAATAAGGCTTGCATCTCACCAACATCGAGCTAAGCGATATTTCAACTCTAAGGTTAAGAATCGGGAGTTTGAGAAAGGGGATCTAGTTCTAAGGAAAGTAGTGACCACTGCAAAGGAGTCGAGCTGAGGGGTGCTCGGCCCAAAATGGGAAGGCCCATTCAGGATTTATGAGAAAATTGGGCTGGGAACTTTTCACTTGGAACATTCGAATGGAAGGTAGTTATGCGAGCATGGAACGTCGAACATCTAAGAAGGTACTATCAGTGACCTTGCCCAAGTTACTACATTCTTTTTATGTAAATTTTTATTTCCTTCTGTAATTGGACGGAGTCCGTCCTTTATTTTCAATAAAATATATTAAGTTCTCGTACTTTGTGTTACACTTATTTTAAATTTTGTGCAAAAGATCGAAGTTCGAGCTCTTCTGGCAAGATGGTATTAACTGCACCAAAAGGCAAACCCAAGGGTTAAAAGTCCAATCCCCAGTGATCCGCTTATCGAGAATTAACCGAGAAAAACAAGCCGAGAGGAGATCGACTAAACTCAATGACCCAGACTTTAAGAAGTTTTAACAAGTTAAAAGCTGTCGCAAGTTCAAGGTCTCTTTCAACACTTGGAAAATTTTGATAAATCTCGAAGTAAATCCAAGTAGAAAAACGGTTCGACTTCGAGAAAGCACGACAACTCGAACATTACCAGAAACACAAAAGATCGGGAAAAGAAAACATTCCATTAAATTAAAAGGGATAAGTTCATTACAAGCAAAGTATAAAAACAAAAAACAACTATGTGGTGGGGGGAACAGCGCCCTCATCAAATTGAGCGAGTTGAGAAGTGACAGCAGGGTCCACCGGATCTTGAGTATGTTCGCCCTCACCAGTCCGAGCGGGCTAAGAAGAGGCTGCTGGGTCCACTGGATCATGAGTTTGCTCGCCATTAACAAAGTCATCCTCGTCTTCCTTCGACTCACTGCTCTCCGAATTGAGCTCATCAGCTTCAGGCTCATCAACTCCGATCTCATCGGCCTCGGGGCTCATTATCCTCCGGGTACACGAAAGTACCCCCAGAAGCCTCACATCGCAACCTCTCAATCTCGGTCCGATATTGTTTTGGGAGGAAGGAGAAATCTCTATTGAGGGCCGCCTCGAGCATCATAGTCACAAGGTTTAACGATGTCTCCTAGAGGTTGACGTTGTACCTTCTTTTAGCCTCCCTAACGGTGCCTCTAAGGCGGACCACTTTCGCCTTTTTCTCATCACACAAATGTTTAAGGATAAACAAGTCGTGGGATTTTTCATTCAGCGTTTTATCCAACCAAATCGCATTCGACTCAGATTTAGCAAGGACAGCGGAGAGTTTTTGATCTTCAGCCATAAGCCTCGCCGTTTCCTAAGCGAGGCCATTTTTCTCGGCGATGACATTATCTTTCGCAACCTCAGAACCTGCGAGCTTGTCAACAAGCTCCTTATTTACCTCCTCGCTGGATTCTTTTGATTTCTACAGCTCGATTTTCAATTCTTTGATTTGTTTGTGCAGCAAGCGGGCTTGGAGCTGATGGTTGCATGAATAACTTTGGCGGGGCTCTCCAGAACAAGGAATTTATCTTGATAAAGATGGCTGAGCATACAGTGCGCCTGAAAAGCAACGAATTGCAAGTAAGAAGCGTGCAAAAAGGAAAATCGAGACAATGGGTGAAGTCAATTAATTATCTTTACCTTGCTCAAAGCCTTGACCATGCTGAAAAGATGGTTATGGGCAGACAGGGCCTTGAACTCCTTATAGAACTTGTCATAGACATAATCTTTGGTCACCATCGCCTTAGGCGCGACCTTCTCAAGAAGGGAGAGGATGAGTGCTTCCAACTTATTTTCGTCGATGTCTTCTTGAAGGCGGGCAGAAGCTGACGCCCTCAACTCCTTCCCTTTGACTTTGGGAGATTTTGAACTCTTGCCCTTTGAGCTAGAAAACCATTCTAGCACGATCCTTTTTCGCGGGCCAACCAATGGCTCTTTGGCCGTTCTTTTCAAGCTTAGGGTACTCACCCCTAGTTCGTTTGACCCGAGTGATTTCTTGGGCAGCAGAGGCGGTCAAGGCTGGTTGAGCCATCAAGGTAGTCGTCGGAGAAACAAAGTGGTCGTTGGAACAACAGCAGTGGTCGATACGGTTTTCGGGTAGATCTTAGTCGCCCTGGTCGAGGTTTCACCTCTCTTTGAGGGCCTTGTGGCAACTCTTGATCCTGCAAGCATAGTTCGCAGGTTAGTGAAGTTTGAACAGCGAAAAGAGAGTAACGAGTTGAAAATTTACTCCTTATTTTGCAGGGAAGGGGGATGTAAGCTAGCCTGAATTTCTCGGACGCCAGGCAGAATCCGAATGCCACCAAGTTTGAAAGGTGGACAAGTTGAGCAACCTCTTGTTGACTCTCAGAGAGATTGCCGAAGCGAGCTAAGCAAGACGAGTAGAAGTTTGGAGGGGGTTCCCGTCACGGTTCGCTGAAACGGGAAAAAAGAAATCAAAAGTTAGTAAAAAAAAAAAGGGTGGGCTTACAAGTATCCCCCCTGAAGACATCGTCGGCGCCACAAGCGAAGAAGAAGTAATCAAAGTCCTAATTCTTTATTTTCCCTGGGATCCTGGATAACCCTCTAAAGTTCTTTCTACTGGTCTTCGACAAATAAAAGGTGTCGTCCTGACCCTTTTTAGTCTGTATAAAAAGGTGAGCTCATCAATTGTGAGATCACCATGGTTGTACACTTTAAAAGCTATATACAACCCTATTATTATAAGGTATGAGTTCACCAAAAGCTGGAAAGGGGTGACGTCGTAATAATCGACGACGCTCAGGAGAAAAGGGAGCGGAGGAATGGAGAACCCGCATCTAAATAGGGTTTCAGAGATCTTGGACCAGGCCGTCGGGGGCATTTTTCTCAAATGCCCCATTAGAAGCATAAGAGGGGTTGGAATAGAATATTGTCTTTGGATTCTGGCGAGATCCTCCTTGGTAATCGAGGAGGACGACTGTTTTTTCAAAAGGCTGTGAGCTTGCGGGGTGATGATATTTATGGAATCGTTAGACTGGTTACTAGAGCCCACATCCGAGGGAGCTCTGTCGTCACCAAACAACTCGTTCAGGCTTGAACTGGAGCTCAACGTCGCCATGGGAACTTAGACACTAGAAACAAGAATAAACAAGTGTAAGTGTCAAGCCTAAAAGCCGAGAACCTAGACACTTGTACTCGGTCCAAGTACCAAAAGAGCCCGATGACAAGCTCTTGGAATTTATCATTCCCGTTTTGATTAAAGCCCATATTCTGATAAAGGAATCCAGTGACCGGTCGGCCACTTTCCGATTGATTTCTCAAGGAGAAACCCAAAAAAACCCTAAAGGCCATTACTACAAAGCTAGGTGGGTCGTTCTACCCTAGCCAGAAACATAATCGGAAATAACAAACTACCAAGAGGAATGAAAAGTTACTTACAAAGGGAATCAACTGCTGGAGTCACCGGAAAGAAAGGTCGGAATAACTTTGCCTAACAGAAAATTTTCTTTTGCAGAATGTAATAGCAGAGATTAAAAGTGAAAAATGAAGAAATAAAAACCATTATTTATAGTGAACTTTGAAAGGGGTGGGCAATGATCACGACCGTTGATGCAGCCGAGCAATCTTAGCCCTTTATCGTGGGGGCGATCTGAACCGCTCAAACGGGACACGTGTCAGTGAACCGTCGAGCTCCATAATGATAACCGTTGGCACAAGAGGCAACATTCTCGCGCGCGTCCAATTGTCAGTACAATTGAAACGGTGACTACATTAAATGTGACAAGATAGCTTGACAATCATCTAGATAAACGATTCGAGATCCCGAGATCGCAGACTCATCAAGTAATAGTGTTAGAAGCCCGACATCGACCTCCAAACACTAGGGGGTAGATGTTGTGCGGGAATTTTCACAAAGAGTTTGCATTAGTAGGACACTGTTTGAGAAGTCGAAAGGTTAGAAACGAACCGAATATAATTTTGCCCGACACATTGTGATTGCCAAATAAGATCTTGATAGTTAGATAGCTCGACTTAGTCAAAAAGGTCGACATATATGCAAGGTCGCCGGAATCATTGAGTTCGCTGGATAAGGCATTGTCAGCCCGAAAGATAGACTTTATCCCCCAAAAGTCAGGATAAGATTGGAAACAAAATCAAACTGATCGCCCAATCCCTAAAATTTCAGGATATATTTCCTTTTGAATTTGTAATCCTAGATTGAGCGGGTTTTCCTTGTAAATTGTAACATTATAAATATCTTCACTTCTATTGAAAGGGGTTACAAATTTTCTATTCAATAACAAATATGGTGGACGTAGGCATTCGAAAAAAAAAGGTCGTACCACTTTAAAAGTCTTCTTGTTCTTGATTATTGTATTTTCCAATTGTTCATTGCTGATTATCCGTAATCACATACACATCTGTCCCGATTCCAACACGGTTAATCAGATCCACCTAGTTGGTGTAAATTTCTGCATCGACACAAACAGTTTCTAACTAAACTCCACATTCACTTTGAAAGATGACAAATTTGTTAAATTATTGAGTTCATGTATATAGCAAAAGGGATTATTACTTCTAATTTGGTTTTATCATCTACACTAATTCATTAGTGATAGCTCTAATCTTTTTGTTTATTATATTTTCTTAGCTTTATTAGAAGAATATACAAATAATTAACCTCTGCATATTATTCGTTTCATCCTGCCGTTTGATCAAAACTGAGCTTTGAGGTGTGAAGTTTGATCAATATATTTTAATTTGAGTTAGATAAATTAGTTCGTTCATTATATTATGTAAAAATTAATTTATAAGTTATTTAACAAATAAAAATATTAAACAATGAATAAATGTATAAATAAATTTTTTTATTATTTATTTATTTATTATCTAAGATGTCACGTTACAAGTCCAATGGACCTTTTTCAATCCGAGTATAAGAGAAGTGGTTATAAATTAACATTGCCTAAATTGAGACACCAAAATTATATTACTGTTGAACATTTCAATAGATTAAAATATTGTAATAGTAGACTCACTGAATTCCTCAATCTTAACTTTGTACTAAAATCTTAATTTGAGATTGTGCTTCGAGAAAAGAGTTTGAGCATTATGTGTTTGATATGCCCTATGATCTACAATGTTAAATTATTGGCAATGAAGAGGAGTTAGAAAGTTAATTAAGGACGGTTTCAAAGTATTCTTAATAAATAAAACAATGATGGTAGGGACACCGAAATGGTGTACCGAAAATGTGAACCGAAGGACATGACTGTCTATTCACGTTCATTCACGTCAATAATTGGTTCGTCTAAGTTTTTTCTAGACGACCGTCTAGAAAGATTTCCCATTTTATATTATAAATAATTTTTTTTATTATTAATTGAAAGAGGACGGCCGTCCACAAATTAAGACGACGCATCCTCATTTATGGACGTCCGTCCATTAAATTTATTTATTTTTTTAAATAATTTATAATTTATAATATTTTTGATTGTATATATGTGAGAGGACGCGCTAACTACAGTTTCTTAGGTAGATTGTAAGTCTTCTTAAGAAACTTTGAAGCTGCTTCATCATTCCGGTAAACATAGAACACGTAGAAGTGTGTTTGGTTCAGTAGGATTCCACTGTCCTGAGGTTGGTGGAAGCGGTAGCCTGGACCTGGC
>WYDK02000014.1:5265403-5289086 GCA_009867345.2 Toxicodendron radicans
ATGGCTGGAGGTTAGTGGTTATATTTGTTCTTTGTGTTTCAATTAATAAGAACTATGTTTTGGTATATGTTTTACATGATCGACATAGTAGAAGCTGTCATGAAAATCGCTAAGGAAAAAAAAATAACAACTTAAGTTCATGCATGCTACCATAAAAAATTGTAATATGCCGAAAAATAAATACAAAGCTTATTATATTAATTTCATATTTGCATGATATACCAAATTCCGATATCTATCTTGATCATTCTATCATATTTCTCAAAATTAAACATTACCTTGGAAATACAAATATTATATTAAAAAATAAGCAAAACAAAAATTCTCGCAACGCACGGGCCTTATAACTAGTATCTATATATATATATATTGAGTAAATAACACTGACCACATATTTGTTTTCAAGTGCTTGTAACATACAGGGACATTTGTTTGCTATTGTTTGTAACTTATTATTGACATTGGCTGCAAATTAACTAACACTTAATTTGTAAATCATGACACAGGATGTCTCCTTCATTGACCTTCAGTTAAAATATTGAGTAATTTTAATATTAATTATTCCGGTATCTTTGAATTAACAAGGATTGAGTGTTACTTCCAAATTAACTCGTGAATTTGAAGTATTAATTTATTCAATAATATCAACTTTTTTCGTAAATTAATGCACATATTTTAAGTTAATTAATTATATGAATTAATTAAGTAGGTGTGAATAGATTGTACGTAATGTAAGTATCTTCCGGGGGAGATCCTCTCTTGTTGCTGGGGTACATTAAGTGGTTACCCATAATACTGTATATATATATATGTGGTGGTTGTGGAGGTAATAATCAATCGATGAACTACAATATCCAAAGTCTTGTCTTTCCGAATGAACTCAAATGCTTTTGACCAAATATTCTTTTGTTAACCAACCATTACCCAAATCAAAAGCAATATGCTTCCTTTATTAATGGATAATAACTCAACTCTCATAGTCTTGTCCACGGTTTCTCATATTGCCTTACACCTATTCTATATATATTTGAATGACGATCGAATTACCCATCTAACTACTACAAATAATTCGAACCCAATAAGTCAATGAATGAAACAAATCTCTTTGACCATCAAACCAACCCTTTATAATTTTGGATGGTCATATGGGTAAATATATAATATACATTCTCCTTGGAAACAAATTTGAAAATTTTGCACTAAGTGAAAACTAAAAGTAAATTATCACATGTACCTTCTTTGCACACTGAAAATGATTTTTCTCTTCATTTTCTCACTTTAATTTACCACATTTATCCCCTTTGCACACCATCAAAACCAAAATACACGATAAATTAGTGAACATCAAATAAACATTTTTACGCACATAAATCTAACAAAATGTTAAAATGTACCAACACATCCACTCAAAAATAACACCAACTGATTAATTTATTAAAAAAATTGTACCTGGGTTGAGGAGTTGTACTTCTTGTTCGATTGTAGGTTCAGGTATTTGGGTTGGGCATCTGCAATGGGATTGGGCCCTGTTTTCTAAACCATTAAAAAATTAATGAATTAAAAACTAATTTATTCACATTAAAATGGGAAATAAAAATAAATCTAAACTACAGAGGATATTAGAAAATATTTAAAAAAACTATCTCCCTAAAATTTTCGATAATATAACACCAAAAGTACTGTAAACAACACCACCTTGAGATTGTACTTGATTTACTGTTAACCCAAGAATATTATTGTATGCCAAAACGGTACCTGCATGGGCCCATAATCCGGACACATTCTTGAATTGGGCTTTATTTTGAATTTCCATTTTTTTTAATGTATATAGTATTTGTTTTGTTAACATTATAAATTTTTTTTTTTCAATCTCCATCGTCAAAATTATCAAGGTGAAAATCATATATAGCTGAAAATTATAATCACATTCATGTTATAAATATTATATGGTTATTCAAATCTTCAATCCACAATCTATTTCATGCAAAATTTTGGAATTAGATTTAAAATAATAGACTATACAGTAAACCTATTAATATATATATTTAAGGATAGTTTTTATTAATAAATTTATTTAATTTTTTTTAGATAATAAGTAATTCATGTCAAAATCTAACATATTCCTTCAATATTAGGGCACAGCCAGAGTGGCAAAGGAAAAATGGTTGACAGTTGACAAGCAAAGCAGTTTATTTCCATTTCCATGTTAGGTAGACATAACAGAGCGAAACGAAATTACAACTGACAGCACCCATACAATGTTTATATGAAGATTCTTGGAGTTGTCATCAAAGATTAAACATGTGGTTCACTCTCATCCAAATCTATTATTGTTTTCTGTCCACAGTTCTCATCTTAAGTCCCCTTGACTCATAATTCTACTATGTGTTCACCTATTTCTGCAAACACACATATGTATCCATCCATCCGTATCTTTTTCCCTCAATTTTTAACTCACTCCCATATATACAAACAATTATATTGATGATGTGTGGTCGATTTTTTTGACCGAAATGATCTTTGCTTTTGTTTGTGGTCCAAATTTTTGCCTCAGTCATGTCATGACTTAAGATGTTTACTGCCATATTCACATGGGTCTATGAAACTCCAATCCGACAGCAGACTCTCTTTGGCTATATATTTTGGCGTAAATTTTGCTGACATCTCTCCATCATTGTAAAAAATGAAAAAAACTTTCAACATTGCCCTACCAAATCCACTGTATCTTCATCTTCGTTTATTTTTTTTGCTTTCAGATGCAATGACAGTGAGTTTACCACCACAACACACCAAAATAACTTATCAATCATAGCTGTAAATGTGTCGTCTGCAACTTGGAAATTGAGCTACCTTTTTATCTTTTTGGGTAATTTTCATTTACTTCCACAACTGTCGATTATATTTCTTGTCTTTTCTACCTCTCTTTTTTTCTTACTCAGACTGCAAACTACTACCAATATATTATCCCTCCCATCATCTTCGTCTTTGAAATTACTAGTATAACTAGCCACCCACTGACACCAAAATTTCACGTATAACTAAGCAGTTTCAATTACATAAACTTGAAGATGCTATAGTCTCCCAACAGGACTCAAGGAGGACTATGATGAAAAGTTTATAATAAAAGAAGATTAAAAAAATAAAAAAGATTAATAGAATGTTTTTTTGACAAAGGAGGGAAAAATGTTTTTTTTGTTAAGAGTGTGATGACAGGAAAAACTTTGTCCTGTCATTTTAATTAATTCTCAAGAGTCTATGCTCACATGGTAAAAATATTCCTGTAATGAATATGATAGTGCCACAACATCACTCACTCCAATAATCAACCCACATGTTAAGGGAAAAACATATGTGATGGGGGCAGCAGTCGACAGAACCGTCACGTGAAGCTGTCGTTGACCAAACTCTCCGGCCGTCAATGACTGGTGCCCACCGCCGCTAAATCATACTTCTCTAAGAAGTCGTTTTTTTTTTTTTTTGCTGTACTGTTGTTTTCGCCGACCTCATTTTTTTCTAGTATTTTCAAATATGGGTCTACTTTTTGTACGGTGATAACTGGATAGGACAAATCAACATCAATAAAAAGCTGGCAATTTGATGCGACTTTTATGATCTGACGGATAAAAATCTCACCCTCATATACACGTAGTAGCATATGGTTGGTCGACAAGGCCCATCAACATATCTAATCGCACGATCATGTCGGCCCTAGGCCAACATGTTGTCAGCTGTACAGAGACGTCTGATCGAGAAAGCTTTACCGTTTCAATTTTGTCACTCAATTGCAATTTCTTTTGTAATTTCAGAGCAATAAGATAATTTATTGAAAAATTTTGGTGCTGATTAAAAATAATAAAATTTCCCTGAGGGCCACTAACATAAATTCTGATATTTGTCTGCTTGTTGAGTGATTATATAAATGGGCCAGGGCTTTTAGGCCTAATTACCATAACTAAAAGGTCCACATCCTTTGGATCAAACCAGTGTTATATTGAAATAAAATAAAGAAAAGCAAATAAACAAAATAATGATATTATCCAAAAATAATAATAATAATTTTCCATGTATTGCCTATTAAAAATATCTTTTTTTTTTTTAATTTGGGAAAATATTTTATAATTGTGTCTAGTCTTATTCAAAATTCCGAAGATTATATCAAGATTAACTTAAAACGAGTCTTTGTGATCTCAAATGAAAACATTCTAAACAAGAAAATAAAAAATTAAAACATATTCGATTGTACATGTTTAATAATGGAGATCACTTTATATGAGTAATAGTATATTTACAAACTAAGTATACGAATCAAGGTGACAGAGAAAATTATATACCAAATTTGATGTTTAGTATTATTCTTATTTTTATATTTATTTTTGGTTGCAACAAAATCAATGTCAATGAAACAAAGCTTCATTGGACTATTGAACGCCAAAAAAAAAATAAACAATAATACTAATGTCAATAACATGTATTGAATAGACCAAACATAAATATTAGGTATAACGAGACAATCGTAGACTCTGATTGTACGAGTTCTTTCCTTAAAGTAGAACAAATTATTTTCACAGGTCCTAATTAGATGTTTGCAATCAGATTGATGCGGTGACAGCGAAAGGTTGAAATTAAACCAATAATTAGGCTGTGGTAACATATAATTAACAGCTAAATAATCCATTGTTGTTTCAGTTTCATATTGTGTTACTGGATCTGCTTGTTTATGCCAGAAGGGACCTACCATTTGTAGTAGAAGCATTGACGTTAATTATGTAGTTATGTAAAATAACTCTTGATAAACTATCGAGCAAACTTCAGAAGATGACTCTACATGCATGTAGTATCTCTTGGTAAACATCAATGTACCTTAATATAGGGAGAAGAATCAGCTAGGTAAACTACGTTTTATGATTTTGATTACTGAATATTGAGCAAGATTAGGTAAAATTTGGTTGTTAGCTGAGAAGAACTTCTTCGGAGTGTAATTTAAATAGTAGTAGTGGTCCACTGACAGTGAGTAGGAAATAAAATTGCAAATAATTTACCTTACACTATTGGCCGAGATTAGGGCAATTCAAATACTTTATTCTTAATTAGTGGCATATATCCAATTAAATATACTTAGTGGTAATATAAAATCTTCTTGGAGCAGTTGTGATCATGATCCAAACGCTTAATTAAATATCTTTGATTACATCATCAACTGTATTAACGCCCTTTAATCTTAGATTTATTATTGCTTTAAGTTTCATTAACATTTAACTATGCTGATAAAATCCTAAAGAAAATCTTGGTCGTGAGGTCCTTGTTAATTGGCATCTTTCTTGGTGCAGATTTGGATGCTAGCTAGGGTATAGAAGTAGAAGTAGAACGAAAGCTTTTGAGAACATCCATAGTGGTTTATAAATCAATAATACTAAATTCATAATCTAATTTTATAATATTATTGTATGGTCCATAACGTGATAGTTAAATTGACACTATTACGTCAACTCTCACCACATCCAATACACTAAATGACTTTATTAAACACGAACGATTGTTTATTGAGGAACAACAATTTCATACGGAACAATCATTCATTTATTCATAAAGAACAATTATTATTTCATAAGTAACAACCATTCCATACGAAACAATTATTCCTTTGTAAAGAACAATCATTCATACATAAAGAATAATCATTCATTATTAAGTAACATTAGTTCATTCCTTAAGGAACGATCGTTCGTCTCTAAAGAACGATCGTTCGTCTCTAAGGAACGATCGTTCGTCTCTAAAGAATGATTGTTCATACTTAATCAAAATCGTCAATTGATATGGTAGAATCAACTCAGCTGTTACATTAGAAGTGATAAGAGAAGATTGTGGATGTAATATTACTCTTTATAAATACATAATCATTTGATCATGACTACAAACTTCCGCTCACAATTTAGATTTCGTGATCTGTACTCTATTAATATGAAAAATAAAATTCGATGAAACTTATCTTTACACGAAATTATAAAAGTTTGATCAATTCTAAAGTCAGTCAAACGTCTTTTAAATAAAATAGAAATAACCTGTGATAAAAAGTATTTGTGTATATAATTAGTTAATAAATAAGAATATTTAAAAATGAAGTGTCCCATTATATAAAGTGGGTCATCTCATATTGGCATCACTCATGACGGCATTATAAAAGACAGAATTAAACAAATGGGGTCTTAGAATAATTACCCAAAGTTACACGTTTGTATGTTTTTTTTTTTTCGAGTGAAAGACTTCATTGTATCCAGAGGTGACATGCTGGTTTCATGCAGCTTCAAATAAAGATATGCAAACATTGACAGCTGAACAGAATGACAGAATTCTACATGAGAAGCACCAAGATATAATGTGTCTTCGGTCACCCAAGCATTAACATGGAGATAGGTCGGTTTGTTTTATTTATTTAAAAGCAATAACCTAGCCCATCTAATCAACAACACCATCACCATCACCATGACAAATTTATATTATCTATATTTTACAAGAATATATATATTATCATTATCAGCAAGTTGAAATTTCTTATTCTGATCAACAAATTCGAACATGTCTGCATATTCTTATACTGCGGCAATGAAGATGAGTTTTCGAACATACATATTTTAAATAAATGAAGCGTATTTGGCTCTTTGCGACCTATAATGTCAAAGTCCCTGTTCTAAAGACAAAGATGATCATCATGATTCATGACTTCCAAAATTAGGTCAATTATTATATAAATACCTTCAAATTTTATATATGTAATCTTATATACGTATATAATTATTTAATGGGTTTGGCAACGTGGTGACTTCTAGGCCGCTCACATAGAAGACCCAAAAAAAAAAAAAAATAACCCTAGACCTAAAGGATTTCGTTTAGACCAGATCTATAGGTTCAAATACTTTGAAAGAGTAAAATGAGAATCTGGTTTATTTTCTTCTTCCATGCATGCAATAAGACAAGCGAAGAAAACAAAAATACAATGCAGAAACCCTAATAAACCAGCAAAAGGTTGGGTAATGCTGTCCCCAGAACCAGAAGTACTGAGATTGAACATAAAAACCCTTTTCGATTTCAAAAAGGCGACGTTTGGTTGATGCATAAAGTCTTACTCATATACATGCTAACGCAACGTAACTACTTGCAATGAATTATTAAGAGCTTTTTGAAAGCCGCAATTTTTGAATTTAGAAATGAGATTGGCAAAGGAATCAAATTTAAGAAGATTTACGCTGTTGCAGGTAACAGTGTTGATGGATCGATGGTTGTTGATACGTCCAAGTAGAGGGGAGAATAAATTAAATTAGGACCCACTGGAACACCGAATACTTATGGAGTACTACCGTGGAGAGAGTAACAGGCGAACAAATGATTTTAGTGGCCAAGGGTTGAACACGTGGAGGAGAATGAGGTTGCCGACAGTCTTTATCAGAGTGTCAGAGTTAACAGCTATCAAGGCAAAAGATTGTGACACGACCACGGTTTTCTAGCCGGTGATACTCTTATTCTTCCTCCATCACTACCGCCACCACCACCACCACCAATCTCATTTCCAAATATTTCTTTCACGTTGCTTATAATATAACATACCACCACCTTATTATAAAATTTCAAAATTTTTATTTTTTATAAATTATAAAATATCACTAAAAAATTTAACCTAAATTATTCAAGCTTCCCACGTCAACCAAGTTAACAAGAAGGGGAGTGGGGGCACATTTGAAGAAGCGGACAATTAATTCGAGCTCAATCATAATCAAGCATCTTACTGTTAGTAAAATGGAAAGTATAAAATTATGATAGTGATAATCTCATAAGAAAGAGAAACATTGGCATTAGTTTATTAACAAATTATATGTTTTAAGAACTTCGCTGAAATAACACATGTTTCCATATAATTTCTTCCTTTTGGTGGACCAATTCCCCGGGGTTGTAGACTTGTAGTAGTATATATTTGATTTAAAGGACATATATAACATAAAACAAAAGATTTCTGACATTATCACAATGACCACCAGTTCTGAAAAATATATTCCAAAAAATCAAAACATCAATAACGTTAATATCATAAGGAATATATAGTAACTTAACAAAATAAGGTTCTATGTCATTGAACTGATTCTACACTGAGGAAAAAGAAAAGTATGTGTCCCCAAAAGCATAAATAGGGGATGGCACACCTAAGGATATGAAGGTCAATGTAGCCTTTCCAAATACAATATAATTGATCTCAAATCCAGAAAGAGATTGAGCAATTATGTAAGAAATTGATCGTGTATGGAAAAACTGAAGCATCCCGTTGAAAAGGGCGACGAGGGTTATTGAAAATTTCTTCAATGATTATAAAGTGACATGTATATATATTTCTCTTTGCTCAATCCATCCCAAAAAAGTCTTCTAGCTATAAAGCGTCCAATGCACTTAATCTCAAATTAGAATTTAAGAGCCATGCCAAATAATCCAACACTCCATCGACATCTCAAGTAATAATTCAGTGGAGCCTTCATCTAAAATAATTGTATACTGAGGTAAACTCACATGTGCCCACTCAAATTTGGGAATTCCCTGCAACCATTTAAGCCTACCTGCATGCAGTTTTCTCCTGTCTCCGTAGGAGTCCCCAGTGATGATTTCTGTGGCCGTATGGCATAGCAAATTAATTCATCTCTCAACGGATAAAAGTGATGGGTATAAAAAAGTCCAATTGATTTTTTTGCCAAATAATTATAAATTCATATCATATTTCGATTTTAAATGAATAATTGTTTGACGTACAGAGTTAATAGATGCAGTGATACACCCATTATGCCCAACTCTCCCTTTTCAAAATTTAAAATAAAGAAAAAACCACATTTTTTATTACTCTTAAAAAAGATTTTCATAATAGATATTAATTTTTAAGTTAGGAGTTTTTACTTTGAAGAAAAAAAAAACTAAAACTAAAACTTAAATAAGTTGAAGTTAACAAAACTTTGAAGTTAATTAATTATCGATCATGATAACAATTGTTAATTAAAGCACTTTAATGTTATGTTGTATATTAATATAAATTAATTTAGAATTGATAAAATGATATGAAAGTATTAGAACTTAAGAACAATACGGTTGGATATATTATTAAGTTTTTTTCTTGTATTTATTCTAGTAAATATTTTTAAAAGTCCATGAATTAATATGGTGACGATGATATCATGGCTGAGTCTCGAGCTCTAGGCCGGTAAAATCCCATCTCCCAATGCTCTTGAATCTTGATTTATATTCTATCTTCAGTATTACGACCACTTCCTGTATTGAAACGCTACTTGTTTATTCCAGGCAAACCTGCTTCGAAGCTCGAGCAGGACCGGGATATCAGTTTTCAAAAATTATATATATATCTGATTTATTTTCATAAAACAGATTTTGAAGACGTAAATATCACTATATCAGGAGGGTCTTGAGTGTGATGGGAGAAACCAATGAACTCAATAATCCATTTTGGTGCAGCCACCTATGAGTTTTGATCAGTTAGCATTTCTCCAGCTAAGAGATATATAAAGTAAATAGGGCAAGTGGTGGCAATCAGGAGCAGGAGCAGTTCAAGCAAGATTGTATAAGCTTTGATTAAGCTTTTTAGAGGTAATTTGAAGAAAGCAATTGATATATAGCATTAATTCTGAATTCAATCAATGCCCTCCGGAACATAGACCATACCTTCACGACAACTTTTTTTTTTTTTTGCTGTCATATATATATAGATATGTATAAACTCGAGTGATAAATTCTCATGATTGGTGGCATAGAAAATAGAACCGATCGGTCCAAGTATTTTTCACAGGTAGACCAGTATTCCATCTGTCTAATGTGTAACAAAGCATAGAAGAAAAGGAAAAAGGTCTGAGTTGCAGAGAGCATCATCATGCACGAAGGGGCTGGAAAGTTTTACTGTCTATTGAATTGATTAAAAGCACGATACAAGCAGGTCCTCATATACACACTCTGCTCTAACAAACTAACAGAATTCTATACCAGAAATGGATGCCAGCTAATTAAAGTAATACTTTCTGAGAATAAAATAAAATACAAGTAAAACAAATAATACAAAATGTTTATCCTTTTCCAGAACGACTTGTCGTTGGTGCATACTCATTGTGTAATACAATGAAGAATGAATGAATATTAGGATTTAGAACCCAGAGACAAGAAAGTAAACCCAAATTGACAACATTACTTACTGATATAATGTTAAATGCACAGGGACCATTGAAGAGCTTTTAAAAATAATAGATGTTTTGATTGATAAGGAGCTGTGGTGTGGGGAATCTGGGTAATGCATGGATGGTTAAGGAAATGGACTAACTGAATCAATGAAAATTATAAGGTTGATATAAATTTAGTGTATATATTTGATGACCCCATGTTAGATTAGATAAATATGTTGATTATGCATGTCACATTCTACGTGGACAACTGCTTAATTATATGTGACGCCAATGTATTATTCTATTTACTTTGAAAATTAACTAAAAGAAAATGAGAGAAACATCCATAAATATATCTTGATTTGTTGCATCAATTGACATGTCTTGGGGCCTAGGTGAATTGGGTACGTAACAATTAATGGCCATTCTTCAATCGCTGTCACGCTGTTGTCTGTTCACCACAATTTGGGTCCATTTGATTTTTTATACAGGTAGGCATTGAAAGACATATCTTTCCACACTCACTTTAGGTATAACACTGTGTCACGCTATTCAATTTTTTAGTCTAAAGTTCAAATATTATTCGATAAAGTTCTAAGAAAAAGACCACCTTCATCCTATCTTATGTTAACATACATTATTGCCACATTTATTCATTGATTTATATTAATATATATTTTTTTAGTAATGATTACTCTAATTTTAGAAATTATTCTCCCAATGATTTCATAAATAATATTTATTTGGATGGAGATTCACTAAGTATAATAATATATTGTTATTTGGATGGAGAAGCAAGTACAGTGTATTTCTATAAATAAAATAAAATAAATCATTAAATAATTGAACTATAAGTAATTATATTATCACTCTCTTTGTTTCATTTCTCATATATATTATTGCCTAAGTGGGTACACAATATTCGAAGAGCATGTGAGACATATTAACGTTTGATTAATTTTCTTAATTAAGATTAAGGCTTAAGAAATGTTTGTTTATTCAATTAATAATCAACAAAATAATAAGAATAGAGAAAAGACTGGTGTGGTGGATAGAAGGAATCTAAGTAGCTAATAGATGAAGAACTAAAGGAGGTGGTTAACTGGGACAAGCGAATATCAATTAAAAGAAAAAAAAAAAAAAAAGGAATTAAGTTTGTTGGTTAGTGGTAGTGGAGCAATTTATATAGCATAATCAGTGATGTATGAAATCCTTTTTACAAAATTAAACGTTAAAAGAGAATGATTAGTTTAGTTGCTTGATTTGACTTGAGATATTAGTCCATGACAATTACAATACTGTGTATCTGCAATAATCAAATTTTAATCAATGATAATGACCACGTGAAAGTGTATTATCATATCATTTACTTAATTATTTCTAAATTAAACTCTTTTTTTTTTCTTTTTTTTTTTAGGGCTGAAGGGTGTGTGAATTATATGAACGAGAAATTATCATTAATATTGGTTTGAAATAGAGAAATTAAAATAAAATTTAATAAAGTAGTTGGGTAGGCCTGGAGATGAATAAATTAAGAGGAAAAAATCAGAAAAACTTTGAATAAGAATTAAAAGTAGCAGAAAAAGATAAATTAAAATTTGAATGCAACTCTTTTGTAGGTATACGTCCCCAAAAATATCTTATATACAAAGGAGCCCATATAAATAAACGACAAATATTATTGAATCTACAAGTTCCAATTCCATGAATATATTATAAGTTGAAGTTTGTTCATGGATTCAATTATTCAATTGACATATTTTTTTAAAAAACAGAGAATGGTAAAAGACAGAGGAACACAACAGCTACGTTTGGGTTATCAAAAACAGTAAAAACAAAGGACATATAGTGAAAGATATGATGAAAAGTACAGACATGAAATGAAATCATGATGAGAAAGGAAAATTAATATCCATAAAAGAAGACAAAAAATGTTTCATTTGGTTTGAAAGAAGCCGAAGAAAGTTTTGCAGCTTAGCTATGAGATAGATGGTCATGATTTCTCGTACAAATAATTAAATTTCTACAGCCAAAGGGTGTAGAAAGCGCGTTCATTAAAGAGAGATGGGAAGTGGGCTTCAAGATTTTGATGTCTGATATTATATGGGTGGAAGAGTAGTGGCATATCATCATATAAAAATATATTCATTTATAGATTCACAGTAATGTTTTTTATGATCTTTATCAATTATTTTGGGGTCTATAAAGTTAGGTTATTGTCTTTGGCGAAATGAACAAAAACCCTAGTTATAAACTAGTAGAAGTAGTGGACTTTTATTAAATTTAAACTAAGTTGCTGAAACTTTATAGAGATGAACAAACAAAAACAAATATCCAGATGCAGCAGTAGTGTGATCATTGATTGAGATATAGAGATACCCCATATGGAAATGGGGCATTCGTGCGCCTTTTGTAACACAAAAATAAACCAACTTGATAAACAAAGTGATATATTTTGTATTATATGATAAGGTAAAAGCAGAACCTCCATCGATCCCATTCCCACCAAACTATTCATAATTTCATGTTTATTCATTATTTACCCATATATAAACAACACACACATGCAGTAGCGGACTCAAGATTTTTATCGAAAGGAGGCCTTTGTTGTTTCGTCATTATTTGTCAATCAACTAGTGAAAAAAATTGTTAGGTTCAAACAAAAGTTTTTTTAAAAGTGTTGCAAGCTTAAATTTAGAGTCAAAACTATTCTTCAATTTGTCAGAAAAGTTGAGAATGAAAAAATCAACCTTCACAAATATGAAGAAAAAATTTCTTACCAATTACTTTACAAAAACATTGAAGGTTAATAGAAGGTTTGATCATTTTGTATATATCAATATATTGTTTTGTATTGGATTTTATGAAAAAGTTCCAATAGATTTCGAAATTATAAGATATTTGTAAAATGTTTGTTGTGCGGGGTTTTTGGTTAAAAGTCCGCCTAACTCGGTCGATTGGAGAAAAAGTCCAAGGAAGCTGACAGCAGATCAATTGTATTTGTGCCTGATTTAGAAAGGTAGCCCAATACAGTCCGACAGATGAAGTTTCCAATTATTGTAGCAAGTCGACAGAAAGCCCTAGGTCGCCCGAATGTGTTCGCTAAAGTTATAGCTAATTGATATAATAAATCTTATCCCTTAGCAATAGGGATATGATCATACTCAAATTCCAAATTGATACCCAATCCCGGAAACCTCGGGGTTGATTTTCTTCATTGAAGCATACTTCTATTTTGGTCGAACTTACTATGTAAAAAAGAGAGAACTATAAATACCACAACCTTTTATTGAATAGGGGTTATAAATCATTCAATAAAAATTACAGTGGACGTAGGTATTCAAATAAAGAGGTTGAACCACTTTAAAAATCCTTGTGTTCTTGCATATTTGATTTATTTATCGCTCTTATTATTGTTCATTGCTGGTTATTCTAAACCACGTACACATCCGTTCCGGTTCCCAAAGGGTCAACCGGATCTCTCTGATTGGTGCAAATTTTCGTATCAACAAGGTTAATTTAATTAAGAACATAAATTAATCATATCTTTAATTAATTTAATTTAATTTGTTTTTTTTTATTCTTACAAGTACATTCAAGCGAAAGTTATAACTTAAAAACAGTTGATAAACATGCGAAATAAATTTATGATAAATATATATGCACTATTTCATTGTCTAGTCTTTTGGTAATTTTAATTTTATTTAATAATTAAAAGTTAATAATAAATACTATTAATTAAAGTTGCATTTGCATTTTAAGATGGAGCACTTGAAAAGTTACGAGAAGAAACGTGGAAAGCTGAGCGAGTTGGATAACTATAAAATAACTCTAAATATCATATTGTAACCGGAAGAATCATTAAATTGTAACCTTAATTTTATTCTTGTTAATTTATTTTTCTTCTTCCTAATGATAAAAAAAAAAAATTATACATAATAAAAAAGACATTATTATTGAGATCTAAAATTTCTAATTCATTTATTTTTTTTCTCATAAACCAAACAAATGGCATCAAAATCATCGAAAAAGTCTTTCAATTTAAAATCGACTATATCATTCAATCAGCTTCCCTAAAAAAACATACATCCAACTTCTATGAAAGTTCTAATCAAAACAATTTCACCCGCAAAATCATAAATTTTGAAAAAAAAAAATCACTCATTCTTCAACAAACCAACACAAAAATCCAACAAAAAACAACTAAAGCCAACAACTTGATAACACAAAACTAAAAGCATAATACAAGATTTGTATTTTGTACCACTGCAACACTTTTTCCTCTCCAATTTCTCCTCCCTCTCTTCTCTCTTTTTCCTTCTTTTCCCTCTCTCTTTTTTTTTTTCTTCTTTTCTTTTTCTTCTCTTTTTTTTTTCGTCTCTTCTCTTTCTATCAAATTTTTTTTTTTTAATTTGACCTGAATCCGCCCCTTGAACTTAACCCCATTTTATAAAACTTATTTTTTTTTAATATGAAAATCAAGTATTTGTTGGATCAGTACTTGAATATAATCAATGGTGCTATTTTACGAAATTTTCATCAGAAGTTAACACAATAACTTTTCTTCATACATTTTGGGCAGCTGAGATATTCTCACTCAGACTGACCCTTTCAAAAATGAAAACTGGGTTTACCTAGCAACATCGATCATTGTCTGAGGTACAAACTCTTAATAAATAAGTATAAATAATTGATCCTTTGAATTTTCCATTTCAAACCCTACAATTAATGCTCATATAACCCATCGCCGTCAACTTCAATACAATGTTGCTGTTCTTTTGTTTATATTTTAACCTCTGTATATGACAGATATAACGTCACTATTGTGTTTTCATTTTGGTAACATATTTATTTAATCCGTTAAATGTAAATTTTGTCTCTACTTCAATTTAGCATTGTGTTTATTATTCAGTAATGACTAAATAAAATCTACTTTTTTACTGTGGCATATTCCTTGCTGTTTTGGTATTTGAATCCTATTATTATCTTTTGACCAGAAAACAATCAATAAATGTGTTGACAAACTCGATGCAGTGTTAATAGTTTGTAAACTTAAATAAATGGACGCCCGATTAAAAAATAGTATTCAAGAGAGAGTGTTGTCCTTCTCCTTTACTTCACAAGTTTTATGTATGTGGTTGGTGTTCCTTTGAAAAGAATGGTTAAATGAATTGATTTAGACGTTACAAAGCGAATTGTTCAAGAGTTTTGTGTAAGAATCTTGATGAATAAGAATGTTGTTACGTTCGTGAACTAAAATTCTTTTTTTTTTAACAGCTTTTGTACTCTCACTGCCATATTTGCCTGCTTTGGTGATGGCATCCAGCTGCCCAAGTTTATTATTATAAAGTATAATTATAAACTGATAATAACCTTTTATCTTACAAAACAAATCTAAAATCACAAATTCATATTAGAATACATATTTTTGTTAATATTATAATGTGATCTACTGTATAAACTCACACGTGTGGATCATGTGTAGTGCACATACCTTAATTAATAAGATTTGTCAATTCTCTTGGTTATTTATTCGTACTTATTCATAAATTAAATTCAATTCTTCTCATTTGAAAGTGGTGTTTGAAGTGTGTAAAGCTTTCACAACATGCTCACCTTAATTAATTATCATAAGTCTCATCCACGTCCGTATATATTATCGGAATCAATAATGTTGGAAATAGGTGAACAAAAAATGAATTACTTCAGTATATAATATTCTCTATAAATGATATTGATGAAGAGTTAAAAAAGAAAGTACTTACTAAAGATCACTTGCGACAAATGCGTCATAATTAAAAAGTTTTTGTGATTAAACATGAAAGAAAGCACCAAAGATTTATGTGAAATAAAATGATAGGAGATAGTGACCAAATTAAAGTTTTGCATGAAGACAATACTCGAGTATCAAAATGTGGTTTAAAAAGGACGTGAAAAGAGACAAGGTCTGTAATTATTGGAAGTTACTGTTGCTGAAATACATGGATTCTTCTTCTTCTTCTTTCATTAATTCAAAAGTCTTTATATATACCAATGTTTGATTAACCCATAAATCACTTATGCAAATGCTCGATTATTGAAGTGGAGATAATGCCATCCAACCATAGAATGAATAAGAAAGGGCTTTGAAAGTCAACCACACAAACTCAAAAGGATAAAATTAATATGTAGACCCACAGATTAGAGTTTTCTACTTTCTAATACACAATATGTTAGCTACTTTTATATATATATGTTGTTTCAATTTCATGATCATCAGAAACAAACAACGAGAGTTTTTAGTTTTTGTGTTTTCTAAAATTCAGGAAACCAAAGAAGACAGTTTCTACATCCAAACATCTAACATTAAGGAGGTACACAACACAAGAAAATTCCTGACATGTCCCTAGCTAAGAGTAATTTATTGACAATTGGGTTTATCATTATTAGAAATTTGCTGAGCTTTCAACGACATAATTATTTTGATGGCGAGAGAGAAAGAGAGAGAGAGAGAAGAGAGTTTAACTCCACATATATTGGTTCTAAAAATGTGCCTAACCCTTTTGGCCAAGGTTGAAGATATGAACTACTTGTTGATGAGTAAAAAAGAAAAACAGAAAGATTACTCTAAAAAAGAAGAAAACTCCAAACTCAACTGACTGAACCCAAATGTTAATTCCTCGATTTCATCATCTATGGCAATCTGTATATTATAAGGTTTACTGAAGAAAGACCACAATCGAAACGGGGGCAAAGTAGAGGGCGATAGTCACTTTGTCCCAAATGGGGGGAAACTTGTCATTGTCACAGCTAGCTCTCATTATTTGTCATCTGCCAAAAGCTATCTCAGTATTCAAAACGAGAAATTAATAAGATTCTTTCAGTGGAGGACCCTTGTTGAGTTGATCAATTCGAGACTTTTGTGCACAAATCTCTTTCTTTTTTTTGGGATTCCTTTTTTAATTTTCGAAAAGTAAAAATCAAAAATGTAGAATACGTATTAGGTCTTTTGTAATTCTCACAAGAATAGAATTTTGGAGATTTTGTAAGTTTGAAAGTTGAGCGGTTGAGGGAGAGGGAGAGGTCATAACTCTTAATGAGCTTACACCAAACAAGGGAAAAGGAATTTATGACATTTTCCTCTTTCGATCCTAACACTGTACAGTTACATTCATTCATTGAAAAAGCCAGTCACATAAACTCCAGAAACAAAAGATGAACAGAGAGAGATGAGTTCTATAGCCCTTCAAAAGAAAAACCAAAAGGGCTTAAAACTTTTTTGAAACATAAATTAAAAAGAAAAATTATTACATTCACATTAATTTACAAAACACAACCATAATTAAGAACTCCACAACAAACCTTCTCCAAAGCTGTTTGAAAAAACACTACTTTCTGGCAGTTCAAACTGATCACACACATACCCACCGCAATCCTCCACACTTTGTAACCAAGGCGGTGCGTACATCCAACCATCTACCGGGTCAACATACACAAACTCATTCCTCAACCCGGCCGAATCAAAATCATAACTCGTTCCTAAACTCGGCAATTCCACTATCTCACTCAACTCATCTGACCCAGTTGACAAATCCATAGATGAAACCAAAGAAGACAATGAAGATGATGATGAGGATACTGCCGAGTCAAATTTGTCCATTTGAGCCGCTTTAGCGGCTGCGGCTTGTACGTCACGTGGGGCGAGTGAGACTGGTCGAGGTAGTGAGTCAACAAGTTCGGGGAAGTTGAGAATTGCTGAGTTACCTTTGATGCTTAAGGCAGCCACGTCATGAGCTCGTGCGGCCATTTCAGGGGTAGGGAAAGTACCGAGCCAAATACGAGACTTTTTGCGTGGCTCTCGGATTTCGGAGACCCATTTGCCCCAGTTTCTCATGCGAACGCCACGATATACGGGGTGCTTGCTTGAGTCTCTGATTCTTTTCATCTTTTTGGAGTCTTGGTTGTTGGTGGTAGTGTTGTTTTGGGTGTTAGGTTTGGGGTTTTGGAGTGAACCTTGTGAAGTAGGTGATGAGGGCGATGAGTTCGAGCTGCTCTCGGTTTCTGATAAGTGTTGTGGTTCACTCATTTTCTTCTTTTTTGATGATTGTGATGATAAAACTGGTACTAATTTAGAATAATAATAGAGGTAGTGGCGAGAAGTAGTCGTAGTGATGAGGTTATAAGAGGGTGTTCATTTGGATTTTTGTTTTAATTAGAGGAGAAAATGAGGAAAGCTTGGAGACTTGGAAATTTGTTGTCCGAAAGCAAAATAGAGAAGGAATAAATATAGGGGAATTAAGTAATTAGTTTGGAAGAGGAGTAGCAAGAAAGGAGTTTGATTTGGGAGGTCAAGAGGGGTAGTTGTATGGAAGCAAAATGGAGAATGAGAGTTAGCAGAGGAATGAAAGGGAAGATGAAGATAGGAGTAGGGGCCTGAAGCAGCTGCTTTGAAAGATAGATAGGTATATAATTAGAACTTAGAAGAATGAAGAAAAGAGAAACGTAAAAATAGTTATTTTCCCTATCATTTCCCAATGAATCATACAACACTTATAAAGGAAGCATATAGTAAGAGATAAAAGACCCCACAAGAGAAATGGGTCACATTGCTTTACCCTCTGGTACGAAGGGGTCCCCCTTTCTCTAGTACCACGCAACCCCATTAATATCCTAACTTTACCTCTTTCACTTCATTTCACTGTTCATTTATCCCCCTCCTCCCCCCCCTTATCTCTTCTCTCTTCAATTCTAATATTATTTCTATTTTTTATATCACATCTCCCACCACACCTCTCTCAATAACAAGTAGTTCCAAAAGCAGTTGGTAGGGGTAGGGTAGGGGCAATATTATTTTTAATATTAGATACTCTCTTATGCTTATAATATAACCTCTAGAACAACCTCATATTTAGCCCCAAAATGGCAAAATTCATTTATTCACTTTCATCTCAAGTAAATATGTTTCCATAATTAATTATACATAATATGGGGTAGCAATTTAGCTTTACGTTGGGTTTATAGAGCCTTCCTGACCCTGAAATATGGATCTTGTGTTACATTATTTAGGGTTCTTATTGTTTTGATGGATATTTTGAGGTAGAAAACTATAGTGTTCCAATGTCACCTGTTTGATGATTACAATAAGATGGATATTTTGAGGTAGAAAACTATAGTGTCCAAATGTCAACCTGTTTGATGATTAAACTTGAGGCCAGTATAGATTTGGTCCCAATTGGAACTAGCTGAACCACTGCAAAAGATATTTCATCAATGGGTCCAATCCATTATCCATCTACCACCTATGCATAGTGAGATTTATGAATATATTTTTAATTTTTATTCACATTATTGTCTTCTATATATTTACCTACTGTTATGTTCAAGAATTACACTGCAATATATAAATAAAATGAGCAAGCTCTCTGTCCCTTGCTCTTTTTTTTTTTTTGTTTGTTCGAGTCACCTCACAGCTTTTATATTAATTAAACTATATATTGGATGTATTAATCTTTGCCCCCTTTTCTAATGCTCTCTTTTGTTTTGTTTAGCATGGTCGATTTGAAATGCTGAGATTTATATGTGAGAAGGTAGTTAAAAAGAAGTTCATCAAGTCAAGATTGACAGACAGACTTTCTTGAAATTAATTGAAATCATTAGGAGTAGGGAAGCATAGAAACTAAGTTTAATTTGCTTAATTATTAATTAGTATTTGAAAATATCATGTGTTGTTAGTAAAATTAAACACATGATACAATATCTTTAAAATGTAAACGAGAGATGGCTTATAAATATATTATAAGAAATCATAAGACTGAAAAAGTTCTTTTTCAGGAGCAGAAAATGGTGATCAGTTTAATGATGTAATTTAATGTACGTGGTATATAAGTAACATGAAGAAAACAATGAAAACGAAGTTCAAGGTGAAGTTATCGAGAAAAAAGGTTGATGTAATTGTAAAACTATTGACTCTATTACATAGATAATCTATCCATGGTTAGTATTGATCAGCAAGATTTAAACAGGTTAGAACAGACAGAAAAACAGTTGGTAATTACCCCAAAACCAAAAATTAAAGGACGATGGTTTCTGGTTTCACTGAGTTATGGATGTTAGCCACACAAGTGACAACTTGATTAGACACGTTTCAATCAAACGAAATCATTATTCTATGGTAACTATTTAGATTAATGACCGCAAATAAAAAATAAATTATCGCAGAAGAAAACAAACAAAGAGATGTTTCTTGATTTGCTGGGGTCTGGAAGAGTGATTGTCCAATTCATGGATGGTTTGGTAGCAGTTGCAGTTGCATTGATCTTCGACTCCAGAAACCACCAAAGAAGAGCCACACCTCATTCATTTGGGTCCCAATCCATTTACAAACGTGTCGCACCTCATGGCACATTGTTGGCTCGAAATGTATGTGCAGATTTAAATTTTCAATTAATTGACTAACCCCACATGTTAAAAAATGACTAGTCCTCAACCTCAAGTGGCCCTTACCCACAGCTCTCGCTCGTAGTATCAGTTTCCTTACGGCCAAAACTTAATTAACAAAGCAACGTCCTACCTACATTAATTTTACATGCAAACTTGTATGACTGATATTTATCGTAGCTGATTCTTAATTTCTCTTGTTTGATCTTGTTTGACCAGCTTTTGTCAGAACTTTCTGTTGACAATGGTGGCCCATTGCAAAGCAGTTTTATTGGAATGAACAAAATGTACTTTATTCATTCATTCACTCTTATTTTAAAGCTGAAAACACCTTAATTTTATATGCGTACGATTGTACATGTATAAATTTTGTTTTATCAACATAGTTTTATAATGACAGTACGTAATTGAGATTGCATATGTTGCGGCCTTTGAATTCAAACTTCATTCTGAAAATAATGGAATCCCTTAGTTGAACAAGATATTATTACAGGAATCACTGTACAGGTGACAAATATTAATTCTTGAATTCTTACAAGTTACATATATATAAACAAGTCGGCTTCCAGACTGGTGTGTCAATTCAGATTAATGAAGTAAAACATTAGTAAGTTGAGATACATATCTCACGTACATTTGAATTAATTTTTCCACATGGTGAGGTACTTGCAGAAGAAGATGAAATTGTACCTATAGATCAGATGAGCTGTTTCTGGGTATGAAGTTGGATACATTATGAATACTACTGATGCTGCCAAAATTAATTATTAATTGGTATGCATTTGCATTCTGGTGATTTGGAATTTGAATTGATAACTCGTTTTAATTGAGGGAAACGTTATTGCATACCACCAAACCTATTGCCCACCGGCCACCATCATCTCTCTAGACTCTACTGGTGCCCACTGCCCAGTAT
Organism: Toxicodendron radicans; assembly: GCA_009867345.2. Classification (NCBI taxonomy): domain Eukaryota; kingdom Viridiplantae; phylum Streptophyta; class Magnoliopsida; order Sapindales; family Anacardiaceae; genus Toxicodendron; species Toxicodendron radicans. Next base: position 5,286,926 of record WYDK02000014.1, read on the forward strand.
CAACCCAAATCCAACATTCATTAATCTTTCATTATTGTACCCCAATCACAATTACTTGTACAGTTTTTTTTTTTTTTTTTATAAATATATAATATATATTTTATTAATCATTTGTCTAGATTGGAAGAATATATCTTATTAGAAATTATTTGTTCATGGTACTAGAATAACGTTACACCGGTCAATGATCATTGTGTAACGTTACCCAAATTGGGATCTTAAGTTATATATAAATATTTTTGTGGATTCTAGGTTTAGGATTAAGGGTTATATTGTTAATTTTTCATAATTCAGAAAGTTGATAAATTAAGGTTTGGTTTTATCTTGATTGAATGAAGCAATCATGATTATTTTTCCTTAATTGAATCTCATCATTGGTCTCACCAAAATGGCAAAATCATAGAATAAACTATTTGTCTCAGGTTCAAAGTTCTCATTCAAACACTTTTTTTTTTTTATTGAAAAAGGTGTTGATAAAATATTTTTACAATCATTTTATTAATACTATATTATCAAAAAGTAGTACTTATTTAAAAAAAAAATTAATTTAATACAAAATTAAACAAATTATTTTTTGTAGGTAAAAACCACTCCCTTCTACATTGTAGGGCAACCTGAGTGAAAGAAATTTATTCAGTATTAAAGACATGAAAATACAAAAAAAAAAAATGAGCGCCAAATATAATGTCCCTACAATATATATAATATTAACAGTTAAATCATTATATGTAAAATATCATTTCAATCTAATGAATGAATATAACGATATTCAAATACGGATCTGACATAATTATATTAAAACAATACTGAATATATATAATTGAAGGGTGTTGAGGCAAATGGTTTAGTACCTGGAGAGCGATGGGGCTGCTGGTTTTGTAGACCCAAATGTCACCTACATTTAATCTGCAAAGTAATGCACCTAACAAAGACAAATTCTAATTAATTCCACTTCTGGAGGTTGTTTATTTTTATAGCATGTAATAAATTATGTCTTAAGTGACCAAAATTTAGTAAAGTTGTTCCAATGACTATAGCTAGCACCCAAAGGCAAATAACTGATAGAAAAATTTGGATCACTCGATCTGGGGCGTACGTCTAGGCTAGTTACTTATAATCATGATGAATTCTAGTATTTTACATGGGGTTTTCTGACACTGACCAGAGTCATTGATTTTTCCTAGAAGATTGCTTTTTTAAGTACATATATAATACTGTTTAACCATAGAAAGTACTGCTGGAAAATCCGTATTTATCAGTCACAACTCACGTGCATGGGAACCTTTGAAAGGAATTAGTATCCAAGAATAATTGTTTAGTTTAAGAATTTGTATTAAAGAATATTTGTTTTTTTTCTATTGTGAGATCAATTAGTGAAGTGTAATTGGTTTAGGAGGATTAAGTTAAATATATGAGTTATATTAAGAATATGAATATGAATTTTGTTAGAATTTAGATATTTTTCCCTTCTTATAAATAGGGAGGTTAAACTAATTTTAAAGTATGAAAGAAGGAAGTAAAGAAAGAGAGAATGTGAGAAACACATGGTTGCAATGACGTAGCCAGAATTTTCAATGAGTGGGTTTAAAACATTTAAGTTAATAAATTTATAATAAAAAATATACTGAAGTAATAAGCATAAAAAAATGTACTTTTAAAAGTTATATATATCAAATTATTAATTCTACAATTGTCCTCGATGATTTTTCATATTTTGAAAATGTTGTATGATTGTTTTATTGACAATTTCATCAAATATTTCTTTCTCAATATATGAAATAAGACAATCATTTAACAATTGATCTCCTATTCGATTCCTTAGTTGAGTTTTCACAATCTTCATTGCAGAAAATGTTCTTTCAACACTTACAATATACTTCAACATAAATAAGATTAAATTGAGTGAGTTCAATTGAACCCACAATCACCAATGTGGCTACGTCACTGCAGATGAAGAGTATTTGTAACATCATAGAATGTTAGTCAAAGTTGATGACGTAATTAATACACTCTTTATATTATGCACATGAAGATTATAGTGAAACTCTCTTATCCGTAAATATAGACGATTTATATCAAACTATATAAAAATGATCGTGTTTATGTGTATGATTTTCTTCACATATTAATGTTCTTTGCTTATTTTTAACTCCTATTTTTA
>WYDK02000014.1:5353625-5375983 GCA_009867345.2 Toxicodendron radicans
ATTGAATTTAAAATAAGGGCAATTTTGTCCTAAAATTGTAATAGTTGAGGACAAAATTGTAAGAAAAAAAGATTACCGAAGTAATCTTAAAATACCTAAGAAAATGGTGGTATTAAGATTACCCCCTATATTACCAACAGTAACTTACTATTAGTATAATAAGATTACCAAAATGTTTTATTACTTAGTCAATCAAACGGGATAATGACGTAATAAAAAATGACATTACCCCCTTCATCAAATATGACCCCCAACCAAACGCCCCCTAAGGTAAAATATTAAAACCCCATATATTAAAGTAATAAACGAAGGTACCTGCCATCATCATAAATACAACCTTGATGCCACAATGGGCTGACTTGAAAACCTTCTAATACTCTTTTATTAAATTCCTGCAGAACAACCATGTAATGATAGCAAAAGCAATTACAATTGAGAATTCAAATTATAAACTATAACATGCATTTCTTACAAATGATGAAAACAGAACTAAACCTTCCTGCTTGTTTTTTTCACTATGCAGATATTAACTTCTTTTGAGAGAGAAATCAAGAGAGAGAAAAAAAATGTTTATCAATAGTAATCTCTAAAGGTTGGAAAAAGAAATAATAATCATCTTTTGACTTTGGAGTAGAGAGATGGCAAGTAATGCTACATATCAACCATCAATAATGAGGCAATACAGTGGCCAGATCCATATCAATTGACGTCAACATACTATAACCTATGTTTTCACAGCAATAATTGGATAATGTAATGCACTATTATCACTTGATATTTTTGTCGAGCAGCCTCATTTTCAAACATGATGGGCTGCAGTGTGGCAAACTTTTTTTTTGTTAAGTAAGTGTGGCAAACTTTCCGGAGGCATTTTCCTTTAACTCAGACAAATCTAAACCAATTATGTGGTGTTGACATATAGGCCACCAGACTCTCTTAACCCAAATGTCAAGAAAAATGGATTTAAATGAAAATGAAAATTGACAAAGAAATGAGAACCCTTCACAATAATTGAAAGTGTAAGATAAAAGTAGTATATAGTAACCTGAGGAGGAATCTCCTTATTAGGAGGTCGTGAATCCTTCTCAGCTCCAAAGGTATTTCCCAATATCAGCTCATGCCTACCTATGCATTAAAAAATTGTCAATTAAGCACTGGCCATTAAATCTTGAGATAACCAAAGGTGAGCAAAACTTACTTCCCCAAAAATTAGAAGAGTCTTCAGAGAATTGACATATATACTTGTCATCAGCACCAAGAATTTGAGCCCCAACTCCGGTAAATCTAGGCCCATGCTGTGCCACTTCCAATGTCGACAATTTCCTCTTGAAGGCAGGATTCTCCACAGAATACATAAAGCAAAAGCTTTGCTTCCGCTCTGGAATTGAGACCTTAAAGTACCAACCCTCAAAAAATCTGCGAGTGGTCCCATCAAAATGGTACCTGATTTTTTTTTTTTTTTATTATAAATAAACCATTAATATAAAACACCACCAACAACAAACTGATAACTTCAATGAATTTGTAAGTAAATTAAAACAAATCTGACCCGCTATGAGGAGTCCGAAGATCTCGATTGGGCGGCGTGGGTAAGTAAACCGGATTCACAGAGACTCTGCTCTCTGTTTGAGCCGAAGAAGAAGTAGAAGAATCATTTCTGGTGACCGAACCGGAAGCCGAGACTCCAATACTTGTCGTTCGAGACCGGAATTGAGAATCAAAACTGCATCGCTTGAACAATAAAGAGGGGTTAAAAGTAATGTTAGGATCAACAGCAGGAAAGCCCAGGTTCTGTAAGAAACAAACGTTGGTTTTCATTGGAATGGTGCGAGATACACGGGAAATGGAAGTTGCGTTTGTATTTAAATAACTGCGTGAGTGGGCATCACTTGTAATAAAAGCGAGAGTGAAACAGGTGGCTGAGAGGTGGCGCCCAAACTCAGAAACAAGACAAACCTTACCGTACTTTGATATATATATATATATATATATGACTTCCTTCTAATTTTGATTTTTCTGTCCATCAAATTAAACACAAATTAAACACAAATGAAAATCACTTCGAATTCCATATAATTTCCACTACATTTTTTGGAATTAAAAACATTCAAATTCTTTAGAAGAGTCCAATTACAGGATATGCTGACTAGCAATTAATGAAGTTAAAATCAAATGGGTGTATATTAGGATTTTACATGTTGGGTGGTGGAGAATTGTACACATCCTGCTCCTCATATTCATTTATATTCCTCCTCTCAACAGCCACCTCTTGAAACTAAAAAATAAAACAATCAAAGGCAATTAACAAACGGCATTCTAATTTGTATTATAATACAATGGAGACCAAAGTTGTTAAACAATCATAGGCCCTGCTATCACCAAGTAACCGCATCATCAGCAACTATTAAGCGAAGTTTAAATCTGAAGAACTTCAGTTCATAATCGTCGCGCCTTGAGAAGCTCAGCATCCATGCGGGTTATGACATGTCTGCCCTTTTCTTTGAATTCGGGGACTATACGTTGGAGCCAGGATTGTGAAGCCGACACAATAACAATGCCATAACGCAGTATCATGCAAAGAATTAGAACAAAGCCCAGCTCAAGATCGGCCTCTACTGTCTCAAGATACGGAGAATAAGTCGAAAAAACTGTGAATATATCAATAGCAATAATTAACAAGAGGGATAGAGAGAATGCTAGTAACATGAGAATGGCGATGAGGAAGAGGAGCAGAAGAAGAACACAAGCAATGAAGGAGCCATGTAGAAAGGCAAGGAGGATGATGTCTAAGTTTGGTACCATTTGTGAATGTGAAATAAAAGAAAACTGGCTAAGAAAAGAGTTTATCATTAAGAGAAAGCAATTCACTATGAAGAAGACAGGCGAAGAATGAAGTACAATGCACTCATTCTATGGCATAGAATCAGAATTTTACTCCAATATAAACCAACACCCAAAACGAGAAAATATAATTGAAACGTCGACAGCAGGATTCGAACCTGCGCAGGCAAAGCCCAACAGATTTCGAGTCTGTCTCCTTAACCACTCGGACATATCGACCTTTGTTCCCCATGCTCAAATATTAAAGTTGTCGAAAGATCTTGCCTTGCCTTGTTATTGCAGAACAAATTTATTCATTTAGCTTTTATATAAACGATATCGCAAGAGAAACTTCATAGATAACTTACAATTATTACCGGATTTCAAATCAACTTTACATGAAACACCTTTGTAATGATTTTCTTATTCCTGTTTAAAAGAGAAGTCAAGTTTTAATTACCTCACTGGTCTGATCCAATATGACTGTTATCTTGAATGAATATGAACAAGCCCGAGAGCACCAAACAAACTAAACAAACGTATTGCTTTTGCTTTTACACAAGGGAAAAAGTAAAGCATGAAAATGAGGACGCACAAAAAAATTACACAGTTTATATGCAACTCATAAACAGAGGATGGCTTTCATTTGATCACCCTGTCCAACTTAGCCACATTAAATGTTATCTCTTTGAAGTTTGAACATAGGAGGCAACTCAGTGCACAAGTTCAATAACTCATGCAATTGTAGCAAAATAATGATTACTCATTTCCTCTTGTCTGCAAATTTTTTGCACTGTTTTGGAAATCAGAAAAAAGGGTGTATGAACCAGCCTCTATGCTCACAATTAATAAGAACTCTAAGCAGGCATCAGCCAGCCTAAATCTGGGACAAGTTGTAACCACAATCAGGAGCGCCTGTGATCATACTACTCGACTGATTTATCCTATCACAACAAAATCATCAACATGAAGAATCAGAGAAAGGTCGAAATTGAGTTAGCATACAAACATATTCATGTACGAAATGTCACTTCTTTTCCATGTGACAACTAAACATCTTGAAGTGAGAAATCTGAACATATATATATGAAATCCAACAAATTTAGACGAATATAGGAAATGCGGAATAAATGTCAGACAAAATCACTTACCTTCACCATTCAAATTTTCTTCTTCCACATCAAGAACTTCATGCAAGCGGAGCAATGACATCAAGATTATTCTTCAAGAACCATTTCAGAGGATAGAATGAGTTAGATGACTCAGAAGGAAGAAGCCAAACCATAATTTTGGAGCAGTTCTCCAGTAAGCCCTCCATTTGGCTTTCATCTTCCACAATTTGTTCAATAAATGTGCTTGCCTGCAAATAGAAACCAATAAGTTTACTTGTTGAAGTCAACCTCAAAAGGGTAGAATGATGCATTTTAAATTAAGGACTAATCATTTCGAGCCCACGAAAATTCAAAACATCAAGCTTTCTCCTTCTTTTGAAGTTTGTCTTCATGAAAGGAGAAGATTTGGTCTTCGCTTCTTTCAGAGATCACCGACCATCAAGCAGCAAAGAGTAAGCTCGTCAATTTGCCAAAATTAGAACTTTATTTGGAAAAATAAATCCTCCCACAATCATTTTCAATACTGAATCGATAATAATATGTTATTTTAGAAGGAGTGACGTTTAAACAACAATTTCTTTACGGGAAACTGAATGCCCGTTACATCTAGACCTTGCACACAAAAGGCATGCAACTGAAGACCCACAAACCAGAATAGCATGTTACTAAGTTCATTTAGTGTTTGTGGTGGAAAAGGCAATTGCTAATTTAAACGATAACACTTCTTGATCATGTAGTATGATGATTTTTGTTTTGTCCCATGAGATTATAGTCAATTTGCCAAGCGAATGGATGATGAGCGCCAAGATTAATAAAGAGACACTCACTTGAAAGCCATCCTTAGTTGTATCAATCTGCCGAATAGGTTCAAGGGTAGGTCGGTGCCATTGCTTTGGATCCCAGAGAATAGTACTATTGAAGGCAAACCCTGGCATTTCAGCATGGAATCTCCGAAACCTCCTACTTGGTTCATTTATATGCCATCCAATGACTTGAGTTCCATTACAAATGGGACCATCCAAGACAGCTTTTCTGTTTTCTGTTAGTTTGGCCACTGTCCATGTTCCAAATCGCCTGCAAGGTAAAATAAAATGAACCTTACTAAACAAGATGCCCCAAACAAAGATGTATTTGTAATTAGATTATCTGGTTTCAAAGGAGAGGGTATTGCAATAGAACCTAAAACCAATAAGCAAGTGCTGCAAGCAGAGAATGACAACTAGGAACCATGCTAAAGAGCAAATTCCAAAGGAACATCAACAGCTGCTTATAGTTAATTAGAAGAATGTGCAGAGAGAAACTCAATCACTTCAAAGAAGTTATGAATCTAATGCACATGTGGTACAGGTTTGGATAGATATGCCCACTAAAGCTGATTAAACCATATGATAGAAGCACAAGTTTGAAATTCTAGATAAAAAATACTTTCAGCTATATGATAGAGATTCTGGGTTAGTGGAGTACATGCTAAAGATCAACTGTACCCAAGACAGTAATCTAGCAACAGAGGTATCCATTTTTTACTATCAATTACCACTTCACACGAAAGCCTTACCAAAACAATAGTTTTAAGCCTCTAACAGGTCCCTCATATGCTAACAGTAAAATTCAGACAAAACAAACAGATCCACTACCAATTATAAATGCAAATACAAATGCCAGCATGTGATCATATATGGGGGATCTGAAATCAACACCTTTTACTCTAATACCATGTTAAGTTACTATTTCACCTAAATTGTAAGTTTTCAAATAACGGTCCAAACGATAATTTTATGTCCTTTAGCAAGAAAAAGTACCTGATCTCTCTCAGTTGTTCAAAAAGATCAGTAGAATATACATTATCATCATCGGCAAAGTGGACAATGCCATCAAGACGATGATTCTCAATATGAGATAGAGCGACATTCCTTTGGTAGACTCTTCTATCTTTCACATCAGTTAGATTTTTGTTGCAAACAAGATGCCTGTACATAACCCCAGTTCTCCTTAGGATGTCAGCTGTTTCCTCAGATTGGGAGGACATTTCCACAACTATCCACAACAAAGGAGGTTGGACCATCCATAATGTGTGCGCCAAACGGTTTAGATAATAAGCTTGAAATGGTTGAGTATTTGTTGGGGTCACAATTATCAAAAGTTTTCGATACACCAAACCTGAATCTTGAGGAATTGATTGATTTGCAGGGTTATCATTAGGTAGAACATCTACTGATTCAAGTTTCTTCACTTTTGATTCTACCGTTGCATTAAGCTTGATACCTTCACTATTTATCAGCAGTGCTGCATTGCTTGTTGTACCATCGTATGTTTGAAAATTCGCAACAGCAGAAACCATCTCAAAGGTGAATGCATGTTGCATTGATATAAGATTTGTTGACAAATTCATGGAAACAAATGAGGCGAGTCCAAGAAAAACCCCAACCACAAAACAAATCAAGAAATGAGAAACAGCTCTCCTCCATATTAGCCCCTTTGGTTTCAACCTGTCAAGGGATCTGGAAGGTCTTGGTGAGGAAATACCAAGAATCGAAGCTTGAGGGTCCAGTGAACTGAACAAAGAAGATAACAGTCCACTGGAAGCTGGAGGGTGATTGTGAGTACATGATGAGGTCTTTGATAAAGGTGAAGCAACCGAACAAGCTTCCCCATTTAATAAAGTTCCTGCTCTAGGAACTGGAGACAAGGTTCTTCTAAATGATGCCATCGAATAAAAATAAACCAATCCAATCTTAGTATCTCACCAACTTAATAGCTCCTAGCAGCATCTTAACATTATCATTGCCGCTGAAAAACATTCAAATCTACCAGTCTCATTAATCTTATTTGATTTACTAACTTAAGTTCACAAATACATAAGTTGTCCCATTTTATACGTTCTCAACAATACCTTAATGTTATTTATACATAATTGTAGACTTCAAACCAAACTAGTATTGCCAGCATTATATAACTAGAAAATCTACATCCAACTCATCTTAAAAAACGCAACTTTTCTCTCTTATCTCAACAATGTGTTGGGAATCTAGACAGGCTCTGATTCACAATAAACGTAGCAAAACAAGTACAAATCGAAGCATCAAAAGACCCTTCTATACCATTTCAAATCAAACCAAATTAACATTAACAACACCAATGAGGACCCTGAAACAACGAAACTCAGAAACAAAATATTTAAAAATCCAACTCAAATCAGATGAGAGACCGGATTACCGCACAAGGCCAAAAGGGTCTTCAATCTTTTAAACTAAAAATCACAAACGGCAGCGAAACTGACAGTCTTGCTCTGCTCACTAGCAAAAAAACATCAGCGCTTTGGATCTTCCCGGTAAGAAAGGCCGAGACTTTTCGCTGTTTTGAGGTAAAGTCAAGCGTAAAATAGGAGTTGCAAAGTTCTTTTGGAATCTGAGTGAGTTATTTTTAAAGTAGCGTAAAAAAAAGACAGTGATACTTCACTGCACAGTCTCTCCCAATCACGATGTTTCAGACACTAGAAAAAAACAGTAGATTTTTGTTTTCTTTTATATCTGGATGATTACGTCACCGATAGTTTGATGGATTTTGTATGCCACTTAGAATAATGATCCATGTGTAAATGGGTCATTGGAATATACCTGTGCGGCCAGACTTTGGTCCAGTAATTTAAGGATCACCGTCGATCTTAAGATCATATATATATAATATTTCGCATAAACATTTTATAAATGACTAGAAAAATAAAAAAGAAGGTTATAAACTCAAGGAGGGGACAAATGATACTTATTGAAACCAAGGGGAGGTTTTTAAAATATTGCAAATAATTATTCATTATTTTAATTTTATTAGAAGCAGCCGGCTTTTATGTAACACTGTTCACTTATAGGTTCTTACAAACTCGTCCTCGTCTTCTCAGATCTGTCTCTTCTCACTGGCAAAAACAGAGGGAGGGATAAATTTGCCATATTCATGGCGACTAGAGTTTTTCTTCTTATTCTACTACTTTTATCATGTGCAACTTCCATCTTTTCGCTTTACGAAGATCAAGTCGGCCTCATGGATTGGTAACTCTTTAACGCAATTAGTTATACTTCAAATCATTATTTGTTTCGATCGTGTTAGGTTTACGTTTTGATTTTGTTTAATTCAGGCACCAACAGTACATAGGAAAAGTGAAGCACGCAGTGTTTCACACACACAAGACCGGTCGAAAGCGTGTGCTGGTATCCACTGAAGAGAATGTTATTGCCTCCCTTGATCTCCGTCACGGCGAGATTTGTTAGTTTCTCTTCCCCGATTGTAAACTGAATTTTTTTTTTCATTTTGATACGTTTGAGCTGTTTATCGTATTTTTAACTGTACTGAAATTGGCTTCGCTGGCACTTTTGCAGTTTGGAGACGTGTTCTTGGGACTAATGATGCTATTGATGGAATTGATATTGCGTTGGGTAAATGTAAGTCGTCGCGCAAACTATGTTTTTATTATTATTATTATTATTATTATTATGTTAGAAGTGATATCTGTTTCATTTTTGCCTAGTTATATGTATGAGTGATATGAGTTAGTGGCTTTGTGCCATAGATGAATTTCCTTCAGTAAAAAATAGAGGCAGCATGGGGATATTATTGAAAGACAATAATGCTCAATTGGCATCTCTTGGACAATAGTTTAGCTGTAAGAAGGATGGAAAGGAAATAGGAGGATGATCACTTTTATCCCCAATTTTATGGTCAACTTTGAAGTTCAATATTCTTATGGTTCTATCATGTCTAGGATGTTAATTTTCATTAAGTGATACTCTTCAGACTTTTTTCTGGCTTTGAATACAATTGTTTTTTTCCTTTTGGCATTACTGATAGGAGCTGCAAGTACTGAAAAGGAAGAGTTCATTAAATTCTGAATGTTTCATTCAATTCTTTCAGATGTTATCACCCTTTCATCAGATGGAAGTATTCTAAGAGCGTGGAACCTTCCCGATGGGCAGATGGTGTGGGAATCTTTTCTTCATGGCCCAGAGCACTCAAAGTCATCATTAATAGTGCTGGTCAGTAAATAACATCGAGTGAATGTTACAGTAATTGGAACTTATTAAATTAATACTACGTTGTTTGTGATTCTTCTTCCCCTCTTGTCGTCTTTCTTCTCTTTCTCTCAGAACCCATTGTTCTTAAATAATAACTTTTAGAACAACTTGACAATTGTTGCACTTAATTTAATTATTCAAAGGAAGTAAATAGTCTAGTTTCAGATATTTATTATTTCTGTACAAAGTTGACTTCAAAAATGTCATGGGTCTTATACAGAATAGTGCATGCTATCAACATGTCATAAGAAGCTTCTTTATTGATTTTTTTTTCTTTTTATCTTAATTTGCACCCTTCCTGGAATTTCATTACTTCTTCTAGGCGCTCTCCACGCAGTTTGCACATATCTATTAAGTTTACTGCAAATTTCTGCCAAAATTTGGAAAATATGTCGTTAATTGAAATGCATAATGCAGAAAACTTTGAAAGTTGACAAGGACAATGTGATCATTGTCTCCGGTAAAGGATGTGTTCATGGTGTTTCAAGCATAGATGGTGAGGTTCTTTGGACAAAGGATCTTGCAGCTGAAAGGTTAGTTTGGAGTTTCATCTCTCAAACTCTCTTTAAGTTGAACTTGTTGGCCATCAGAGTGCCACTGATATCTTGTGGTCTTTCTGTCTGCAGTGTAGAGGTTCAGCAGGTAATTCCGCTTCATGATAGTGATAAAATATATGTGGTAGGGTTTGCCGGTTCAACTCAGTTTCATGCATATGAAATCAATGCTATGAATGGGGAGTTACTGAAGCATGAAACCACAGACTTTTCTGGTGGTTTTGTTGGGGAACTTGCATTGGTTTCAAGTGAGACACTGGTGGCTTTGGATACCACTCGATCGATTTTGGTGACAATAAGCTTTAAAAATGGGAAAATAAACTTTCATCAAACATACATTTCAAGCCTTGTGAAGGATTCTACAGGGATAGCAATGATATTACCTTCAACACTAACAGGGATGTTTACTTTAAAAATCAATACCCTCAAGCTAATTATAAGAGTGACAGGCGAAGATAAGTTGGAGGTAATGGAAAAATTCGATCATGCAACAGTAGTTAGTGATGCTCTCTCAATCACTGAAGACAAAGAAGCATTTGCAGTGGTTCTGCATGGAGGCAATAAGATTCACCTTCAAGTAAAGCTGAGGGATGACTGGAACAGTGATTTGGTTAAAGAAAGCGTTGAAATGGACCAGCAAAGGGGGCTTGTCCACAAGGTCTTCATAAACAATTATATCAGGACAGATAGGTCTCACGGATTTAGGGCTTTGATTGTCATGGAAGATCATTCACTTTTGTTACTGCAACAGGGTAAGATTGTTTGGAATAGGGAAGATGCTCTCGCCTCAATAATAGATGTCACAACATCAGAACTTCCTCTGGACAAAGCTGTGTCAGTGGCAAAAGTGGAGCATAACCTCATTGATTGGCTTAAGGTATGAGTTCTTTTTTAAATGCTTTCAAAGAAAGTTATGATTGTATAGTCATGTGTTAACTGTTATAAATTCATGAATGGAGGTAGAAATATATATGAATTTTCCTTTTAGGGTATGGAAATGCTATTTTAGTGCTTGCATTTTGCAGATGAAACAAGCTTTTCTTTACCTATCAGTGACATTTTCTTGTAGTTGGACTCAAATAAAAGCTTGTTGTCTTGTTGGTTGATGTTGTCTAGTTGCTGCTATGAAGTCATGGATTAAGATGCTCTATTGTCCTTTTCTAATGTGCAAAGGAAAATGATGAATGAATTATTGTTATATTTCCTCTCCATTTCTTAGTATTACCATGTTTAATTTTATAGACAAGATGAGAACCTTAAGTAGTTCCCTAAATAGTTGTATATGTCCTCTTTAAAAAGAATATATTTTGTTGGATCTAAGAGTGACATTGTGTGTTGTTTATCTCCCCACCTTATATCTTTACTGCTCAATTTATTCCTTGAATCAATGATGTATAGATTTGATCTATTTCCCTCTGTCAATGAGATTTTAACATGTTGTTGCTACTGAAAAGGGACACATTTTGAAGCTTAAAGGGACCTTAATGCTTGCAAGTCCTGATGATGTGGTAGCCATACAAGCAATTAGGTTAAAAAGTTCTGAGAAGAGCAAGTTGACCAGAGACCACAATGGTTTTCGGAAGCTGCTTATAGCACTTACTAAAGCAGGAAAAATATTTGCTTTACACAGTGGAGATGGACGGGTTGTCTGGTCTCTTTTACTGCCTTCTTTTAGGAAATCAGAAGTATGTGATTGTCCAACTGGGCTAAATTTGTATCAGTGGCAGGTCCCCCATCATCATGCGATGGATCAGAACCCATCTGTTCTTGTTGTTGGAAAGTGCGGATATAGTTCAAATGCACCAGCTGTACTATCATTTGTTGATACTTACACTGGAAAGGAGCTTAATTCTTTGGATCGTGGTCATTCTGTAGTGCAAATTATACCACTGCCATTTACAGATTCAACTGAACAGCGCCTCCATCTACTAGTTGATGCAGAGAGGCGAGTGCATTTATATCCCAGAACTCCTGAAGCTAGAACTATTTTTCAACAAGAGTTCTCAAACATATACTGGTATTCTGTTGAGGCTGATAATGGCATTATCAAAGGTCATGTGCTAAAGAGAAACTGCATTGGTGAGGTTGCTGATGATTTCTGCTTTGAGTCTGGGGATTTATGGTCAATTGTATTTCCTTTGGAGTCAGAAAAGATCATTGCAACTGTATCAAGAAAATCAAATGAGGTATTTCTTTTCCAAATAGCTTCCTTGAAGATTTTTTTTTTTTTTTTTTATATGCTATAGGAAATTTCCAGCTGATGCCTTAATATACATTTCATGGTTTTCAAAAAAATGTTGTTAATCTTATTATTATGTTTATTAGTATTATTTCTTTCACTTTTTTGTAACATCAACATTTTAAGTTAATTGGTGCTAAATAGGGGAAGGAGGTAAAGTTGTTTAGATAGTGTTGATATTCGTTTTTACGTCAACAAATTAAGCACGTGATGATCACCATGAATCCACACGTGAAGTTTTTCCGGTGTGTTTATGATAGTAATAAGCAAATAATAGTGTGTATAAAATAAAGACAAGATCGATAAGAGAGATTTTTAGAGTGTTTCGAAGGCATAAGCCAAACTCCTACGTCTACTGTATTTTTATTACACCATGACTATTTTTCTGATATCGCCCGTGAGATGTACAAAGATGAAGTAATGCATGCTTAGTTTTCCTTAGAGAAAAATAATAGCTCTTCCTCTTTTATTCTCTGGCTGACCTTTTTATAAAGTTATCCTCCAAGTCAAGATCACACGACTCTCTCCAAGTCTATCCACTCTTAGAAAAATAAGTTTATCTATAACGTTAACTTGCAAATAAAGGTAATTTAAGTCATAAGCAAGGACAGGTGGGGTGAATCTATGCATCAAATAAAGATAACTTAAGTCTTAAGTAAGGACACGTGGCGTGAATCCATGCATTAAGGATTTATGACATAACAGTATATGAGCTGGACACTCACATAAGCGACCAAAATTTTGATTGTGCATGTAAGTAAATAATCAATGTCATATACACGCGCAAAAGCCAAAAACTCATGCGTGCAGGCTCACGCATATAGGCGGCAAAAGCAATACGTGTTGCAAAGATTACAAACTACATGTACGATTAAAAGATAAGATTGCAAAAGTGGGTGGAAGTTCGCCGAAACCAAAGTCAATTGTTAAGGAGACGTCTTCAACAAGATTGTTTGCGGTACGATTACATTTCAATTAGAGTGCCTAAGTTTTTTAAGTCCGACCTCGGACACCAAAAACTAAGGGGTTACTATTATGCCATAAATCCTTGATACATGGATTCACGTCAAGTGTCCTTACTTAAGACTTAAGTTATCTTTATTTGATGCATAGATCCACCTCACTTGTCATTGTTTAAGACTTAAGTTACTTTTATTTGCAAGTTGATATTATAGATAAACTTATTTTTTCTAAGAGTGGATAGACTTGGAGAGAGTCGTGTGATCTTAATTTGGAGGATAGCTTTATAAAAAGGCTAGCTAGGGAATAAAAGAGGGAGAGTTATTATTTTTCTCTAGGGAAAACTAAGTATGCATTAATTCATCTTTGTACGCCTCACGGGCGATATCAGAAAAATAGTTATTGTGTAATAAAAATATAGTAGACGTAGAAGTTGCGCTCCGAACCACTCTAAAGATCTCTCTTGTCTTTTTTTTTATATGAACCATTATTTGCTTATTATTATCATAAACACACTAGAAAAACTTCACATGTGGATTCGTGGCCATCCTCACATGTTTAATTCGTTGGCATGAAAATGAGTGTCAATAGATAGCATGATAAAATTTGACTAGTAACAGTTATAAAATTTTCTTTTGATCTTGCCTATACATGGTTTTGATTCCCCCTTCACTGTTTAGAAAGTCTAATCATCTGTTGCTGGTTTTTTATCATTGCTTAAATTTTATATTTAGCTCTAGGTCTGGTGATAGACAACTTTATTATGCTGCCAATGCCATACGGTAAATAAATATCTCATTTAGGAGTATATGTGCCAATTCAGCAGTCTTCCCTCTTCTGAATTGGCAATGATCTATTATAGGTATTTGCAAGTTTTATTTATGCTTCAGTATTATGTATATGAGTTGTAATGTTCTGTTTTTGATGTGGCTTTACCAGGTGGTTCATACTCAAGCAAAGGTTACATCAGATCAGGATGTGATGTATAAATATATATCGAAAAATTTGCTCTTTGTGGCCACTGTTTCTCCGAAGGCCAGTGGTGGAATTGGATCTGCTGACCCAGAGGAGGCATCGTTGTTTGCATACCTTATTGATACTGTAACTGGCCGTATTTTGCACCGCATGACTCATCATGGTGCACAGGGCCCTGTTCATGCTGTAAGTTGCCCATTTATTTCTTCCACATGTCTTCTCATGTATCAAATATCATCAAATATATTGGTTTATGCTTTTGTACTTTTTTGTAGGTTTTTAGTGAAAACTGGGTTGTGTACCACTACTTCAATCTTAGAGCACACAGATATGAGATGTCGGTCATTGAGATTTATGACCAGTCTAGGGCGGTAAGCCTGTGAACTTGAATCTTGTAATTTTGTTTTGTGTACCTTTGCTGCATATGATACTTAAGCTAGTTAAATATCTACAGGAAAACAAAGATGTTTGGAAGCTTGTTGTAGGAAAGCATAATCTTACTGCACCTGTTTCTTCTTATTCACGACCTGAGGTTGTAACAAAGTCTCAGTCCTACTATTTCACCCATTCTGTGAAAGCGATAGCAGTGACGTTGACAGCGAAGGGTATAACTTCAAAGCAACTTCTTATTGGGACAATTGGTGATCAGGTTGGTTAAGATTTTGAAAAAACCAGATTCCCCAAGTTGTTTTATTATTTATTTGCTATGCCTTTATTTCTGTGGTTCTTCCTGCAAAAATGGGCCTGTCTGAAATGCCACTTCATATTTTTACAGGTTTTGGCACTTGATAAGCGTTTTCTGGATCCTCGCCGAACAGTTAACCCCTCACAAGCAGAGAAAGAAGAAGGAATCATACCCCTTACGGATTCATTGCCAATCATTCCTCAGGTCAGTTGTCATATATTTTCTTTCTCCTCTATCATCATATTCTTCAAGACAGTTGTTCAAGATTTATTTTCTCAAGACTGTCGGTCTACCGCATTTCCCCATTAATGAGCCATATCATTATATGTATACCAATTCCACGAGCTCATGATGCATATACAATTTTCTAATTTGTCGGTTTCTTGCATTATTTGTACATTTGGAGAGGGTAGGTTTGGAGTTGTTCAAGTTTAACTAAAGCCTGATGATTTTACGGCTCATCATGTCAAGTGTTTTTCCTATTACATTTTTATGTACGTGATAATTCATTTATTGAAAGATTGATTATCCACTAATATTGATCCATAAATTGTTCCTACAGTCGTACGTTACCCATGCCCTTAAAGTTGAAGGTCTCCGAAACATAGTGACAGTGCCTGCTAAGCTGGAATCAACAACCCTTGTCTTTGCATACGGAGTGGATCTCTTTTTTACTCGGCTTGCGCCGTCAAGGACCTATGATTCACTCACAGAGGATTTTAGTTATGCTCTACTTCTCATTACAATCGTTGCCCTTGTTGCTGCAATCTTTGTGACATGGGTTTTGTCGGAGAAGAAAGAACTGCAGGAAAAGTGGAGATGAGATAGTCCTTATAGTTAGCATGTCTGTACTCTGTACCCTAACAGGTTTTTTAGCATAAATTGCTTTTTGATTGGATCTAGATCAGATGATTCACTCGTGACTTAGCATTTTTGTCACCGTTTTACAATGGAATATTTATAATTTATTTCACATGTTGTTACAACGACAAATTGTTTGGATTATATCCTTCCATCTTTCTGTGCCTCTCTCTCCAGCCGATGTTGTAGTTGATTTGTGGAATAATAATGCGAGAAACTCCAGAAATTTTTATTATTATATTACAAGATTTATTTTTTCTCAACTCAACTATAGCCAATCGAGAAAATTGTAATAAAATCATGCGAGTTGTTTCTGAAATTACAGAATTCTAATAACCTAACCAAAGAAGGGGATGATGCAGTCTTGGACGAATCAACCCGAACTGGACCACAATTGAAGTGTACAATCACATAAGATTATAATTTACGACTGTGGCATGACAGTTGAGTTTGTCCTCAAGTGAAGTCTACTGTAAAAGCTGAAAGCAGTATGATTTATCATTTTTGACTGGGTAGTCTCGTTGAAGAAACAGCAGAGCTCACGAGCAGGATGGGACATCATATTCATCCATTGAAAATGAAAATGATACGTTTTGGAAGTGATGTCACACTGTTATTGATACAGCGATACTTATGTCTTATAGACGACCAGCTTCCCAGTAGTCCCCATCCTCATGAGCCTGGACCTGAACCTGAGCCCAGAGCCTGTCACCATTCAGTTGAATGACAGTGTCACGAGCTCACTTCCACTTCTTCCAAACTTCCATTATTGATCAACTTTTACTGCTCATACCAAAACCCTTCAACATCTCTTCCCTCTTCACTCTCTTCACTTCCATTTTTCAATTCACCAACATGAAAACTCACCACCATCATCCTCCTAAACTCAAAACCCAACCACGTCCACTCTTCTCTTGTGGTTTCTTTCGTCATTGCACTCAATCTGTACTCAGTCCCACCAACTCTCAGTCCCCTCCTCTTCCCCTCACTCCTCAACAAACACCTCCCCCACCACCACCTCCGCTGCCGCCCCCACCACCACCATTATCAACCCATCAACCTGAATCTTCCTCCTCTTCTTCCTCCACCTCCCAAAGCTTCACTCAATGGAAATTCCCTTTCCCCCTCCCCGCTTCACCCATCCACCCGCAATCACAACCCGACCCGGAACCCCAACCCAACCCCAACCCCATCTATCTCCCGCCTAAACCACTACCACCCCCAATCCCCTACACTAGCCTCCAAGAACTTTTTCACCTAGCGGAGCTCCAACTCACTACTGGGTCTGATTCCGATCAACTCGCCGCGCTTTATCTTCTAGAACGTTCCCTCGTACCGAACCCGCCATCCGACCAGGCCTGCCAGCCCGAGTTAATGCGCGGGGTCGTTGCCAATTTGAAAAACAAAGCAGGGGCAAAACCGGCAACTAAAGTTTTATTAGCGCTTTGTCTTGTGGAGAGTAATCGCCACGTGGCAGTGGAGGCGGGAGCGGTTGGGACGGTGATAGAAGTGGTAGCGGAGCTGGAGGGTGCGGCGGGGGAGAGAGCTTTGGCTGCGCTGGAGCTAATGTGCACGGTGGAGGAGGGAGCGGCGGAGGTGAGAGCCCACGCGCTTTCGGTGCCTGTGATGGTGACGATGATGGGACAAATGGCGGGAAGGGGGAAGGAGTACGCGATAAGTGTGATGGCTGTGATTTATGGGGGAGGAGATCAAACAGTGTTGGCAGCGCCGCCGGAGGAGGTAGCGCGTGCGGTGGCATTGGCTTTACAAGGGGATTGCACTGCTAGAGGAAGGAGGAAAGGGGCCCAGTTACTGAAGGCTCTTAATGAGTATGGACGGGTGGATTCGAATGAGGAAGAACATGAACAACTGTGATTGATCTGTTTGCTAGGCCCATTATTTATTCACGTACAGGCTGGGCCTGTTTATTGTACGTTTTATTTGTTATTATTGTAATAATTTAATATGAAAATAATTCATGGTTATTGAAATAAAACTTCATCGTATAAAAGAAATTTGACAAATTAATAATAATAACGAAGCTTATACTATTTCATGTATACATTCTCTACTTTCTGGTTTATTATATTGCAATTCTAAATAATTTTATTAAATAAATATTATGAAAATAACTTATGGTTTTTGAATAAAAAAAACACATTGTCACGAAACCTAACTACATTCATTAATTTGAAGATGCAGTAAAAAATTAAAATTAAAATATTTGAAATTTATGTGGGCATGCATGAAAGATTTTTATACAAAGTGATCATGTGACAGAAAATGAATACAAAAAATCAAACTCATAATATTCAATCTTTCATTCATTTTCTCCCAAATAATTTTTGTATAAAATTTTTTATATGCTTAGTATTACACTACTATTAGTTTTTAGGTTTGGCTTAAACGATTTCCAATCCAATACTCTCTTTTAATTCAGGTACGTTGCCTCCCATCTAATTGTATAACAAAACACTGCCCTATGGAGACACACATTAAGTTTAAACAATAAATTGTATTAATGAATTACTCATGAATGCTTCTTCCCACCGATAGATATACAAAATTAAAATAATAATAATTAATATTCAAGGAAATAAATTTTCTCTGAATTAGGCACACATCAATTTGTCAAAGTTAAAGCGATTAAGGAAATAATAAAGGAAGGTAGTAAATTTTCATATTCTAAATTTGATGATGAACTCCAACTATATATGAGGACAAAGTATGATTCTTAATTTAGAATGGAAATATTTAATAATTTATTATATAACTTAATCTGTAATTTAAGTAACTTCTTTCATTTCTGTCGTGCGTTGCCTTCAAAGCGTTGCCTTCAAAGCATTGCCTTCATCTTCAGTCCCACCACATATTCAAAATTTTTGGATCGGCTACCAGACAAAGAAATGACGCCAAGATGGATGCATTATTTTTCGTGGATTCTGATCATATGGGGTTCAAGTTCAACCATCCACGCCATGCCACCGCCACCTCCCGTTCGATGCGATGAAACTGGCTGCATCCTGTCCAATTCTTACGGTGCATGGGGAGACAGAATTGACTGTCATGTCCCAGATGTTATATATCCAACAACTGAAGAAGACCTCCGCTTAGCCGTCGCACATGCTGATCAAAACAAGCTCAAAATCAAAGTAGTAAGCAAGTTCTCTCATACTATACCCAAACTCGCCTGCCCTTCTGCAACACAATCAGGAAACGCGTTACTTATAAGCACGGAGAAATATAACTCCAACATTGAAATTGATGTAGCCAATTTGGCTGTGACGGCAGATGCTGGGGTGCCTCTACGCCAGTTGATTGATCGAGTTGAAGAAGCGAATTTGAGTTTGGTGGCTGCACCGTACTGGGAAGGTGTGAGTATTGGAGGGTTAATTAGCACTGGGGCACATGGTAGCTCTTGGTGGGGAAAAGGGGGAGCTGTTCATGATCATGTTATCGGCCTCAGCCTTATCGTTCCTGCTAAAGAATCTGAAGGCTACGCCAAAGTTATTAGAATTGAAGCTCAGGATCCGCTCCTTGATGCAGCAAAAGTTTCTTTAGGATTGCTAGGAGTCATCTCCAAGGTCAGTTTTTTAGTCTCCTTTATCAAAAGTTATAGTTTCTGATGCATGATTTCTACCAAACTTTATTTCGCCACCGACAAGAATGCTTTTTCCGACATTTTGATGGCTTGAAGGAATTATTTAGCCTACCAAATCAATAATATAATATAATATATATATACATCTTCAAGAATGATTGTTCAAGTGAGATATCTTTGCGTACAAGCACAAACATGTCATAATTATTAACCACGCTAGCTTAAAACTTATTAAATTATGTTTAGTTAATTAACTAATGTTCTCTAGTACATTGCTCGGTGGATTTATTTGAATGAATGTTTCTGAAACAAGTTATGATTACAGGTAAAGTTGTCATTGGAGAAAAGATTCAAAAGAAGCATAACGTATAATTTCACTGATGATGCTCACATTGAAGATTTGTTCATGGACCATGCAAAGAAGTTTGAATTTGCAGATATAACCTGGTACCCATCAAGAAATACGGCTGTGTACAGATACGACAACCGAGTTCCTTTGACTACACCTGGTGATGGAGTATTTGACTTCCTTGGCTTTCAATCAAATTCTATTTTGGTCTCCAAAGCAACTAGATCAACAGGTTAATTATATATATATATATATATATATGTGCTCCATTACTCATCTTCTATTTAATGTTCCACAGTGTACAAATATTTAAGTAGTTGAAAACTGTATGAATTGCAGAGAAAGCATTCGAGGCTGCAAGAAACGTGAATGGAAAATGTACAATGGCATCTTCATTTGTCGGGTTTAAGAAATTAATCGCCAATGGATTAAAGAGTAATGGTCTAATATTTACTGGTTATCCAGTAGTGGGTCGCCAGGGAAAAATGCAGACATCTGGTTCTTGTTTATATTCACCTCCTTCAAGAATTGATACATCTTGTGCTTGGGATCCCAGAATCAACGGACTCTTCTTTTACGAGTCAACAGCAATATTTCCCGCTAAAAAGTTCGGAGGTTTTATCCGCGATGTGAAGAAACTGAGAGACCTTATTAAACCAGAAAATTTCTGTGGAATCGATATCTATAATGGGATTCTAATACGTTTCATCAAAGCTTCAAAGGCATATCTGGGTCAAGCTGAAGATTCAGTAGTAATCGATTTCAACTATTATCGCGCTGATGATGCTTCAACTCCAAGACTGAACCAAGACGTATGGGAAGAAATAGAACAAATGGCGTTTTTGAAGTATGGAGCCAAACCTCATTGGGCTAAAAATAGGAACTCAGCTTTCTTAAAAGTGAATCAAAAGTATCCAAACTTTAACAAGTTCCTTGCAGTAAAGAAACAACTGGACCCGCAAAATATGTTCTCCAGTGAATGGTCCGATGAGATATTATTTGGAAAAGAAGGCGGTAAAGGTGATGGATGTGGTCTAGAGGGACAATGCATCTGTTCAGTAGACAGACATTGCAGCCCAAGCAAAGGGTATCTTTGCAAACCGGGTGTCGTTTTCAATGAAGCGAGAGTTTGCAGATATTCGTCATCTTCCTCCATTTTGGTCGTGTAATATATTACCATGTTTCAATAAATAAATTATTCCTTAGACCATGGATTGTATTATTCATTTATTTTCAATTGTAAATTGAGGTGTTGCTTTCAAGAACACTATGAGAAATAATATATATTTTCATAAAAGTATATATATATATATATACATGCCAATATTTGTGATGGCATATCCTGCAATGATAATTAAACAGCTATAATTATAATTGTAGGCGCCATGTTAATGGATTCTAGGTATTTGAAAGGAACCAATTAAATTGTGCAGTGCTCTTCTGCTTTATGTCAAATTTGGAGTTGCATCAATCAGTTTTATTTCACTATATATATATATAAACGAAAAATATATATATATATATATCATGTGTTTTAATTAGGATATCAAGAGGTTTCTTGTTTAAAAATGATATGGTTTTTTAGTTGAAGAGAGTTGATTATGACTTTTAAAATTCCAAAACTCCTATGAAACATATGATTTTTGTAATGTTTCCTACATTTAAAAAAAAAAAAGTGTTCTTATTAGTTATAATAATAAGATTATTTGATGATTTGAATATTCTTCTTCCTAAATATTCATACATTACTTTCCCTTTTGAATCAAATTAAAAGACCTATAAATGAGCTCTCAGAGAAATTTGATTCTGATTCATTCACTCACATGTATATATATACCTAGTTATTATCTCATATTCATACTCTTTATATATGTACATACATATATATATTAAGTCTCTAATACGATTTGTTTGTTTATCTCCCATGATTGATTGATAATCAGTTGGCCCTTTGGAATCCTAAACTAGTGTTTGAGCGCAGATAAAATCATTGACAAAACTGATATTTAAATGTGTAGTAAGAGTCAAATGGTAATTCTGGAGGGTGAACAGGACCACTTAAGATTAAAGAACAATTAAAACCCACCCTTTCCTTGGCTGATCAAACTTCAAACCGAGGAAGTTAGGTAAGCGAGACATAAGTAGTGGACCCTGTAGTTTACTATTAATTGAATTAAACACATTCACAAAAAAACAGACAAGATATGTTTAAAATCAAACCTACATTTACAGAACCTTGCATCAACTTAAAGTTTAATTTGTTTTAGATATTGATGATGAGTTACAGTTGTTGAGTAGAAAAAAACCAGAAACTAGTTGGACCTTGATCCAGTATAGAATTCCAAGGGAGAAGAAACAATACGCATTAATTGGTGTAGCAGACCAGAATATATGTGTTAAGACTGCTACTTTTGTAAAAATTATGGCAAATACAAAGAAAAAGAGAATGAAAATGAACCAGGTAATCTTGTAATATATATGTGCTAGCGAATGAATCAGCAAAACAAAAGCTTATATATATATATATATGTGTGTGTGTGTGTGTGTGTTACTAGAGTTGTAGAGCGCAATGCATAAAGCAATGCTTCCAGCCGCTGGACTTCTAGGTTTTTCAGGAATTAATTAAGTCAGAAATGATTCACATGCAAGATGATGTTATATATAATAACCTATATAAGCCGATGCAGCCAGTTATGGATGGCAAAGATGATCAAAAGAATGTCCTATTGTGGTTGTGGAATTAAGCTTCATTTTATCCATACTATAACCATGAAGAGTTAGAGAGCTAGCCACCTCCTACCGCCCACTCACCAATTATTCCATATTCCATGCATAATACTAAATTAATATTATAATTATTAAAATAACAAATTACATTAATCACCAATATTAATTTACTCCAATTCAAACCCATAAATTAAGATTAAACTATATATACTGTTACTGTTAACCTCATTTTTGTGATTGGTAATCACCCATTTTGTTTTAAATATGGAAAATCTTTTTTTTCTGACAAAACTATTTGAACCCTCCCTCCCTACTGCTAACTAATGAAGGAATAAGGTTTTCATCACCTTTTCATTCATTCATCAGATTGTGCTACATCAACATCTATACTTAATCCTTTACCCTATATATATAT
>WYDK02000014.1:5376083-5397233 GCA_009867345.2 Toxicodendron radicans
ATATATATGAACAGTATTACTTAAACGTAAATTTATTTAATTAACAGCGGCAATCAATGATTCGTAATAACCTAAAGAAAGTATAATGGAATGGAAAGAAAGAAAGTATGAACTTTCACTTTCCAACTTTCTTTTTTCATACTTTCTTTTTTTAAGGAAAGGAAAGCATTAATTACGTATACATCCGCCACACAATAATCTCCTGATTATAAACTCCATTATATTAACCAACCTAATCCCATTGCTTTTCTATTTATATATACGACCACCTCCCACATTTTTTTTCATATTTATTATGGCCATTTAATTATTATTTTATTAATAAATTTACGAATAATATTAAATATATCTGATGAATGATGTTACACTAATTGAATGATGGGGTAAAAACAAAGTTTCCCTACATCAATTTACATACAAAAGTTTTCTTTAAGTATTCTTAGTAAATATATCTCTCTGTGTTAGCGTTACGTAAAAATAGATCTTCAAATTAATAAATTTAGATTTATCCGAAACAATAAAGATTGACTCACAATTCAATCTTACAAACTTTCTCTCACTATATATCTTAGGTGACAATCGATTAGTTTTTTGCTAATGAATTTTGAATCAGCCAAAAACTGGAGACAATCACCTAAGGATTGTAAAAAAGAGTTTGTGAGATTGTATTATAAATGTAGTATTTTCTAAAAACTAAAAACACAATTATATATTTTAGAAGATTTGTTTTTAATTTTTTTTTTTAAAAAAAAAAACTCCGAAAGAAAGCAAATGAATAAGAAATAAAGGGAATCTGCAATCTTTTCTCATCTATAAACACAGATTCAAGTTCCATCGACATCAGAAAAATCCGCAAAACCATAGGTTTTGGCAGAAATTTCAATTGAGTATTTGAGCACTCAATTTCCTTCAATCTGTCATCAGACAGAGAAACGTCTAAGAAAAAGCCTCAGAGGAACATTCAAGTAGCAGTTATCTCTCATAACAGGTGGTAAATAAAATAACTTTCTTCAACAAGGTCATCAAAGAAAAATCATATTAACTTAAACATAACACATGTTTCTGCTTTCAGAATCCGGCATCTGGCAGTCTTATTTCAGGCTTTCAGATACATATTTTCACTTTCCCCTAAAGTTTTGACACTAATAACTAAAGTATATAAGTATAATCAACAACTACAAACTTATTGATAAACCCCCAGCTAGAGTACTCCAAACATATGCATCCAAATATTATATTTGCTTATTGAGAAACCCCCTGTTCTTTCTTCTCTTCACTCCCATTTCCACCAGGGATTTAGCACAGAAATAAACACAGAAGTAACAAACAAGCCCTATAGGCTTTTACAAAACCTTTTACAGTACAACATACAATACCAAATTCAAAAGTACATACATCTAAATATATTCCTGGAAGGTTAAGGCATATGTAAGTATATGCAAGCCTCACCCTGCAGCCAGCTTCGGACATTAAAATGCCAACATGATCAAAAGTTGATAAAAATGGATTATTGTTCTTATAAATATCAGCTTCTGTGCAGCACAGGATCACAACATTTGCTCTCTGACCTTTGTAATGCTTCTAAGTCATTCATGTGTTGAGGTAGCTAGCATGATACTTCAGACTTTACCTGCTCACAGTAAGCAAATCAAATTCAGAATTGAGTACAAAACAAAGAAAAAGAAAAAAGCTGTGTGTCAAATTTTAGAAAGATTAGCCTGCAATCATCAGCTAAATGAAGAGGTGAATTTCAACCTTTTGCAGCAGTAAGCTTCCTTTGTCGCTTGTGCCGATCCAATTTTATTAAGCCAGATCTATTCTCAGAAAAGACTGGCTTTCTAAATTTAAGGTCTTCGCCTCTAATCATGTAAACATTTCCTGCTTCTGGCGTGCTAAAATCAGCAGGGTTCTTGTTAACACTGCATATTTCAGTCTTGGAACTGCTTTTCAGAGGCAAAACACCACTAGTAGTATTGCAGGCTTCCAACTTACGTTTTGATGCATTTTCTACTACATGGCACTGCAAGGGGAAGGCCATAGAATCTGAAGTGCCAAGGAACATTTTCTGCATATTAAAAGGAATGGACCCATGATTTGCGCTTGAACCACCAGTTGTAAGCACAGATTTTTGAGATCTATGGCTTTTATTTTTTGAAGGTGAATCAGAGCCTTTAGTCTTCTCCTTCTCTTGGGACCGAAGTGATGCATGACCTGTAAAACCAGTGGTCTTCTTGACACCTTTATCATGATGAAATGAAAAACCAGAAGTACCAACGGTTGACATTGCAGTAATATATTCATGAGAATTCTCTGGAAGGTGATTTTTACCATAATAATCATATAATGGGGGTTTCATGGTACTGCTGGTCTTGTATCCCCCAGACGACATCCCAGAGAAGTCCTTAGAATGATGATCATGCAAAAAGGAGGGTTTTTTGTGGAACTTTGGTGTCCCGTCAATATCAATTGGCGCACCTGACCGCAATCCTGCATCCATGAGACTCAGTAAATGCATTGCAGGTATGGTTTCATTAGAATACAGATCGAGAGATCCCATCCTGCTATGTTTACAAGCAAGTGGATACTCAGCTTGTGGCCTGCTGACATTTTCAGAATCAGAGTTCCTATTATGCTTTTCAGTGCTGGTAGCATTTATATTCAGAAAGTTTAAACCATGATTTCCATTTAAGTTTCCCTTGCGCAGACTGTTGGGATAATGTGGAAATGTATCTATGTTGCTTGATGGATCTGCACGTTTTTGAGCAATGTTATATAAAAAGGGCATGTGATTTGTCAACATGGACGACCAAAGATGAGATGCTTCTTTATTCTGTTGTGGAACGCTCTGGCATGTGTTACAAGATCCTAAAGTCTGCAAATTAGTTTGAGACGACCTGTGCCCCAACATATTCCCAATCCACTGGCAATTTTGGGAACTGCCATGCTTACTGAAACTGGTATCAGAAAATTTGACTCCACTTGGTAGCCTCTCTTGACAGTGAGGAAATGCCCTAAACTCTGTAGGGGCACTAGTTGGTTCCAACTGGTGTATATTGAGGTGTTCTCTATTGACATGAGAAAAGCAATCAACCGACTTCTTTTTGGTACTTCCAACACTTCCAACTCTTGTGATCTTGCCATTTTTACTACTTCTAGCTCGAGGTTTTGGCTTCTGAGCAGTCTCCTCCAACAAAAAGTTAAACTTCCCCTTTGAATATATCTGAGCATTACTGGTGTTAATGGTTGTTTCTGATTGACGATTATCATTTTCAACATCAGGAAGACACCTTTCATACTGATTCTTTGCCATGAGTTCAACAATTTCCATGGGTATATCATCGATAACTCCCTGTTCAGATACCTGATCAGCACGTTGAGCACAATGTTTCTTAGGAAGCACTGAATGTTCCAGTGTTTCTGTAGATTTCATATTGTTGTTTCTACCACAAAAATCCTGCAAAAAGTTGGCATTATTTTCACAAAACTATCTAGCACTTCAACATATCAACTCCACAAAGACAGAGATACAGGATAACTGTGGAAGGTGACAGTTCATAGAGAAAGACGAAATTTCAACATCTTATCATTAAACAAAATAGGTAAAAAGAGTTTTCCTTTGCATCGCAACATCATTTACCCACCCCAGTTTTTTAGAACAAAATGAGATAAAAATCAAGCATTCTGACACTTAAATACAGATTTAAATATAGGCTCGCTCAAGTCAAATTTATTGGTCTATAACTTATCAAAATCAGACGTAATTTTTATGAGGGATTGCAGCACCATCAGTTGTGCCAGATTCTAAAGCCTAAAATGGTTTAGAAGACAAAGTCCACCAATATCTATCATTTTTGAGCATTGACTGACATATTATAACTGAACATCAGACAATATGAAAGCTAAGAAAGAACATAAGGGAAATAAACGAAAATTGTCCTTCCGTCCACACATACATATAGACAAGAATATAATGATTCTCAAGCAGTAGATAAACACAAGAAAAGGTCATACCATTTGCTGCATGAGAGAACAGCTCCCTGTTTCAGCTTGAGATATGGACTTTTGCTTATCATTCAGAAAAGATGTTCTAAAGGTATTACCACTGAGATCACAATTTACTTTCCTTTGATATGCATCTGGCTCTGATTTAGACGGAAAATAAAAATCTCCAACATAGTTTGTCTGGGTATCTTTCCCCGTGACCTGGTTTTCTTTTGTGATACCCCCTTGCCAAAGCAATAGGCGGTCTTCAAGTGGAGAAATATATCTTCTGTCATATCCTTGGGTGGACAAGCAGCTGTTTAGGGAAAGATGTGGCCCCTTTTCGGTGGATACATCTTGTGCTGATTGAAATGGAGTAGTCAAGGATGGCATTTGCATGATTTCTATATCTTTCCTTGTTAATGAACTTCCTCTGAGAAGACCATTACTCCAAGGAATTAGAGAGGCCTGCCCATCACCAAAAAGTGGCATCTTGCTTTTCTTCTTGCATAAACTGGAATTTTTCTCTGTTTTCTGGGGAAGCAATGGAAAAGGATGCATCCCCCTGCTTGAAAATGTAGTGTGCCCAGATTCAGACAAGACAGTATCAGCAACACTAACATCTCTAGCTTCATTCTGATATTCTTTCTGCACGTTTTCTTGGGATGGTACTGCCAGGGACAAAAATTCATCAACAACCTGGCCTTTTTTGTTTTTCTTCTTACTCATAGTCGGACTTCTAACAAGCCTGAATTTATTCAATTGGCTCTTTTCACCAATTTGTAAGCCAGTTCCAGCATCTTCTTCTGAATCTGCACTTGCAAGTCGACTAACAGTCTCCACACCTTCATTGCAGGTTCGATCTCTTTTACAGAAATTATTCTGGGAGCTTACCTCTACGGGTCTCCATTCTTCATCACGAAGGAACTTCCTTTTCCTGTTTTGATCAAAAACCCGAAGAACATTTCCTTGGACAGCCATGGGACATTGGGTTGTAGAGGGTGCAGCTACCTCAGCAGATGCATCAGGAGCAGAATTGGATGAAAAATTTTCATCCCTTGTCAGATTAGTGCTTGCATCTCCATTTTCAGCCAACAACTCAGTCAGTAGACGCACCTTTCGAGCTTTTCTACGATGTGAACCACTTGAGTTATCATGATGATCCTCAGGATCATTTCCAGGCAGTGTCTCAGCACTTTCAGATGATGCATTATCATACTCATCAAATCCCAGGCAAGGATGTTTGTTTGTGCTCTTGACAGCATCAATCACATCGTTAACCATTCCATTTACCTCGGATGTCCCACAACTTACCACTACATTTAAGTGTTCAACTTCAGCTGAAGGCTGTTTTCCTGATTGACAAATTCCTGAAGAATTCTTAGCTACACTTTTGAGATTTTGATCAGCAAGTTGTTCAACCTCAGTATTTCCATAACTTCCATGGCCGAGCTGGCCTAATTCAACAGATCCATTGCAATTAGCCTTAAGTGCTTTTGCTGTTTAAATCAGAAAGATTAACATTGCGTCAAATATAGTTCTAATTTTACTTTCAAATCAGAGAAACTGTTATATAGCTTAGCGGGTCAATTATTAATAATTAATTGACCTGTGTCATCGGCATGATTACTTCCAGCTGTCATCATTCCCGAAATACCTCCTGTTGCAGCACCAGCTGATTCAGGGATATCCAGACTTGTGTTATCTACTGAACCAATCTCTTGCTCTGGAGAAACGCAAGAAATGTACTAATTATTGTAATATAGTAAACACATAACAGAATAAAATGAAAATCGGATCGGAGTATTACCTATGACGGGGGTGTTTGCAGATTCAGATTTCTTTTCTTTCTTATCATTACATGAAGAAGGATGGAAATCGTTATCGATCAGATTAGTAGCAGTACTAGCATCAACTATTGTTCTATCAAGAATGTTTAATTTTGGACCTTGATGAAAATCCAATTGCTGCACTGGAGCAAGGGAGGACATATGGGAACAAGTGCCACCAGATTTAAATCTTGCACTATTACAATAATTAAAGGCATTTCCATTATTATTTTTTATGCTTTCAGCACCAATTTCCTGTAAACAGTTCTGGCAATGCCACCATCTGAATTTTGAAACAGGTAAGGGAGGAAGTGTACATGATTGCTCCTCAAATTTATCATGATTATCATCTAAAGCAAATGGCCAACAAATTTTCCAGTTTTTTTTGCGAATTTCAGACACATATCCGCTGCATCAACATCAAAATATGTAAAGAAAACAGTGTGAATGTAATATCAACACATTTTATAAAGCACAAAACTAGTTATCGGCAAAGTAACTATCAATGTAAAAGGTATCTCCTCAATGTTATCTTTAATAGATTACCAGTTTGTCAATCATTTGTTTTCTTAATGATAATCCTCATCACATACAACATTAGTTTAAACCCAACTCTCAATGTTGTATTTAACCAAGTAAAAAAATTCTATATCCAGTAAACACCAGCAAGGTTCAGTTGTCATTACAAGGTAGAAATCCCAACAAATACACATCCACACACCAGAATGTACATGTGCAGCCATGTACATACAAACAAACTCACAGAAGCATGCACTCACACAGCACAGATGCAGTAAAACTGGTACCAGAAGTAGATAGGGAAGTTCAAACAAATCCTAAAAGATTAGTAAATATTAGGATCAAGGCTTACCGTATAGAAAAATGTTCACACTTTCTTGCATCAATCTCATTGTTACTAACAAGATCTATTGAGATTGAATCAATCTTAATGGATGATCCCACAGACTTCGGGACAAGATCAGAATCGCTAGTGTGATGATTCTCCTCCACCATAATATTTCTCTCCATGTTATTAGCAACCAACAGCACAACGGGCAATATACAATTTCCTAGAACACAAATCCAAATATTATCTCTAGTGGCATCATCACCATAGGCTAAATAAGATACCGTTAGATTGAATATATATATATATATATATATATATATACATGGAAAGAAAACGACTTAGGCATTGAAGTACATTACAAGGTCTAAATTAAGGCAAAGTTTCAAAGAACAATAATTGTGTTTATCTACAACTTCCTAGTAAGCATAAGTGGAAACAATAACTTCATTTTCAAAATTGAGATAGAAAGAGAAAGAAGCTGAAGTACAGCGATGAATAGTGATTTGACACATAAAATAACGAACTCTCGCATATACAAGCACATAGTCCTAAAAGGGAACAAAATCTAAAACCCTAGTTTTCCATAAAATTAAATAGAAAGATGTTTGGAGCCGCTGCTTGCAAGCTTTAAACACATAACTATAAACGATATAACTGAACCCACCCATTTAAGATCAAAGCAAATCATAAAATAACAAAAGCAAGATGAAGAACAAATTAGGGTTTTGTAACACAAAATAATAGACTTTTTCTACAATAAGAAAAGTTGTATTAATCCTCTCAATATAAATGCTAAATGACACAAACCCACTTCGACTTACCCGAAAAACTTCATTTTACTTGGTAAAATCACGCACATCGATCCGGAAATGAACTAGTTAGGGTTTGTTTTGTTTCGAATTCACTTCCAGTGAACAGCTAACACAAGTTGTAACAAGACAAAACAATCAAAATAATACATAAAATATAACAAAAGTAGATAGATTCATCAACAAAACAAAACCCAGATAAGAGAATACAAAGAAATAGCTAAACTTGACGTACAAAAAACAGTGAAAAGACCAAAATATCTCGAAAAAACGAGCTCAAACTCAGATAAAACTGATTCTAATCTAGCCCTAAAACAATCAGAAACATCTTACAGAAGACATAGAGGATTAATTAGAGTAAGAAACTTACCTGAACACAGTTAACATAGAGTCAAAACAATTTCACATCGACTGGGTCCGATTCCCGACGGCCAGTGGAGAAAATGGCATCAACAGATAGAGCATTTGGCGGAGAAGACAAAGAGATAAGAAGTGACAATAGATTCGAAGCTGGCTGAGCAGAATTAGAGTGCGAATTTCGGAGAAACCCTAGACCTTGAAGGAGAGGTTTGCGATTCTTTAGAGAGAGATTGAGTGAAGAAAGAGAGAGTTTTATTATCTTTTGTCCTTGGAAGAAGGCTTTGTTGTATTAAAATCATCAATTCACCACGACATGCCATGTCATAATACCATACATACATGTGCTAAAGCTAGAGAGAGAAAGTGTAAGGAGCCAATAAAATACTCCCACGTGGCAGGAAGGTGCGGTTCTTATCACAATCCATTTAGAAAGGAAACCCTAGGGAATAGTTGGAAGTACTATTCACCACGCGTCATTTGCACGCTCTGTTGGGAAGGATAAATTAATAGTCCTTGTCATGTCACCTGGTATCAAATATGCCTTTAGCACATAAAAGGGGTGTCATTGGGTCGTGCAATGAACGCACCATCTTAGAGAGTGGACTTAGTTCAGCATAAAACCCTAAGTAAAAATTCTGGCAGGTAATGAAGAGGAAAGGAATGTAACCCTAGCCAATTTTTTTTTGATAAATAAAAATATCTAACCCTAGCCCCCTGGCCTGTCCTGGCCTGACCTGGCCTAGTCAAATAGTAACTGAACTCAAGTGTGGATCACAAAGTGGTGATAATGAGTTTGGGTTAGTTTTTTAGATTGATTTAACATGAAATTGCAGCCAATCAAACCAAACCAAAATTCATCAAGTGTTTATTTTTTTTTTTTTTAATTTAGCTCCAATCTAAACTAACACCATTATGTCACCCAACATTAGCTGTCATCATTGAGACATTAAAACTTTAAGCTCTTCACATTTCTAAACCATTTCAAGACACAAAGACATAGAGAGACCCAAAGTGATGACCAAAAATATATGCATATTATACGGAGTATATATAAGCTTTCATATAAAAAATTTCTTTTGAAGAAGAATAAAAGAAGAGAACAATACCAATTAAAGATGTAGATGTAGTACGTACAGATTGGTCCACTTTGTTGTTGTCGTAGCAGTGAAGTTTTTATATTTATATATTATATATATGTGTATTTTCTTAAACAGCTCAAAGGGTTCAAATATGGGTTGATAGGAAAAAAAAAAAAATATATATATATATATATAAGAAGAATAAAATGAAATTGCACAATTCCCTAAAATAATGTCATATAAATGTGAACATATATGAATATAATCATAACTTTCACATGTATATATTAATTGATGAATCCAAAATTGCATTTTTTTTTTCTTATATTAAGACAAACATTTCTATACACGAAGCAAAACTCAGAAATTAATATGCCAGAGCCAGACATCTATCTATCTCTATTATTATTATTTTATTTTATTTTTTATCTCGCTTTTCCAATTCTAGCAAAATGACCACAATTGCCATTGTTTTAACAAGGACCACATTCAATTCCACCTAGCGAAACATTGAATTCTCTTTAAATGAATGGGATTCTTTTGATATAATTGTCTCCTCTGCAAAGGGTGATGAGGCCTTCATTTTTATTCAACCATCGATAGAGAGAACAGCAAGCTTTTTTGGAGAGAGAGAGAGAGAGAGAACGAGTTAGTAAAGTGAAATGGCTAACTATGCCACCGATTCTTTAGACCAAAAAAGAAAAAAGAGAAGTATCTTCTTATGTTACAATGCAGCTCTTGTATATAATCACTAGTACGGGAGGCAAGTCAGTGAACCCATTGAGATCTGTGTTGAATTTGGTGAAATATGACGCAGATCTTTTAAAAAATTATAAGGTCTAAATAATCTAATGGCTGAAAAGGATACCTCAACTTCAATCTTCTAAAGGATAGGGCCCCCTCTTGGTATCTTGCTTTCATCATACCCATAAATCCAATCGGATCCAATAGAATAATGTTTAGAAATACAAGTGCTTCCATGACCTAAGGTCCCTGTCTGCTCCTTAAATTTCTCGATCGATTGTTCATGTCTGTTGCCCACCAAACTAAAGTTTAACAAATTTGGAGGCTTTTATCTTGTTTTTTTATTGCTGGGGCCGGCGATTTAGGAGTTAATAAACTAAAATAATGTTACAGTTTGTCTGTCAATCAGTGATTTAGAAATAAAGTTCAGCAAGGACGTTAGGTTGACATGCAAGCAAGCTTTTAGCTTGTTAATTAACCTAAATACGTTGTTAAATCCGTTCCCAAACTTGCCCATTCAGTGTTTTAATGGTAAATCTGACTGATCGATGTTCGATCTTGGTGAATTCTATGAAGAGATTATACTTTGCGTATGCGTACTTTCCTGTTTCAATTTCCAGAAGTTAATGTAGAAATGCAGACGGCGGATCAGTCGTGAACATTTCAGAATTGAAACCCATTTCCAGTAACTGGTTATGGACAAAATAACATGAGAGAGAAAATTAAACCAATTAAAAATGGATATGAATCAAAAGGTTCATATTGTTTTCAGATCTTTACCAGTCAGGCAAAGAAGATGTTTTTATGTGCTCAAAATTTCTGCATTACGTACATGGATTTGAGATTCATAAATCTAACCCAGAAATCAATAAATTCTGGGTTTGCCCACTTGAATAGTTGAATCCATCTTCTTATTTAATTAGCACTACGATACTGTACGTATATAGCTTATATATCGAATATCTGTGTTTTACAGCCAGACCCATAAGCTTTTTCTTTAGAATCTTCTTTGTATCTGCAGTACGGTGTTTCTATTTCGGTGCTTGAAGCAAATTATCACTCATATTTACTAATCCTGCTTACATGCATTCCTGATCGTTGGATCATTTCATGCGCCCATGCATACATGCATGATTATGATGAAATGGACACAGTCCCCAAGGGGGGAATTTTCCTTCTTCTTTGTCTGCGCGAAAGCTGGCCTGCTGAATGCAAAATCTCTCTTTATTGCTACTAATTAATTGATGTCTAAATGGTGTTTAGTTGGGTTGAAGATGACATATGACGACAAGGAAAGAGATCCTTTGTGAACAATTACTTGTTATGAGATTGATCTCTTTTTTTTCAAGGCAGCGAAGCAGCTGGTTTACATGAGCGCTCCACCACTTTTCATTGCTTAGTGCATGTTTACTACGTGTTTTTTAAGTTTCAGATAGACAGTAAACCTATAATCTTAAACATGGCGTAATTTTTTTTAATTGGAAAGTCAATGGAAACCTAATCATACTGTAAACGTTTCATTTGTTCGATCATAACTCAGCGATCTTATAAACCTCTTTTAAGTCAGCTATAATATTCTATATAAATGTCAGTATTATAATCCATATATACTAAATGAATGAGAGAGAAAAATGGAAACTATATACATAGTTACCTACTATAGATATCAGTCCTTTATTTTAGGTGGGATCCGATTTACTTCTTAAAAATTTTTGAAGAGAGAAATCCTATAACACTAACATACAACAAGAGAAGAAAAAATCTTGCAGATACTAGGAGCTAGCCATGCTGTAATTTTATCAAATTTACTTTCAGCCATCAGTTTTTTTTTTATTTATTTTATATATTTTTAATTTTATATAGCTGTTAATCAAACAGGAAAAAACTCAAGAGTAGTTAAATGACAGATGTCAAATATCATTAGACACTTGAACTTGTCAGAAGAAAAAACGGAGACAGTAACGTGAAACTATAGATAGTTATTTAGCCAAACAAGAAGAAAAGTAATAATGGAAGTACAACAAAGACAGTGATAAATTTGGACAAAACATAACATCTGGAAACAAACTCCGAGAAAGTTTCATGAGTTGTAATGCAGATATGATGTAATATATATATTATAAAACTAGCTAGCACAGTAGTGTTGCAGAACAAGAAAGGCCTCTATATATGCTGCAAATATCTGGCTTCAGATCCAGAATGATGTTACCGCAACTCCCATTGTATATATAGAGCTCTTTTAAATCATGTATTCATATTTGCATGAAGCAGCTGGAGTTAATTAACATTAATTATCTACATCCAACAAATATCAAACGATTCCCAGTCCCAGCTTATGATGATTCACTATACGTCTTTCCTTTTTTTAAATTTCTTTTAAAACCAAACCATAACTTAATTCCTTTTATAATCAGATTATACACAAGTAACCTCAAACGAGAGAGATCGATCTCTCATCAAATACCACCACGGTAGATTCTGCGGCGCCCTTGCCCCAGATTTACCTTAATATATATATCTTAATGACTTTGCTCTTCCCATATATATGCCAAGGGCTTATTAATTTCAACATTTACTCACGCCGTGAGCAATCGGAGATTTATCAACAGTATTCCTTTCTTGATTGATTTATTAATCTCTGCACATTTAACTTAAACCCTTTTGAAAGACATCATTATGGGTCGGGATGTTTCTATACAGAAATTTAGGTTTGCTATGGAATTACAAGAAGCATTAATCTGTCTTTTGAATTCGTCTCTCCGCGAGAAATGCTTAATTATTCTTCAACAATTAATTACAGACGATATATATGGCGTAATAAGAAGTTCATCAGTTTATAACTAACATTTCCAGTTCTCCACCAAATTACCATCCATTGTATTGCATTAATCATTCTTGATTTTAAAGGTCAGACGAAATTTTTGTCGGCAACAGATGGCGAAGATTCTTCCATTTTCCAAAATAAAATTACTTCGAAGGATAAAAAAAACGACACGTCGTCCAATCACATATAAAAACTGGACGACATGCCTTTATGTAAATGTAAATGTTGTGGCAATTTGCAAAGTGAACACGTCGTACACAAATCTGAAAATGGGAAAACATGTCGTTTCAATATTAATTGATTCATCAATCACATCTTAAGCAAGTATGTATGGATGATGATTGAATAAATGAAGAATGTAAGGAGACTGACACGTACATGCAAATATAACAGTTTTGCAAAGGCCTACTCTTTTACGTGGTGAATGCGCCGTAATGTATATCTATATCATGTTCACGCAATTCCATGAAGAGGACTCTGATTTAACGTGCGTTATCTCATCATATAATTAAAAGCATTTAAAGACGCAAAAATATATATCACAAAAGATTTAATAGTTTTCTTTTATTGGTCACGTGCACTTTTTGGTTATATATGTATATTAAAATCTCTTTATAATCTTAATTAATGGTGAAACCGAACTAATTTTATTAATATAAGAAGATTATAATTTAATAGATGTGTAATTATAAAAATTATTGTTTTAATTTAATTATTTCTAATGATATAAAGGTAAAATAAGTATTATATTGATGATTAATTAATGAAATATGTCAAATTCAAGGTATAAATATTAATAAAAATATTATAGATAAATATTTGATTTCATCTTAAACTTTTAATGTAACTTGACATATATTTTTTGTAATATAAAGATAATTATTATTATGTGGAAATAAGTTTTGTAAAAAATTATGTGAAGTTTAATCTTATTTATAATTGACCTAAGTTGAAAATAGAATTTTTTATGATTATATAAATATTATTCTTATATAGTGTACTGTATATGTAGAAGGATTAGTATTATTTCATTTTTAAACATCAATTAAGAGAGTACAATAAGCAAAGCCATACATTTTAGTCTTTTTATTTATTTATTAATCCAATTAAGGAAAGCCCAATTCAAGCATATGTTTGGTTGTTGCTTAAATTATATCACCAACATATATAACAAATGTCATTGATTTCATGATGTTAAGCAAAAGTTTTGAAAAAAATAAAAATCAAACCCTTCAAAAGCATATTTTATATGGTGAATTGATGAACCTCACATTTTATTAATAAATAACAATTACCAAAATTCCTCGTCGTATTATATTGTTAAGTTATTTGTTTAAATACAAAATATTAATTAATTTGCATGCAAAATCTTATATACAAGACTTTGTATTTGTAATACTACTCCTTTGAATTTATATGCAAATATAACAACTTTGTGATAGTTTAGAATGACCTAATTTGAGTAATCTCTTTACTTATAGTTATTAATTAACTTATTAAAAGTTTTAAAGTTGACATATAGTAATTATGAAATATGATCTTGAATATCAATTAACTAGGAGATCATGAAGAACCTTTTAGTTAACTTTCACATTAACAAAATTAAGATTATTTCAAATCTATATGAGACCCCTTATTTAAAATACGATTATGTATTTGAAAATAATTAAGTTTTGAGATAAAGATATCTATAATAGGGATAATTTAACTTAATTTCAACTTAAATACTAATAAATATGCTATTTTTTTTCATATATAAGTGGGCAATAAAATTAAATATTTTTGAATAAAATAGGAAATTACATTTTTTTGGACATTTAAATATCTAAAGGAGGGTCAATCACTCAATCTGCCCGGTCTAAATTTCATGGGGCCCATGCAAAATCCATTCAAAATGACCTAATTTAAAAACCTTCTTTTGTTGCCGTCGTGGGCCTCGTGGCAATATCCCAAAAACTTCAACTTGCCTTGGCAAAAATCTTTCAACTAAATACTATTTTTAGATATTCAAAAAGCATCAAATATCATCCGTTCATCTAAACCTCAGCTCCAGTGATACCCAACCTTCACCGTACACGTGTGCAAACACAAACAAAAAATCATATCCCTTTCTGGTTCCATTAGCGCCAAATTCCACTCCCATCACTTTCCTAGAATAAACCTAAAGCTCTTCAAATCCCACGGCTCATGAACTCTCAATACACTTTCATTGAATCTCACCCGTCAAACAAATAATTTAATTTCATCCCTTGGATCATCCACCCTTCACATCTAACCGTGAAATATTCTCTAAAATTCAATTTCAAAGTGAACGAGAGGGAGAAGAGAAGCAAACAAAACAAAAGCTTCAGCCCTCTTCGGCTCTTTCTACGAGTTCCCGTAGTAATCGAGATCATCAAATCGCGCATCGCCTACGGCGGGCAACGTGAGTTGAAGACGATACAGCTGTCTTTCAAATCTATTTTGTTTTTTGCTTTTTTCTTTTTTTAATTTTTCGTCGGTGAAAGCTAAAGTATCATTTTTTTGTTGGTGTACGTACAAATCGGGGGAGGATTTTAGATTCAACTCGTTTGGGAAGGTTTTTATGGTTAATTGATTTAGAGTTTGGCGGGTACGGAAGTACTAAGACGGTGGATTGTTGTGGTGAAGAGGTGGATTTTGAATTTTGTTTTGTTGAATGTTATTTACTTATTTGAAGATTAATGGAACAAGGTGAGACGATTTCTGATTTTGCGCCGAAGAAGTTGGCGAGGCAATTGGATTTCACCGTTTGCCGAGCATCGGCCAACGGCATATTGTCGGAGCAGTCGATAAAGTCACACTCGCAGCCGCAACAGTCACAGTCACATCCGAAACCGCAGAAGGAAGTGCAATTGCAAGTAGCGTCACAGCCACAGCCACAGCCACAGCCACAGCCACATGTGCAATTGCAGTTACAGCCAGAGTCACAGCAACAAGTGCAATGGCAGATAAGATCACAGCCACAGGTAACGCCGCAATGGCAAGCACGACCGCAGCAGGCGGCCATGGTGCATCGGATACCACACCCTGTGCAAAAACTTCAAATGCAGACACCAAATATGGCGTAAGTTCTTCAGAAATCTCTCATTGTCTTTTAAAATAAAGCGGTTACGATTTTTTTTTTAATCAATGATTTGGTTTTGGATTTGTTGAATTAAGTTTGAATATTAGTTATTAATCGTGCTGAAGGTTATATCTGTTGATGTTAGTGTTATATATATTTTTTTCTAAATTTTTTCTTCTTATTTTTACTGATGGGTATATCATATTTGATATTGTCTATGAGGTTATAGTATGGGCATTGAAATTTCTGGCAATTTCTAAATGTTAGCAGAAATTGATGTGCACAATGAGCGCCCAAAAACATTAGAAACAGATGCTCTTGTTTAGTGTGCAACAGGCAAGACAGATTTGGAGGCTTTGGTGTACATATTTCAACTCATGTTCCAGCGCTGTGGTTGGTTTTTGTTGCAGTTGATACTATCTTTAGCATTTAGTTTTAAATTTTTTGGTCCTAATAAGTGACATCTGAAGTTATTACTTTAATGCTTTTGACTAATTATATTTGTGTCTTGAGTTGATAGATATGCTATTGGTTTATCAACATACTTTTTCTGTGCTGGCCTCAATCTTGTAATGGCTTTGTTTCTGTAATTTAAGGTGGCTTGAAGTTTTTGTAGATGTTTGAGATTGCATATACCTAAGTCATCTATTGACCCTTCCACATTATCTATTCAGCAAGCAAGAATCCCCTAGATCACGACCGCGTGGTAGCAATGAAGCAAAAGATGGTACTCCAAAGAAACAAAAGCAGTGTAATTGCAGAAATTCCCGGTGCTTGAAGTTGTAAGTACATTGTCTCCATTTAAGATTTTCAACCATGACAGATGTCTTTCCTCCTTTCCTTGTGTTTGCCGCTATTTTTGACACTGTTGCCACCCCACAACTTTATGAGGGGGACTGCCTCCAAAGAATGAAGGTGGTTTTTTAAGTGAATTACTTGTGCCCTACTAGAAAGCGTGGGCTATTTGATGATTGACCATATTTGTATAGATACTGTTATACAGTATAAACTGGGTAGTATCTTCATGCCTTCTATATTAACACGTCTTCTAAAGAAGTGATAGAATTCAAATTCTTTGTGGTGGGACAATGCAAGATATTCCTGAAGAATAAATAAATTTTTCATACAAGTTTAGGTTTTAAGAAGTATCATTCACACAAAGCAATGGATCATGTCACCGTTCTTTCTCCTCTTGAGGTCTCCTACCCTCCTCGATCCTTATTCACTCTTATGTAAACAATTGGGTATGAGTCAAACTCTTTTATCAGAAACATGATGTAACATGCAGTTATCTTTATTATGCTCATGGGACACTTTTGGACTTAAAAACAATGCCATCCTGTTAATTTTCAACATGATTTTTCCTGCCACATGTATCTTGGACAGGACTTAATTTGTTGAATGAATCGTTTAGTTTCTAAGCCAATCATTACCTTGTGTCTGATAGGAGATGATTCCTTGGAGCTCCAATGCACTTTATTTTATATTTAGACTTGTTGCCACTCTTGCTTTTTGGTTTGTAATTATCAACCAGCAATTGTTTGCACTTTTTAGGTACTGTGAGTGCTTCGCAGCTGGTATTTTTTGTGATGGGTGCAATTGTGTAAATTGTCATAATAATGTGGAGCATGAGGCTGCTAGGAAAGAGGCTGTTGAAACAACCCTAGAGCGCAATCCACACGCATTCAGACCAAAGATTGCTAACAGTCCACATGCATCTCAGGATGCTAGGGTAAGTAATCGGACTCCAATAGGTTTTGAGACAATATTGTCTGACCTGTAGTAATATTGTTAAGTTCTAAACTACTATTGTGTTGGCTTCAATTAACTGAATCAAGTGTTGTGATCAGGTCCTGAACAGAGGGAATATATCATTGAATTTAATTCAAAAAATATATATTTAAATATAAGAAGGATGTCGAATATTTTTTTGGAGCTTATGTGTTTGTTCTTTTTCATTATACTGGTACTTGCTATTTTCAGTAAAATTCAGGCAGTCAACAGTTATTAAACTGTTTATGTTTGTGAAACGGACCAAAATGTTCCAATTTCAAGTCATGACGGATAATGGAATTATAAGTCGAGTTCCACCAATTCTGTCCGTATCTGGATTTGATTTAAAGGACATAGTCATTCTTTAAGGTCCCTGCTCTTATTGCAGTGCAGATTTTTCTTTTTCTTCTATGATCAATTTGTTTGCTGAAGGATTAGACTGCTTTTTCACCCCTTTCCCCTCCCCCAAAAATAGAAAAACCAAATGAAATCCAGTATAGGTAATATCTTTTGTTGCTGCATTGGGAGAAGCAGGAAGAAGGGCTGGCAAAAATGTGTAGTTCTCGATCATGAATTTAATGTGTGCATAAATTCATCCAATCTAACTGTTATTCTTGTGAGATACATACATTTAATATGCCTCAAAACAACTCCAGGAAGATGCAAGGGATGCTCAACTGGCAGCAAAGCATAATAAAGGATGTCACTGCAAGAAATCAGGATGCCTCAAGAAGTATTGTGAGTGCTTCCAGGCCAATATTCTGTGCTCTGAAAATTGTAAATGTTTAGACTGCAAAAACTTTGAAGGAAGTGAAGAACGAAGGGCTCTTTTTCACGGGGATCATAATGCTATTGCCTTCATGCAAAGAGCAGCCAATGAGGCAATTAGTGGGGCCATTGGTTCATCTGGATATGGGACTCCTCTGGCAGTGAAAAAGAGAAAAAGTGAGGAACTCTTATTTGGATTGGCAGCCAAAGATCATTCCATCAAAAGGAATGCACCATGTCAGCAGGTAATTCTTCTATGCTATCCTTCGATGTAAGCATATGTATTTTTAGAGATCAAAACGACCAATTAGTTGAATTTTATGTGTAGCTTTATGTTTAAGTAATTAGTTCTTTATAATAATTATTTTGGGGTCTTGTAAATTGACATAAGTAGTTTCATCATTGTCATAAAAGATTTTGTTTACTTCTAGTAGTACTTACATGAACGTATGTAATTTGCATTCTTCATCTTTTGCTACCAGGTCATTATTAGTTCCTATATCTATGGCTTTTCTTCCAAAATCAACTTAGGGGATGCAGTATGTGTAGAGAAATATTCATGAAAGATATGTTAATGCTGTGGCAATCATCTTCCTCTCTCTTTTTTTCCCAATAGGAAAACCATCTACGAAATGCTGCTGTCTCTCTGATTCAATCTGTTCCTGTTTCTCGTTCCACTAATGCAGCCATATCAGGATCTTCAAAATTCACGTATAGGTAAGCTTCTCTTTGTCCACTTTTTGCCTATAGTTAATGGAAACTTTCTCTTCCACTTTTGTTATGAACTCTAACTAACATAACTGCTCTTGATTAAAGATCTCCATTAGCAGACATCCTCCAACCACAGGATATGAAAGACCTATGCTCACTTTTGGTTGTTTTTTCATCAAAAGCTACTATGACTCTCACAGGTATT
Organism: Toxicodendron radicans; assembly: GCA_009867345.2. Classification (NCBI taxonomy): domain Eukaryota; kingdom Viridiplantae; phylum Streptophyta; class Magnoliopsida; order Sapindales; family Anacardiaceae; genus Toxicodendron; species Toxicodendron radicans. Next base: position 5,395,102 of record WYDK02000014.1, read on the forward strand.
GATTTCTAAAAAAAAAATTGTTAATATTTTGTATGTTTCTTTGCATTTTAGTTTGGTTTTAAGTTTTCAGCCAAGTACAGGGCTAAAATGGTTATAATAACATATGTTTCTTGGTCTATCATTCTGTTATCAATAGCAGTGGATGTATAGTAGTCCATAAGAGTAATTTTCCACAAACGTATAGTGTTTGAAATTAAAGATATTGTGCAGATGTTCACAAGTAGTTCAAAAATATATTTATACACTATAAATTTCATTTAGAAGTTTCTTTACTCTGAGTCAGATTATGGGACTCATGTATTTATTTGAGATCTAATTTGTTATCCTGCTCTAGTATCAGGGAAAACTCAATAACTTGTTTTCTTTTCTTTTTCCTTTGTTTCTTTGTTTCTTCTTTATTTTGCTTAATGGTACAAGCTGTATTTGGAATTGTCCTTTGTGTTTATCTAACCAAAATTCAGACTTATGTCTGGTTTTACTTTCAGTGTTTTTTATTTTCTTCAGGCTCTACTTTTGGATTGTAAACATTCTGTGATATGGTATTTTTTCTATCTATACTTGAGGTTTCAATGCATAATTCTGTCTATTATTTTTATTTTGAAATTGAGTATCCATCATCTCCCCCCCCCCTTCCCCTCCGGTCTATTATATTGTGCAATTAATTAAATATTCACATTTTTCATCTTAAAATCGTAAACGGAAAAATGACTACTAGGAAAATGTCCAATCTTTGCATCTCCAAGCTCACCCCTTGCTGCAATGTTTATTTGTCATTGTTTTTTCAAAGGAGTAACTGAAGGTGCAACTCTTCTCCATTTTTATGAAATATAAGATATGATTTTTGTTTCTGTAATTGTAAATCTGCAGAAATAAGCGAAATGGATATGAAAACACAGAGAGACAATACTAAGACTGATGTTGCTTCACCCACTCAAGAGAGTGAAGATTCCAAGCAAGGAAATGAAGTTAATGATGGTGCCCTTAATGATCCGTCAATTGGGAACAGCATGGATGTGGAAGAAACAAGTGGTTCTGGAGCAGATGGCTGTGATATGCAAAATGAGAGGCCATTGTCTCCTGGAACACGTGCATTAATGTGTGATGAAGAAGATACAATGTTTATGGCAGCTGGGTCACCGACTGGATTGGCTGGCCGTTGTTCAAGCACAATTCAAAAATCTAGTGGGCATGAATGCACTAGGATTTATGCAGAGCAAGAAAGGATCATCTTAACTGCTTTTCGGGATATGCTCAACGATCTCATAACTGTTGGAAGCATCAAAGGTAAGTTTTTTTTGTTTTGTAATCCTATATTTAAAGCCATTAAAGGTCTTCACAGAAGCTAGAACCATCCTCTATAAGGGTCAGTTGCTACTGGAGAATCTGTCAAGACCTACAATTCTCACATGTTTGAAAATTTGAAATCTGTCTTAATGTTTGAGTCATTTTTATTGTTAGGCCCCCTATCCAAACAACTTTAATTTTTGGTTGGTTTAAAGGGGCATTTAACATTTCCATTAATTATAGCACTCAAGTGAATTAACTGGGAATGGGTACTTAATGTGATGATATAGAAAGGATTTGAACTTCTTGTTACATAAAAAAAATCAATGTCAGTCCTTGATATTATTATTTTTGTTTATAAAGATTGTTTGTGTATAGCTGAAGGTCAGAATTTCTTTGTTTTAAAATTCAAGATAAAATCGAAATACATAAAGTGAGAAATTCTGTCGTTTACTTTTAACATTAGGCATGGGTGGATCCTTCAAAATGGCAGATCTCAACAGTTTCTTTTTATTTGGTTTATTAAGCATGAAAGACAGTTTTTCTTCTTTTCTGTTGCAGAAACAATGTGCTCGCCATCAGCTAAAAGTGAAACAAAAAGGTTAGAACCTGTAGAAAATGGCACCATAAAAGCTGGAATGGAGATGAAGAATCACAAGGAGCCTTGTGGCAATAGCATTGGAAAACCTAGGGTGCCAGCAACCATGGAATTGTCTGAGACTCTCGCTACAATAACTTCAACTTGTAAGAATGATCTGCCGATGCAGGTTGGCTTGTCCTTCGAAAATGAGAAAATGGATTCATAGATTAAGAGCTTTAAGCAAGGAGAAAGACATTAGGATGCCTAT
>WYDK02000014.1:5413190-5424648 GCA_009867345.2 Toxicodendron radicans
TCAAGGATTCTCTCACGGTTATCATCAACTCGCTTACCCTCTTTATCTGTCAAGCTCAGAACCAACAAATCGGTTATGTCCACAATTTCTCCATTGAAATCAAGCTCTCAACCTCAGGTCTCCTCTTCAGTGAAGCGCATTTCAAGGTGAGATCTTTCTCAATGCGTACCCCATAATCAATGCTTGGTTTGTGAGTAAATGCAAGCCAAAGATTCTGATTGCTTTTGTTGGATGTAGATTACCTGTGGAATTGAGCTGCTTGATGTCGATGATGCCATTGCATAGTGCAGTAGCTTCCGCTCGCCTGAAATCATTTCTTTCCACCGATTCTCAGAGCTGGGGTTTGGTGCCTCAAGGTCATTTTTTTATCTCTTTCCTGCACATTTAGCTGTATTTATATTGATTTATAGGACCTCCTTTGTCGATTGTGAGAAAAACTTCAAGCACTTAGGACCACTTGATTCCATCAAACTCTCTTCGTTAAATTATGATATGTATAAAAATATTATATCCTTAAAATTCTCTAACTTATTAATTATTACTAATTAATATTATCATTGCCTTGGAATTATGAAACGCTCTTTGAAAATTAAAGTGTTAGATGCTGTGAAAAACATACTATGCTTTCTGGGTGAAGATCTTGCCACCAACCAAACAGCGGTTAAAATTTATGTAGATTTGAATATCTTTAAGCCACTCATTCAGTGTAGGTTGTACAGAAGCACACCTTTCCTAGATACATCCATATATTTATGGTTGTCAAGCGGTAGTGTATATAACTTCGCAGAGATTATAATTTTTTCCAAATTAAAACATATATATTTTTATAGTGTAGAGCGTCTCCTTTGCTAAAAATAAAAAATAAAAGAATGGAAAAAAGAGATAAAAGAAAATAGTGGTTTAAGATTGCTCACATCTCTTGTGTTAAAATCAAGATTTGGAGTATGACAATTTGGCTCAAGCAAACTTGAAATCTGAAGTTGTAATCTCTCTTACATTCTACAATTTCAAAAAATGCAAAATTGAAATAATTCAATTTTACAAAATGGGGATATTATTTGAGGTGTTAGAAATTGTCAAAAATGGGATGAAATAAGGTGATTCTCTGATTATTTGTTCTAAGATAAAGTAAGTTCTTTCTTTATACTGAAAATTGTAGATGAATTTGGTACCTATTCTAATGCAAGGGATGTGAGTATTCTTGAACCACTCTTTTTCTTTATCTGTTTGCTATTTTTAGTTTAGCAAAGGTGAATCTTTAATAGATAATTACAGAAGTGAGATTGGCAGGCCCACCTCAAAAAATGATGAGCTTTGGGCCGTTGTTAATCTCCAAATAGAGAGTGCTAAATCTTATAATGAACTCACAAGAGGTGTTAGACATACTTAATTTATCAAAAAGTAGTGAATATTCTTGTGGGAGTGTTCTAATGCAAGTGTGTATCCCATTTTTTATCCGCCACAGCTTTTAGTTTAATTTTTTAGTGCTTGGCACAATAACCATGGATCACTGTTTGGTTTTTTTTTTTTTTTGGTTGATAGGATGACTACTATGATAGCATGAGCAGTGTAAGCAACTATCAATCCATTTTGATTTTGTAATTGTAGCTCTGATCGTTTAAATAAAATACTTTAGTTTTCTTATAATTTTAATTGCATTTCACTTCATTGTTCATTTCTCTACCACTTTTTCTTTTAATCAAATTCTCAAAGAGCTAGACAATTTCAAGGGTATATTATTATTTGGATAATTACATAGTATTAATTGTGGAAGAGAGTTAAACAATTTTGGACTATAATATTTGGACATTTTCATCTCATGTCTCTGATCAGCAAAGAGAGTTGAGTGAATTCGAGTGATTGGACAAGGCTTGAAGTTCTCACTTTCAACACATGAATTGGTTTTAAAAAGTAAAATTTTTTTCTGGAGGAAGGAATAAGACCTTGACAAATCCTCTAAACAAATAGATATCTGGCAGTTGCTACATCACCTAATGGTAATAGGCGTGAATGATTGTAAATATTAGACCTCCGAAAAGGTCCATTAAAAGAATTACATATTCCATGGTGGGTAGCTTATCAACAATTTTTTGGTGGCTGTGTCCGTAAATAAAGTGATTGATCTTCTGTTTGCTACTTGTAACACAAACAGGTAAACATAGGAAGTATTATTAATTTCTTCAGGGATGGCATATTAGAATTTTTAAATAGTTCCAGTACAAAAGACACTGTGGATATGGTAATACATTATTTCAAGAAGCAACTGAAGAATTTGCATGGTAGAAGTAATAAAAGTTTAAGACAATGAAGGATCATAGAACCTGTTCCACAAATATTTAACTCCTTGCCCACATACGGTACTACATCTGATATTTGTTGAGCAAATGTGATGAGAAGTACATTCTGATGTAAATGTTAGTTATCATTATTGTAACCATTGTGATCGTTTATAATTTTAATCTTTGTTTGTGGCAGGTATCTCTATGCCTTTATGACACAAGTTTTTGTTAGGGGTGTTTCATCAAACAGATTTCATGTTAATCTTCTTGAATTTGATAAAGGTAAGGGGTTTTTAGATGTTAGTTTTTCTTTGCCTCTTATTCAGTGTTGGAGAGATGTAATTTGTAAGAAATATTTGCTCAATGAAAATCTGAGCAAGAAAATGTTGAATACATGGATAACTTTTTCGGTTGAGCCGAATCAATTTAGTTACTATAATACATCTCAATAAAATTTTTTTTTTGAAGTTCAAACCTTGGAATTTTCTAGGATTTACTTTAATTTGTATCTTGTTTGAATGAAGTAAGATTAGAAATGCTTTACATGGGTTCCAACTTCCAATTGATGGAATCTTTTAGTTCGTTCTTGACTGTCGTTTACAAAATTTACGAAGAATTAGGGTAACTTGTCTACCAATGCTTGAATATAGAATCCATGTACTTTGCCAACCCATACAACTCATTTTAAATATTGTCTTGAATGAATGATGGAATGGAACAAGAGCTCAATTTGGTATATTTTAGAGTACAATTGACCAATAGTGAAATTAAATAACAATAATGAACAAGGACGATCAACTTCCTACAGGCTATGAATAAACAGAATTTATCATCTCACACATTGATATAAGCTATCGAATATTCCAATTAACATAGTGACGCTCTCAATTATTCAGGACCTTGTAGTAATCTCTTTTTCCCATTTCTTTACTTTGAACAAATGACCAAAGTCAATTACTAAAGTTCGAGAAGGAAGCCTGCAAGAAGCCAACAGTAACAAATATAGTGCCTAATGTTTCGGCTGCAAAAGCAATCACAATTCAACTAGCCAGCCGAAGGGGAGTTCTCCAGAGACTAGTAATAAAGCATACTAAATAACAAAATTCTGAAAGAAATGGTAGTCATCTGATATTATTAATCGAAATAAAATATCCAGAAATCCAAGAGAAACTCTGCTTCCAACTAGAGTGTCAACTCTTTTTTTTTTTTTTTTTTCCTTTTTTTCATTTTCTCTACAAGCAATGTACATGATTCCAATGCCAAACGAGCAAAACAAATATTGCATCAAAACGACCAAAATAGAAGAATATATATATTGAAAATTTTAAAAAAGAAATAAAAGAAGCAAGTTAGCAAACAAATGTAAAATTAGAAAATAAAATGCTAAACCAGTCAAGGTTTCACGTGCTACTAGCTCTTCCAGAAGTGGGCTTTGTTGGCTTTAATTTAGCCATGTCAACAAGGTCTCCAAATAACTTATCCTCTGGTTTCGAGCTCTTCTTCATGGGCGGCAAGTAAGAGGAAGCGGAAACCTGATAAGATGTTCTCAACCCACTGTCATCTCTAACAGATAGCCCATACATTTGCGGCTCAAGATACTGTGTCCCTTGCTGCTGACCATAGCCATATCCTGCCATTTGGTTGCCATACATTTGTTGCGGATACATAGACGCCATTTGGTGGGCTTGCATTTGCTGTGGAAGCATGCCCATATACTGCCCTCCATGGACAGACTGGGGATTTAACCCCACTAAGTGATTGCTTTGAATGGTCTGATTATTGATTGCTGCCAAATGACCACTTGTGACAGGCTGAATATACATACCAACTACCTGCTCATTACCTGAGGGTTGATGTCCTTGAGGATATTGGCCACTCTGCACAGGCTGAAACTGTGTAACAGCCACCTGAGTAACTTGCATTTGCTGAGGGTATTGAGAACCAGCTACCGGGCTAGTGTCTGCTGCCTGAGCTTCCCAGGGAGGTAGTGGCAGTGACCCACTGCTTTGCATACCTTTTCAACATCCCACAGTGTGAGCTTTGGAAATTTAGTTAAGCAGGTAAAGAGCAAAAATTCTATAGAATTAGGTCTCTATAATCCATTCAGTCACAAGCCCAGCACATCGCTTCAGTTCAGTTTTGGAAAGAAGAAAAAATATGAGTGAAATGCACAAAACTAATTTTGCTGACGATTCTCATGGATGAATAGAAAGTTGACTGTTATGGGGGTAAAAAAAGAAAGTGTACAGTCAAGGCCAGTCTGGTAGAAAAACACAAAGGCAGAAAATCACATCAATAAAGAAGCGATGTGGCCTGCTATGACAGTATATATGAATGCAAATCATAGGTCCTGTGCCAGCTGCAAATTTTATGGATAAAAAGTCTTATCATAAAATAGAAGTGTACCATATGATGGTGAGTGTGGCTGCTGCTGGGCAAGCTGACCATTCCAGGCAGGACCAGCACCTGGTGTATAAAGTGATTGCTCATAGCGAGGTGATCCCATGTTTGGGACACTTCCATTTTGGTAAAACCCAGCTTCTGGAGTTTGAAAATTCTGCTGCTGGAATTGTGGGGCTGAAAGATTTTGTTGTGGGGTCAAAGGATTTGCTTGTGGAGCCAAAGGATTTGCTTGTTGGGCCAAAGGATTTGCTTGTCCAGTCATATTGGGAAACTGAGTATTGACAGAATTTGGAGCATTGGTGCCATCCGAGAACATATCAAAGAGAACAAGGGCAGTCTGCTGAGAAGACACGGGACTGTTTGATTGTCGCTGTCCCACAGGAACCAGAGCCAATGAATTGTCTGCCTTTGGAGAGCTATAGTCATCACCACTCAGAAGGTCCATTTTGGGATTGACTGGCGTTGAAGTAGTTGGACCATTAGTAGCAGGAGGGGCAGGAAGCAATAACTGATTCAGTGGTTGAGCCCCAGCACCACTACTAGAGGTTGACCTGCAAAAACATCCTGGTATTTACAGCTCAAATAACAAAAAGCAATCTGATCAAGATTCTAACTATTTCCTAATTATCTTCAATCTTGAAACACATTGAAATTCAATAAATGCAGACGATTTCATTTACCATACAGATATATATTTCAAAAGCTATTAAAATTCTAAATATAAGACAACTACAATTCAAAACCTCAATTTACATTATGAAATTGACCATTCCTAGGGTCGCTGATAGGAACTCATCCAATAACTCAAATAATTGAGCAAGGCAATGGGACTTTCATGGGCTTTGGTAGAACTCCCTTGGAAAATGTGCTTGCCAAGGGAGATTACCCAAGCCCTTATAACTTACATGTCCACCCCTTTCCCTTCCAATGTGGCATTCCTAACACACTACCACGTTCCGCAACCGACAACCACGTCGGCCTCTTAACCCCTTGGGCGACTTCACGGATCCCTTTACCTCGAGCCGATCCGCCCTTCTTTGGGGTAGCAGCCCGAGCAAAATGTGCCTGCCACACAAGCATAGGACCATGCTCTGATACTATTTGATAGAAACCCATCTAATAACTCAAACAATTGGGCTTGGGTATATCTCACCTTGGAAAACCGGTTTGCCAAGGGAGGATGCCCAAGCCCTTATAACCCACATGTCCACCATTTTCCCTTCCAATATGAGATTCCTAAAAGTCTCAAAGCACTTAAAAACTTATAATCTAGTCAAAATAATCTTAATTGATTATTCAGCCAAACAATCCTTAAAACACAGAAACAACTTGAAATAACTAATACAGTAATCAAATTCATAATCTCAAGCAAGTCTACGGCCAACTAAAGCCAATAACTAGTTTTAAGTCACAGGTACCCAGTTAAAACATAAACCCAGGCTTGATAGAACTTCAAAATTTTAATAATATAATATACAATGGTAAAACTTAGGCAGTGAACATAAACAAATTCATCGAGTATAAATCAGTTCCAACTGATACCAAGGGATTTAGTCACTGATAAGCCACCCATTTCTAAAGTGTATTTGAAGAGGGGTAGAAAAGGCCAGTAGCAGATTCAAGGCAACCATTGTGGCAAGGGGAATTAGTTAGCACTCTGGATACGTGGCAGGATATAGAGAATCATTAGAGTAGGGACAGGGGTAGTATATAAGTGAGCTTTATCCACTGATGTAGTCACGCAATTATTCTGGGGATTGGTTTAGGGAGGCCTCTAGCTCCTCGAATTGCTAGAACCTATCTTTCATTTTCTGCTTATTGTTCTTTTGTTCTTATTCTTCGCTTTAAATTCTTTGCTTATTGTATTGCATCTTCCAATTAATACAAATACACAGATATTCAGTCATTTTTGGTTGTGTGAGATTCAGTTGACATTGAGTTGGTTGCCAGTTTCCTATCAGTCTCAGTATTAACAGTTTGAATAAAACAAAGTACCTCCCATCTGGCTGTTTAGTAGCATCTTTGGTGTCAACTAGAGGACCATCTACATCTACTAGTGCTCCACTAGATTCAGGCTTGGGCTTCTCCATTAGAGCAGATTTCCCTGCAGCAATTGATTCATGCTTGGCCAGTACACGCTGCAAGTCATCATTCAGTGCTAAGCCTTGACATAGCAGTGATTCATCTCTGAAAGAAATAGATAAAAATTTACCGCAGAAATATATATGTTGACATAGCAGTGGCTCAAAATTGACATTAAAATAACAATAAAGCACCAAGATATTGAAACAGAGTAAAAGTAAAAATTGAGAGTTATTACCATATAAGAAACACAAACAAGTGGGTGAAAAACTATGACTTACGCAGTTGAATTAACAAGATGTACCACTCTTTGCTTGTATGTCCGGCACTGTTCCACCAAGTCAACAATAACCTCCTGCCTAAGCCCCTGCAAGTTAGAATAAAGATTGCACAACATACAACTAAAAAATGAACATCAGATTGTAATGTACAGAGAGAAAGAAGAAATAACTGAAAGCATTCAAAAGTTTTAGAGGTTGATATTTTTTTATCATAAACATTTAAAAATTTGCATGTACAGATTTCTTATAACTGATCTAAATTTCATAAGTTTGAGCATTACATGTCAAATAATTACCCAACTCACACCAAGATTTCGTAGCAAAGTGTAGATTCAATCAGTCTTTGAATAGTACCTCTTTGTTGCTTGGATCTAATGCATTTAGCATTTCTGAAAGGACATCCATAATGCCACGTGCATTCTGAATTTCTGACAAGCTAGTCAAATTCCAGCCAAAGTACAAAACACGATTACAAATTGTACCACAGAAGATAGTAAAGGATGTAGTAAATGTAATGCAACCATTAACATTAAAACAAAGCAAATAGCCTATCTTCATTCTTACTTTTGCAACTACTCAAATCATCAGGTGAAGTTAGTGCTCTAGTACACAGAAGAAAGAAAGGACAAAAAATAATAAATAATAAAGCCATAAGCAGAGAGGAAGGACCACTGAAATGAAAACTCAATACAACAACAAATGAAACACTACACCAATAAAGATAACAAATGAGGAATTTTAACATCATATCCTCACAGGCAGCTTAAAAAAAACACCACAAGTGTCAAATAAATGCTATGCTGCTCTGACATTATTTACCACTAAATTAACTTCCATTAAAAAACCAAAGTACCTCAAAGTTGGGAACTCAGAATCTGCAGAAGACTCAGCTGCCTCTTGGACCTCTTGGTGATTATCAGCATTTCGAATATTTTGAGGATAAGAAGATAGAGGTTGAGTTTGAGGTGGAGTGAAGACAGGTGTAGCCCTCTCAGATCTCTGAGGAAAAACTGCCCCAGCGCGCTGATACACAAAATCTTTTTTCAGAGAATGCTAAAATAAAGGAAAAAGGTCAGATGTCTCTCTCTCCCATTCTCATACTCTCTACAGAGCATGGCAAATAAACTTGCATGCACGAATGGAAATGAACCAGAGACATCACCATCCTCTCCACTTTATAAGAGAAACAAATGGAAATTAGTAAAGCCTAAAACAGCAATTAGCACTGTTTATAGCAAAAGTAGTAGAGAAATGTAAGATAAAATCAATCTATGTAGATGATGCACGAAAAGATGATATCAAAAGGTTGTGCCTGTCTCATCAGATAGGTTTTTTCTGCATTTATTAATCACTAAAAGAACCATCCTCAAGCAACGTACCAACAACTCCTGGTATGCTGCAAAATATTGTGGATATCTTGCCCTTGGTCCTCCAAAAGCTTCTTGCCAAGTATCTATTAGAATCAGTATCTTCTCTTTGACATGAAGGTCGGGCTACAATACAGAATCATAAGAACTATGAACAAGCTTCAGCGAAAGGAAATAAGTAACCAGAGAGAGACAGCAAAAACTACTCGAGAAGCATTCTCACCTTTTTCTTGACTATTTTAACCATCTCATGAAGAACATCTCTCTCTGCCACATGCATATGGACAATGTCCCCACAATTCTTTATGATGGTCTCCAACAACTACAATGTAGCCACCAGAATAAAATTTAAATAAGTCCAGTTAATCGGACGGACAAATTTGTTAAAAATGAAAAGACATGAAAAGGGAGACGATAACTTTCCAGCAGATATAAACAACTTATTTATACTCTATATCTGAATCAGGCAAGATATTAAGGAAAAAAAAAAAGACAAAAAATCAAAACCTAAACGAAGTTTCTTCTTTATTTCTCTCTTTGAAAGATCATAAAGAAGTACAGTTTCATCAAAATTTGGAGATTGAGCAGGCACCACCCATTAGCATCAAATTCAATCATTTTCATCTTTAAATAACAAATGCATCAACTATTTTGGCAAATTTGTGTGTCTTAAAAAAATTAAAGGTGTCATACTCTGAAATGTTGATGTCAGCTTATCTTGTAAATGGCAATATGAAATATTTCTACCTCATTAAACCAACCAGACTTTAAAAGTCCATAATGCAGACGATGAGTAGAAAAGTATAACAAGATAAATGAACTCAAAGTTCATATCTAAGACCATCGCCAAACAGTTACTTTATCAGTCCAAGTCAGCTTTCACAATGATTAAAAAACTTAAAGAATGGATCGCAATGCAAAAGAAGGTTCGGTAACTTGTAAATAGAAATGGATAATTTACTATAAACATGCACATTTCTATATAGGCAGCAAACTTTACATAGGGCAAATAATGCAGGAGAAGCCGAGGAATATAGTAAAATTTTAAACTGAAAGGCAAGTGTTAACCATACAGAGAGCAGGGAAAATGTGATATATATATTAAACGGAATACTGTAACTAAATGAAATATAGATCTCAGAGAGCTTACAGTTAGGGCAAGAAGTTGAACTTTTGAATTCTTACTTCCAATGCGTTTCTTTATGCCTTTAACAATATCCCTTGCTTGCCTGATAAAACATTGTCAAACACCAAATTTTAAGAGACTAAAGGAAAAGAGGAAAAATACGTTGTTTCAACTACAAAGTGTTCTATCAGCAACTTTGTTTACAAATTAGTGTTAGTGCAAGGATTCGCAGTGAAGAAGGAACAACCGCTTATGGACCAAAATTAAGTAACCATACTCTATTGCCAATAATAAGGATAATATAAAAAACTATAAGCACAGTCCGTCGAATAAAACATCAATAATCCGAGCACAAATACGATAATTTTAACGAGTATGACTAAACATAAGCTATTTACAATCATCAAAGTTTCCTATCTCATAGCAATATTTCAACTTCATTATATGCAGCTGGGTTGTTTATCAATCAAAATGACCAACACCATACTCAGAACATATTTAAATTTTAAGCAATAATATCAAGGCAAACTTTCCATTTATCAAAAACCAAAGCAAGACGGTACAAACGATTAATGGTCCGAGAATAACGAGAGCTATAATTCGAATTCGTTGGCTCAAGAAGATAAAAGTTGTTCACTCTAATTTAGCAAATCCATAAAAATGAACAAATAACTATAAGGAACAACAACAACAACAACAAAAATGAGAAGGGAGATTAGAATCCAGTGCGACGCGTGCGTACCCGGGGTCGTGATTAAGCATGTCACAGATCTCGATGTTCATGGCCCAATCAGGACCGATCAACATGTCGCTCGTGGCTCTCTCCACCATAGAATTCACCATTTTCTCTGCGCTCCCAAACAAACAAAAAAAAAAAACAAATGAATCAGCTTCTTAGAGATCAGACCGATTCCGGCACCGAGATCGCAGCAAATTACAGTTATGGCCCCGAATATTCCGGCCACTAACTCTCTATTCTCCGATCAAAGAAATCAAACAGTCCTTGATCGACAGGTCTCGCTCTCTTTTCCTCCAACTTTCTCTCTCTAACCCACACTCTGTTTTTTTTCTCTCTTTAATTTATTAATTTTTTTCGTTATTTTTTCTTCTTTTTTTAAGATCAAATAATTCGGGAGGTGGGATTTAAAAAGTAGACTAACGAGAATGTGCCACGTGTAAAACAACCGTGCCGTACTGGGGTATACTTCTATCGAAACCGTTGATTTGGCCGACCTTTTCCATCAGACGGTACATACTTTTTTATAGTTCGTTTAAGCTCGGGGCAAAAAACAACAATATAAGTACCAGAGCACGGTGTCGTATTACAAATTTTAAGAGAAGCAATTTGGTCACCGACCTAGCCATCCATGCGACCATACCTCACCCACCAATAAAATAGGAACTCGTTTCCTCGAGACTTTAAACTAATAATGGCTGGTTGCATGAATTGTCATATTACAATTAAAACTAATATAAATAATTAAATATATACATAACATTTACATAAGCATATAAATTATGATTATATTTTTAAATATATATCACAAATTCCCAATTACAAAGCAAATAAAAGAAAACCAGTTGGATTCTTGTCCAACCTTTGATGTGAAAATACAATAAAAGCAAGAAGCAATAGGGGGGTATGTAATTAGAGATTAAAGGAAAATGAGGAGAGAATCAAATCATAAACAGACAAGAAGTAAACTAAATTCAAGAGCAAAAGCCTCTTTATTCTATAATGTACAAAGGAAGTTTCATGTAATCTAGCCACTAAATCATGTACTCAAAATGGCTTTATTTTTAGAGTAAACTACCTTTTCCCACCCAAGTTTTGTCTCTATGACACTTTCCCACCACAAAAAGTTTCAAAATACCACTTTTACACCCAAAGTTTATATTTCGTTTACTACTCAAAATACA
>WYDK02000014.1:5428932-5457461 GCA_009867345.2 Toxicodendron radicans
AATATAAAATTACTTAACTTCAGTAATCCAACTTAACCCTCAACCAAACGCCCACTTTGTGTTTCACTCTACTTATTTGCAAATAGGGGGGTTTGTGATTAGTCAAGTTTACAAAATTAGCTTGAATTTAAGAATTCAAATCAAAGTTAATAGGCCAATAATATAGACAAATTATATCAAGTGATTTAATTCATGGGTGAAAGCATTTGAACTTACTATTTTTGCTATGACAAGATAATTGTCTTTTAAATTTTTTAGAAGGGGCATAAACTTATTTTTAGTTATGACAGAGTTTATAGGGATAAGAATTACTTTTCTATACAAATCACGGGTATTATTAAAGCCGTTACCCATATTGATAAAATTCAAATATGGTAAATTAGCGAACATTAATAAATAAATAAACAAAATTGTAATTAATAGTGATTTTTTTTATAGAGCAAACAACATGTTCCCACCAAAGATTAATGAAATGACAAGTTTTTACTCATAGTTTCATATATTCTAGATTCTCACTCATAAATTAATAAAAAATTGTTTAATGTAACGATTAAAGGGTAAAATGGTCATTCCAATTCCGGACCTCATTCAACCGGAATCACATCCCGCAACCTAAACCAAACGTTTTCCCTTAGCCCACGCACTAAAACCCTTTCATCCCCACCCGAGAACACCCTTCAATCGTCACTTTCCGCTCATCTAGGGTATGCGTGTTTCAAGTTGATTTCTAGTCAATTCCGACACCAAAAATCAACCTTGACACCACCATTCATCTCACCGGCCTCCAATCACCAAAAACCATATCATGCCCACCCAAGATCACCCATCAAATCACTGATCGCCGCTTATCTAGAGTTGAGGCATGTCGTTGAGCAATTGGTGGCAAAGATGTGGGTGGCTTGTGGGAGGTAGATGGGAGATAGAAGGTGGTCGGAAATCACACTACGCACACAAAAACAAAACTCCAAAAATACTCACCAAAGCCACCAATCTCTAAGCAAACCCAAATTCAAAACACAACTCTAAACAAACTCAACTCTAGTTGGTGAGCGATGCGATGTTTGTCGGTAGTCGGTGAAGGTAGTGGGTAGGAAGAGATCGGAGAAGCGACAAGTTGGGTTGGTCGCGCACAGCTACGAGGCGATCTATCACGCAATCAAGCTGGTGGAGATGAGGCTTTGAAGTGTAATCTGATTGTGATGCCAAGGTTTTGGTGAATGGAAGATGATGAAGTGGATGGTGGCGTCAATTGGTGCGAATGAGCAGCAGAATCGTGCATGGTGCGACTGATAGTCGTGCGATGGTGTGTGCACTAGTGTTAAGGTGTGGAAGGCATGGGTGGAGGTGTGGTAAATTTAAAAGCAAGATGATTATTTTTATAATTCTATTAATTTGGGGGTTAAAAAGTAATTTATTGGGTTAAAAAATAATTTATTAAAGATAATATGAAAATAATACCCTTTGCAATATGAAAATCGCTAACAGTATTACTTTAAGGGGGCATTTGGTTCAGAGAATGTTATATTAATTGGAAGATAGATAACCTTGAAAGATTATTAGGAATGTTAGGAAAATGTGTTTGGTTAAGTTGAAATAAATTGGTGGGTATGTTTAATTGATATGTTTGGTTGGGAGGATAAATTGGTGGGTATGTTATATAGATTATTAAATTGCCCTCATTTTAAAATATTAATATAATATTATTTTAATTATTATATTTTTAAATCACCTTTCCTAAACCCCATACATTTCAAATTCAACAAAACCACCCCAGCCAATAAAAGTTTAAAAAACGGCAAAGTCACCCCCACCACCCTAAGCCACTGCCGCCGTCGGCCACCACCACCACTGGCCGCCGGTAGTGGCGCACTACCGGCCATATGTGACCAGAAGTGCACCGATCTGGACATTTCCAACCAGATCGGCGGTGGCTGTGCGTGGAGAAGATAAATTGATTTTATATTAAGGGCATTTTTGTCCAAAATTATAAATAGTTTAGGATACAATTGTAAACAAAAATATTGTAATTTGTTTAAATAATAAAGACATTTTTGTCCTAAATTTTCATTAATCAGGGACAAAATTGTAACTTCAAATAAGATTATTAAGTAATTTTATAATATCGTAAGTTATAGAGGTAATCAGATTACCACCTATATGTTACTATTGGTTATAGAAGATTACCGGAATTTTATATTACTTGACAATCAAACATGATAATGAAAGTACTTAACCTCATTAATCTCATATAACCATGAATCAAATGCACCCTAAAGGTGAGTTTGGTTCGGGTTAAATAAAGATTACATGGATAATCTATCTTTTAATTATAAAATTCCCATGTTTTGTTGAAAAGTAAAAAAAAAGATTCTGATAATATTCAAATACCAATAGTGGTTATTGTAGGTAATACCGGGGGTAATTCAATTACCAAATAAAAGAGTGTTATTTTTTTATTACCAAGGTAATCCTAATAGTGTTCTCATTTTACTCTTACTTATTAAACATTTCGGACACAAATGCCCTCATATGTCTACCAAATAACAATAAGCCCAACTTTGCGAAATGACTTTTATAACCTCATAAATTAATTTTTTGGACAAAAAAGACTTTTATTTTACATAAATTAACCTTAATTTTGTTACAATTTTACCCCTAACTATTAAAAGTATTGGACAATAATGTCATTGTTTTAAATACAATTTACAAAAATATCAAAGGTCCCAATCACCACCAATTAATAAAATATCAAAAGGTCCCAAATGTTGAAGGATAAATGATAAAATACAAATAAAAAAATAAAAAATAATATTAACAGTATTATAGTATAAGGGCAATTTAGTTAAAAGATACTACAGTAATCTTTTATTTTTTCCAACCAAACATATTATTATAACATACCCACAAATTTAATCTTATCTAATCAAATAAATTTTTAATAAAATTCCTAGTAATCTTCAAAGTATTTTATCTTTATCAGTAATATAATATTCTCAATAATAAAATATTTTAGGAATCAAACGTACCCTAAATGTTAAAATCTAGAATACATGAAACAAGAGGAGATAACTTTCGGTTGGGTGGGAACATGCCGTTTGCTCTTTTTTATATTTTGTTGAATAGTCGATGTCGATAATTAACTATGAACTTATGAAGAATGGGAAAGGGACGTAACAATAATATGCAAAAATACAGCTCCCCGAGACCGTTTATTATTTGATAGATGGCGGCAATCAATGATTTAACTTTTCCTCCATCGTTAATGATAAAATAATTCCGTTAAGGTTTGTAATTTAAAAGCCCTTAAAATCTGGCTTTGCTTACTGCTTAAGCCTTAAATGGTTAGACACCAAGAGCTTCTAAGCAATTATACGCGCCACTGCCCACGAAACCCCGGCCCGCCAATCCGAATCCCAGAAAATGCGTGTAAATTACTGCAAGAATTGAAGACAACACTGCACACTGCAGTTTCACCGCCTTTATCTTTCTTTAAAAGTTAAAACCTCCCGAATTTCCAATCTCGAAACCCTAGATTCCAAACTCACAAAAGTTAGGTAACAATTGTCAGAATTACATGTCACTGGTTCGATTTAATGGTTTTAAGATCATGTGCAGTTCTTGATACAACTTGCTGCAATTAGGGTTCCCAAAACTAACTCATTTGCTCATTGTTGAACACGGGACTCGGTTTTGACCTAATTCTCGATATTCAATGGCGATAATCGGCGATGCGCTGCGGCAAGCGTTTATGCCAAAGCATGAGTACGAGAGCCTGCGAGAGGAGGACAGAGCGTGGGTTAAACTTCAAAGACCGTTCTTGAATTCGTTTGTGACGTTGATTTGCGTTGTAATTTTTGTATGTACCGTTGTGAGTTTGAAAATTGTGTTTCCTAGCGATTATGGAAAGAGGCCATTTTGTGGAGACTTGAGGCTACAGCCATTGCCAGTTAACGCTAAAGGCGGAGGGGATTCGGATCTGTTTCCGGGAGCGTTTTATCTGACGGATCAAGAGACTGTTGATTATTACTGGATGGTTGTCTTTATTCCTTCCTTCATTATCTTCGTGGCTTCTGTTGCATATCTCGTGTCAGGTAAATAATTAAAACCAAAAGAAAAGTTATTTCTTCTTGTTGAGTTATGGTAGTTGAAATGTATGAATTTGAAGTAAATGAGTTGGATATGTATTTTTCATTTGTGTAAAGCATGTTAAGCATATGATAGATTTTGATTGGTGTACTGATTCGCTGAAAGTTGATTGCCTATTGTATGTCAGGTTGCTCGTAGGTACTAGGTAGGAGATGGAAAATAAAAATTTATTTTGATAAAATGAAATTAATGAGAGAATTTTGTTTGATGATGCCAACTTCAGAGATGAGCACGAGTACTTTTGACCCCTATTTAAGACAGATCTGATAGAAGAGTTTTTAACTTTTTTGTTCATATTCTGAAGCGCTCATGATTATGGGTCAGTGAATTGACTGGAAAGTTTTAACATGGCCTAGCCAGATGCTATGGAGCTTGGAATATTGGGGCAATAGATATACTGAAATATTTAACTGATAAATTTATAGGAAAATGCTTGGGTAAGGTAGACTGTGCTTGTGAATTATATTGATCAGTGAGAGTGAGGCTCCTTTTCTTTTGGCTTTGAGGGAAAAATGAATGTGAGGTTTGCAGGCAGTTTGTTTGGGTAATGTTAAGCTTATATAGTTAGCAGTGTGCATTTTTTTGTTATTTCCCAGATACATATGTTGAGCTAATACATGGTATTGAAAATTTTAGATTTTGTTCCTTCCCCCCAAAACCAAAAAGTGAGTATTGTTGGCTGAAGATAATCAACTGAATGTGGATACAAATTTTGTGATACATTGCCTGGTAGAAGTGTAAATATATGCTAATCAGTTCATTCAATTTTCTAGCGCTTTTACATCTAATAATTTGACATATGCTTTTCTTTAACCGTTTCCTTTAGATAGTATGTGATACTTGAGCTGTTGGACACACGTTTTCATGAGCATGTAGTGATCTTAGTTTAGCCATTGAGTTTGATTCTTGTTCTGAACATGCTTTTTGGTTTCTCCGTTCTCATGGTTTTAGCCATGATGCAGGAATTATTGTTGCATACACTGCTCCAAAAAGACATGGATGCTTAAAGGTGGTTGAAAACAATTATTGTGCTTCGAAAAGAGGTATGTCCTGCAACTGAATTCTTTAACCTGTTGGTGTTAGAAGTTTAGTATTAATCTGGCATTAACTAAAATTTTGGCTTTGCAAATTACAATGAATGCCTACTTAATGCACAATGTTGTGGTACTCAGTTATTTTGTAATAAATTCAGGGAAGAACTCTGTATGGTTGACTGCTTTTGCATAATGTCCTTCAATATGATGACAACTGACTTCACAGTTAGATAAAGGTGAATAAGAAATGAATTAGAAGAATTGTAGCAAGGACATATATAGTTTTTATCCTCCAAAAGACAGGAACCATTTGGATTTACTATGATCATTTTTCTTGACATGCCCCTAGTGCAATAAATTGCATCTTCTGGAAGTAGCTTCACAAGAGTTAACTTGGAGGGAATTGATTGGTGGTGGTAGTTCTATGGATTGATGTGTGGCCTTTATCCCTATTCTCTCTCAGAACTCCTTTAAACATTTAGACTACTTGAATTGTTTTGAATGTGGAATATGAGCTCAACAGCTAGCACAGTTGTTCCCAGCTCATTTACAAGGCTATATGCCCTTTTCCACATGTTTCTAGTGCTTCCTATACCTCATTGAGGAAAAAGAAGCATAAGCTTGTTGCTGTTTCTTGCTCTTAAAATACAATTTCTCAATGCTCTTAGCATGATACGTGTGTGCTTGTTAGACTAGCTATTGCAGTGATTTGCATGACTACCTCTCCAGGTGCATCATGTCTAACTTTCTTATCATCATTTAGGTGGTGTTCGTTGTCTATCCATTCTGAATGCCGTCTTCGCCATCATCTTTGGTCTTCTTGCGTTGTTTCTCGGTTCAAGCCTCTTGACACTAGGGAGCAGCTGCTCTGTACCTCTGTTTTGGTGCTATGAGATTGCGTCTTGGGGCCTGGTCATTCTCTATGCAGGAACTGCCTTCTTTCTAAGAAGAAAAGCAGCTGTAGTTCTTGATGAAGGCGACTTTGGTGGTCGGAACCTTGGTTTGGAAATGTTGGAAGCAAATCCCTTGGAAGTCACACCAGAGGTTGAACATCGTGTTAATGAAGGTTTTAAGGCATGGATGGGATCATCTTTCTTATCCTCTGATGAAGAAGATGAACCTGACGGTTATCAGGAAGTGCCACCTCAATTTGGTCGTGCTGCTTCTGACAGGCTAAGAATGTGATATTTAGTCAAGCATTCTGGAGGACAAGTCCTTGGCAAAATTTCCATGATTTCAGCATCAGAAGAGGACTTCTCCACAAGTTATACGACAAAGAGAACGGACTGCAATTTTGGATCAAAGCATGAGCTTACTCATGGTTTGACTGATACTGTAACACCAATCAGTGCTAATTCTAAAGGTTCAAAACTTTGTCGGTCGATCGTCTTTAGTTTTCTTCATAGTTTGTGAATAGTTTACCATAGTGTCCCTTATTCATGCTAAGCTGTAGTTCATTGTGAAGCGCGGGCATTTAGTGCTTTTTTTTTCCTCTTTTTTTTTTCCTCTTTTTTTTGGGGGGCATAGCTTTTGTACTTAATTCTAAAATTCACTGATGATGGATAAAAATATACTCTTGTTTTTCCCTTATAACTTTCATTCTTTTTATTCTGCCTTTTAACTTCGTATCACGAAATAAACTTCTTAAGATGCTAGTGTTGTTGTGGTTTACGACGGTGGGCTAAAATTAGTTGGTTTGACTTGTTAATCAGGAAAAGCGTTGTCTTTTATTGGCGGATGTATTACTTATGCTGATGTTGGTTACCGCATTTACCTCTCTTGTAACCGTTTAGTCTTCAAAATTTCAAGGTTTCTTATGTTATTAATCTTATGCGTAATATTATGTTCAAAACTTAATCTCACAACCTTATAAGAAACGATAGTTTCTTAAAAAATGAACGATCGTTTTTTCAAGACAAACGTGTTCAGCTTGAAGGGGTGATAAATGATATGGACTGGGTAAAGCTGGACTGAGTTGCTCATCACTTCTTGCCTCTTCCAGTTGTTTTATTCATTTGATACTACCTTGGCAGAGATTTTGTATCACTTGGTTGTGGCATTTTCTTGCCTCGAGTTAGTGAGATTTCTTTAGCTTTGCGATGTAATTTTCGCCGCCACATGCTTATTAATTTAAATTGTGAACTGTGTTTTATGAGGGGCACCACAAGGATTGAATCGGTTTCTTAACCTAGTAGTGTTGTCAGCCAGTGATTAGGGAGGTTAGTAATTATGTGAAATTGTAATATTTATTGAAGTTGGCAAGGACGTTTTAAACTTTAATAGTATGCACATTGTGTTGAAAAAGAAAAAATATTAATTTGATTTTCACTGAGTAAACAACGTTTTCCCACCCGAACTTTGCCTTATTAACCTTTTCTACCGAAAAAGTTTTAAAATATCAATTTTTTCACCCAAAGTTTATATTTTGTTAATATTGAAAATACACTTCACTTTCTTAATCGATGTTCGGCGAGTTACCATGAGACAAGGTAAGAGAGATTTTGTAGAGTGAACGTTGGTAAATCGAATGGTAATGACCGATTGAATATTCTATCTCGAAATCAGTTAAAAATCGACTAAGAACAATAAATCCTAGTTTTGAGGTGGCCGACAATCGGTTAGAAATCAGGTGCCGTAGTGAGAGAGGTTTTGTAGAGAGGAGATCAGAGGTTCAAATGATGGTGACAGAGAGAATTTTTGCCTTTGGAATTGGCTTTGAAACTTTGGGTAGTAACGGAATATTAATTTTGGGTGAGAAAATGATATTTTGAAACTTTTTGGGTGGGAAAGGGTCATTGAGGCTCTCTAGTTAATAATCAGAAAAGTGGGGCATGAAGAGGGTTTTAATTCTTTTGAACTCGGTTAAGCTAAAAGGTATTAATTCAGCCAGATGAATCTGTTAATGAGTGATAATTTTCTGTTTGTACACCATTAATGAACGACAGATTGCTGGTTGGCGTTTTGCTTCGTTAAATAACATATGGTCCTCCTCATCAAGCGGCAAAATGTGGAATGGTAGTTAAGAATTAAGATACGTTGCTCTATCCAACGTTCAACACTCCCACCTGTGTCCTTTTGAGTTCTTCCACAAATAAATTTATTGTCAAGCACACGTTTCACTCGAATTTAGACATGGATCTTTCATTGTCTCTCTCTATCTGCTGCGTCTTCTATAATTGTTTTTCATTAATATCAACACATCGCAACCCCCACCATTCACACTCGTCAACCCCTCCCACCACACCCACTTGGAATTCTTTTTTTAAATGAGAGATAAGGTTATTTCTTTAACGTACATTATGCGACTGTTGAATGTAATGTAATAACTGTAAGGAGGTAATGGCCATCTGTGCTCGGTGCTGCTTGCACACCTCTATAAAGATTGTGAACATTATTACAAACTTATTTGCTGTTGGAATGATTGTTTACGCTCTCTGGCTTCAAAAGAAGTGGAATGAAGGCGTCGCTGAGCTTCCTTCTACTGCTTATCTTCCCAGACCATGGTACCTTTCTTCTTTAGAGTTTGTTTTTCAGTTGTTGATTTGTTTTATATGGTTTTTCTCAACTGGGTCTTCAACTTCTCTTTAATTTTTGTTTCCTTCGATTCTCTTTGTGCTTTATTATCTCAGACTTTTCACAGTTTTGTCTTTGCTTGTTCTGATTGGGGGGTTATTATTTTCTTGTTTTCTTCAGCTAACGATTAGTCAAGGGATGAGTTTGTGGATCATTTCCATATCTTATCTACTTTCTCCTGTTTTTTTATGACATTAGATTTTATTTGGAGGTCAAAAATCAAATTACTAATTAAGACTTACTAAGTTGTCAATTCCTCATGGACCCTGCATTAGCTTTTTTGGTATTGATATTTGAACTTATCAAATTCGTATTCATGTCTTATTAATCAATAATCAATATGAAGAATTTCAACGTTTAAGATAGGATGTAAAACATGGCACTGGAGAGGTTTTTTTTTTTTTTTTTTTTTTTTGTAACATGTCGTCCTGTTCTTTTTCATTCTTGTTCTGCTAAGTTTCATCTAAATTTTTTATTGATACATCATTTATTTAAAATTATTTGTTCCATTTGACAGGTTCATATACTCATGTTTAGCTGTGGGAATGGTTGTTTGCTCGAGCACTCTCTTTGGTCATATGGTTGCAAATTGTATCAGCAGTTCAATTCTTTGCATAGTATTCTTTCTTATGAGCTTAAGTTAACTTACCTCATGTTTGACATCATTTATTAGAAGAATAAAATGAATCACAACTCCATTGTTTCAATGGAAACACTGTTTATAACAAAATTCCTTTCAGCAGGGTTTGTTTGCGAAACTGCTCATCATAAATATATCACTCAAAACCCCATTTTCTCTAGTCTGTTGGGATTCTTTTTTCTTTGCCTCAACAATGTTGCAATAAAGTTTCCACAGTTTTGTCTGAGGTAATGAGAATGTTCAAGTCACTACTTTGAAGAAGATAATTTCATAAAGAAACTAATGGGGCATAAACTATGTTTTTTCAGAATTTATTGATTTTTTCTCTTATTATTTATTCATCCATCAAGTTGATCCTTAACCAATAGTTAGTACATTGTTATCATCTCCTCCCTGGTTTTAATCGAGGCGTTTGTGGTAATTGCAATATTCTTCAGGATGGACTGGGAATCGGTATGCTTCTTCAACATTGTCTCATTAGGGTTCACAAAATTTCTCTTATTCTTATAATTTTACATATACCTGTATGTTTGTAAGTAATTACTAGTAGAACTGTATGCTATTTTTTCTTGGAGGAAAGTCCACAGGAATCTTCTCTGGAGGTCAGAAAATAAAGAAATATCATTGTTGATGTTGACTATCTAATGGCCTTGAAATAAATGGGTTCCTTACTTCCTCTTATGCGGTTAAATAAATTCTAATAATTTTACAATTAAGAAAGAATAAAGGACTACCAGGTTCATTTGAATTAATCTTTACCAAAAAAATCAGCTAGTTATATTAAGTGTACAATTGTTGTCAACTTCTATGACTGCTAAATATTCTCAATATTCTTTTACACGGAAGGAGTTAAACAGTGGAAAACTCCTCAAATCAAGCTATTTTGGCACATAATCTACTATACGAGTCCAGAACCATCTTAAAGTCTTAATATAGTGTCCTGATGGTTGTTTCAATAATTCTTGTTACTTCCTCGAAACCTTCAGTTTGTTTGCAAATTTCGACATAGGCTTGTATATGATACTTATGTTTCTTGGATTTGCTACAGCTAATTCGCGAGTACACTTATGAACACTATAAGAAGTTCAAGAGTTTTGTGGTCTTCCATCTAAAGATGTGTCAACTCATCATAGTGGTGATTTTGGTGCCACAGGTAATCCGAAATTCTTTTCAGATTATTTAATGAAAACAATGCGTAATCTGCTGTACATTGTATGAAATCAATTAGAATCAGATAATTAGTAATAACATTGTTATTTGTGTTGATAAAAACTTTGATATGATGGCTGAACATGCCTCTCATTATGTTGAACAAAAAATTGAGAAAAACATCCATGCAATTTCCAACAAAAAACTCACATTAAAAGATGGACATGGGAAGCATATTCTCCAATTACATTTCATGGTGAACCCTCCAAAAGGAAAGCATTTGCATGTAATTGATGTTGGTACTATTTGCAGATAGAATCATGTTTCCCCTATTTTTTAATACTAACTTAATATTCTTTCCTGTAGAAAAGGTGTTTTGAGAATCCAGATGAATGAAAAAGTTACCATTTGTATTAATCATATAAATGTTATATTTGAAAGATTGGGTTAGATATGTAGGTTGCTGGACATGAACAGAAAACATCAATACCTCTTACCTATTACCAGTTCTTTGTCATTTGAATGCTTGCAATTACAATGAAGGTAAACTGCTGTGAGATGTCTGCAAAAGAAATTAGCTTTATAGCTGCAAAAGACTATCTTTGTTATCTTTCAGTAACTGATACTTGTCACTTTTACTTTGCAGATCAATGTCATTGCACTGGCTACTCTTCTTTGGGCTATTGGTACTGAGCCAAGGACTAATAGGAATAATCCAGAAGTGCGTGTGGTTATGCAATCCTTTTTGGTTGGACCTGGCTCACCTTTGCCTATTGAATCAAGACAAATTTGTGGCAGTTGTGAGAATTTGCTTGGAGAATACACACACGAAAGCTTTTGGTCATTTCTTATGGCGGAGTTGAGAATGCGTTTCCAGAGAACCATTGTTAGTTAAATTCTGAGAATACTTATAGACATCTAATCTTTTTTCCGGATGGGTAGATGACATTTTTTAGTGTAGAAATTGGTATTTATGATGGTAGGTAATTACCCATTCTACACAAAGGTTATTATCTTTACTCGATTCAAAAAATGTAAATCCTAATGTAAGCAGTAAAAATTATGTTCATTCTATAATCTAGAAAATAAGATTACAGTTGTTTGGCCAGAAAGCTAAAGAAGCAATGAAGAATCAGGATCAGTGGATTTTATCTAGCACTACGTTTGTTCTTTTACTTTATTACTTTCAGATTGTTTGAAATTTTTTACTTTCCAGAAACATAAACAATGGCATTCCAACGAGAATAGTTTGTAATTCAAAGTTGCAGAGACCATCTACAGATATTGCAATTTGAAAAACTATCTCCAGCTGGTGCTTATTTAGATTGTTCAAATTATATTGGAGCTTGCAATTCTTATGGGCTTGAATCACATTAAATTCTTTTTCTGGAGTGAAAAATTCAATATACTCTGTCAAAACAGTCTAAGATCATTTGTTTAAAATAACCAGAAAATATGTAAAAAAAAATTCTTTAAAAATTTACATAGTGCGTACATATTTGTCTTCATGTGCGGTGAAAAATGTCTGAGCATCATGTTCCGGATTTAAGTGACTGACTGAAACGAACACAAACCCCTCTCCCTCTGTTTCTCGGCCATGGAGTCTAAGAATTCTAATGAGTCTGATGGCGATTCTGTCTTCAAAAACGTTGTTCGAGCTCCAGATATTCCTGTCTATGCTGTAACGTTCACTTTCATTTTCACTGTTTTAGCACTTATGTACTTGATGAAAATGACATTCTTTTGTTTTAATTTGTTTATTTTCTAGCCCAAAACTGGTAATTTCTTGAAACATAATCGAGCCATTGTAAATGGATAAGTTAATTTTGGCACCACAATTTGTTAATGAAGCTGTGGTCTTGGAATTTGATATATATCTTTCGATAATTTATTTGCTGTTATATTATATGCTCAGGTGATGGTTGCTTACAGAGAAGATCCCAGCCCAGTTAAGCTGAATTTAGGCATGGGTGTTTATCGTACGGAGGTGGGTAGTGACTAATTTTTGTACATTAGAGCTGCTATAATAAGAAAGAGAGGAAGAAGACATTTACGATTGCTGAAATTGCAGTGGCACGCCCTTTAGCTCGTGGATCAATATGCTTTTCTTTTCTTTTTTTTTTATATTTAATTTCTAATAAAGCCAACTTTATGGATTTACTTTGTTTATTATATAACAGGAAGGAAAACCTCTTCTTCTTAATGCAGTTAGGCAAGCTGAGAAGCTACTAGTTAATGACCTGTAAGTTTTTTTAGCAATCACAACTTATGTATTGAGCAGTGATTAAATTACGGTATTCATGATATTCAGGTCTGCGAATAAGGAATACTTACCCATTACTGGAATGCCAGAGTTTAATAAGTTGAGTGCTAAGCTTGTTTTTGGTGATGACAGGTACATAACTCTTAATATGTAGTTATTAGTCTTCTTTAATTTTGCAAGTCTATAGTGTGTGGTAAAGCTTCCTAACTCTATGACTTGCAATATTGTTCTTTGTTCAAATTTGGGGACTTTGATCTGGTAAGCTTTGGTGCTCTTAGTTGTCTCTTGAATTATTAGCCAGAACTCTGGTTTTAGATACGAAGACTCTTTCTTTTGTTGATTTAATGCTTCATTTGCTTGGATTCAGCCCTGCTATCAAGTTGAATAGAGTGACCACTGTCCAGTGCTTGTCTGGTAGTGGGTCACTGAGGATTGGAGCTGAGTTTTTAGCAAAACATTACCACCAAGTAAAGCATTTTCTTTATTTCCTGTCCTTCTTTCTTTCCTTATTCATTTACTCAGGTTTATAATTAGGTAGCAGTTGATGTGCTTTTCTATTCTTCAGCGCATTGTGTACTTATCTCAGCCAACATATGGAAACCATCCAAATCTTTTAGCCGCAGCTGGGCTGTCCTTGAAGACATACCGTTACTATGATCCTCTGACACATGGGCTGGATTTTCAAGGTTAGCATTCTTTGCAACATATACTTGCAGATAAAGCTGTGTGTGTCTATGTGCACCACATTCTGCATTTTTTTTATTGATATTACTTATATGTGATTGTTTGAATTGTAACTATGAGGAGTTTGAGCAATTCTCTTATGTTCTTTTGTATTTTTTTTTATATATATATATTGTAACAATGCCTTGTTTTAATTAAAAATCAGCATGATTTGTTTAATACAAACAATCTTTGCAGTGATTGTGGTATTCTTCTTTGAGTTCTGGTATGGGATATGGTATTTTACATTTTTATTTCCCATGCCTTTTAATCTTGTCATAATATACGTATTTTGGTGGGTCAACAAGGCATGTTGGAAGACCTCGCCGGTGCTCCATCTGGAGCCATAGTGCTTCTCCAAGCATGTGGTCATAACCCTACAGGAGTTGATCCAACCCAAGAGCAGTGGGAGCAAATCAGACAGCTGATGAGATTGAAAGGGTTATTACCTTATTTTGATTGTGCATATCAGGTAAGCAATTGTTTGGTTAAAGCTCAAAACTTCAGGTTTCCACCTGAGCTTAAGACATATAAGTGATGGACTCTACACTAGGGTTTTGTAAGCGCAAGTCTGGATGCTGATGCACAGTCTGTTCGCATGTTCGTTGCTGATGGTGGTGAATGTCTAGTAGCTCAGTCTTATTCAAAAAACATGGGACTCTATGGCGAACGTGTTGGTGCGCTTAGTATTGTAAGACGTTGATATAATCTCTTACAAGTTTATATCTATCAGTTTGTCACTTGCATATGAAACAAGCTGTTGACTGACATAAGTATTCTGATAGTATTTTTTTTGTTTGCAGAAAACATTGTAGGATTATTATCTCAAACAAATATTGTCCTGTTCTTTGTTAGCTTTGTGAATAATCCACTTCTACATAGATCATTTGATTTGGTTATAGCTTTTATTTTACAGGTTTGCAAGACGGCTGATGTGGCTAGCCTTGTTGAAAGCCAGCTGAAAATTGTGATTAGACCCATGTATTCAAACCCTCCCATTCATGGTGCATCCATTGTGACTGCTATCCTGAAAGATAGGTATTGAATTACTCAATTCAATTATTCAGGTACTTTAACTTATGGATGTGGTAATGCTTTTATACCCAAAAATTTGGCAAGAAATATGCATATGAAAATGAAAGTATGTGCTATAATCTATGTTGTAAAACTTCTGTTTTGAGTTATTGATGCTTGACCGGTTATATAACTACAGAGATATGTACAGTCAGTGGACAAATGAGTTAAAGCTAATGACTGATCGTATCTCTAACATGCGCCGGCAACTCGACAATGCTTTGCGTGATAAAGGTAAACCATCAATCAGTTTCTAATGGCCTTAACTAAACAACTAAGCTAGGGAAGTTGATGGTTGTACTCAGAAATATTGGTTGATCAATAAAATATGTTGCTTGGTGTTTAAATTTCAATTTGGTTGATCGCGTATTGTTTTGATTGTCCTTGTTGGGTGAGATGTTGTTTTGACTTGCTTTATAGATCAGTCAGCCATGGATGTTGTGTGTTTTGCAGGTACTCCAGGTGACTGGAGCCACATAATGAGGCAGGTCGGAATGTTTAGTTTAACAGGATTGAATGCAGAACAGGTTGCTTTTATGACCAAAGAATACCACATCTACATGTCATCTGATGGGTAACAAAACTACTTCTTGTGGAAATGGATGATTATCATGATTTGCATCACGTTATTAGATCCAAACTAGTTATATCACTTTTAATGAACCCAGTAATCCTTTGGAATCCCTCTACAAGTTCTTATAAAAAAAAAAAAAATTGAATTACTTGTGTGATCCCAAAAAGGAAAAAATCTCTTATGTCAAAATAAATTTTTAATTCATTTGCAGGAGAATTAACATGGCAGGGTTGAGCTCTGAGGGAGTCTTTCATCTTGTAGATGCAATACATGCTGCAGTTACCCTCATTGTCTAACTCAGTTTTCAAGTCTTTTCCCTGTAAATCTTACGATTTCAACTTCAACCAAACACACCTGGATCCTAATATTACTATAAAATGCTTTGTGTTAATGATCAAGTTTTAATTTAGACAAGCTAATGACCCATTATTAATAATATTGTGATTTATTCATGAGTATCCCAGACAGTTAAAATGAACTGAAGATTCTGTAAATAAATGTAAGTCTCATGTTCGATTCTCATCTCTTGAATTAATCCTATTATTATAGTTCTTATGTTGTTGTCTACATGGTTAGTAATAAGCAGAATTTCAGTAAACAGGCACATATTCTATCATAGAAGTAACCAAATTTTATGTGAGCAAGAAATCCCCTCAGAGATGACACGTATCGTTCCGGACCATAACAATACCTCGACTCACGTGCCACCATAGCTTATCGCCACCCTTAATAATCAAATACTTTTGGTTTCTCTGGGTCTGGGCCCATGTATCCTTCACAGTCAGTGGGACCGCTCTAATCTGAAACGTCACCACCGTCACTCGCCGCGTAAGCTAGTTGAATCTTTCAAGTTTATAAAACTAACTAAAACCAAGCAACAGGTCACAGACAAAAGATAGTACAGAATCATCATCAAAGAAAAAGAGCGATTAAAATAAGTCAAATAAAGGCTAAAATGCGCCCGGGGCTTACATTACCCACCGGCCACGTTTCTTCACCAACTGATCGCAGACTAAATGCTCTGTTGAGACACCTATCATCATCATCAGCCATGGACACTAATAATTCAGTCTCGCCGTCACCAACTTCTGCCTTTCAACTCGACTCAGTTTTCTCCCACGTTGTTCAAGCCCCTGAAGATCCCATTCTCGGCGTATTACTCTATACACCTCCCTTGTATATAATGATAGTTTTTACGTCTTTATAATATTTGTTTTATAATTTAAAGAAAAATATATGTGTATGTGTAGGTGACGGTTGCATATAACAAAGATCCGAGTCCAGTTAAGTTGAATCTGGGTGTGGGAGCTTATCGAACCGAGGTGAGTTTGGTATTATTATCCTGGTGTGTGTTTTTGTTTGTTACACCGTAAGAAATAAATGGAGGGTTTGTGTCGTTTGTTTGTTTATGTAAAAGGAAGGAAAGCCTCTTGTTCTGCATGTTGTGAGAAAAGCAGAGGAGCAGCTTATTAATGATAGGTAAGTTCTGTTTTTGTAATTCTTTACTATTTCAATCTTAATTTTGTCAAGTTGTTGGTTTTAATATTATGATATGCTATGTTATGCAGAGCTCGTGTTAAAGAATACCTTCCAATTATTGGATTGGCTGAATTCAACAAATTGAGTGCTAAGCTCATTTTTGGTGCTGATAGGTGCTTCACATAGTTTATGTGTTAGTTCCAGTATTTTTTTAATACATTGGTATTTCTTTTCCGTGATTTTTTTTTTTTTTGCTTGAAAATAGCCCCGCTATTCAAGAGAACCGGGTTACTACAGTTCAGTGCTTGTCTGGTACTGGTTCATTGAGGGTTGGAGCTGAATTTTTGGCTAAACATTATCATCAAGTAAGATTCTTTTTTGCATAATTGTTTGGTCATTGTAAGTGATTATTTCTGGATTCTGTTCATCTTTTAACTGTCTGTCTTGTTATGCAGCGCAAGATATACATTCCCCAGCCAACATGGGGAAACCACCCAAAAGTCTTTACTCTGGCAGGATTATCTGTGAAAACTTACCGTTATTATGATCCTGCAACACGCGGGCTGAACTTCCAAGGTTGATAAGTAGATTTGTATTTACATGTTTAATTCTGAACTATAAACTGTCTGTCAGTGTTATCTCTTTTGTCTTGGTGATACCTATGATCTAATATACTAAATGCTTTTCCCTTTTATGTTCATTCTTGTGTATCACAAAAGTGTTATGGCTCGCCTTTTGGGTGTCAGGGAGAGCTCTAGGTAGTTTAAATTGCATTTATTAGCCCATCATCATCTTGTAATATTTCTTTATTGTGGTAATAGGCCTGCTGGAAGATCTCGGTTGTGCCCCAGCTGGTTCCATTGTGCTCCTACATGCTTGTGCTCATAATCCCACTGGTGTTGATCCCACTCTTCAGCAGTGGGAGCAGATCAGGCAATTGATGAGATCAAAGAAGTTGTTACCTTTCTTTGATAGTGCTTATCAGGTAAGACACCAGAATGCATTGGAGATAGTTATATTTTGATTCAATTGGGTTAGTAAGGAAGCAACCAACAGTTGGATTTCTTATCAGCTAGGGCTGAATTGATTATTAATATCTGTTCAACGCCAACTGCAGTTGGACTAAATTGATTTCTTATCATAGGGTTTTGCAAGTGGAAGTCTGGATGCAGATGCACAATCAGTTCGTATGTTCGTTGCTGATGGTGGTGAATGCCTTGCAGCGCAAAGTTATGCCAAGAACATGGGGCTCTATGGGGAACGTGTTGGTGCCCTAAGCATTGTAAGACTTAGAATATAGTAAATGCTCATAACTATGTAGATTTTGAATTTTTTTTTTTCTGAATCCTGTGATATAGGGTCCACTTTATTGGACCTGAATGATTGAACTTCTTTAAAGTGCATTATAATTCCCATCTTTCATAGGACATGTGATGCTCCATTTAATCGGATGAAATTGAGTAATTTTGCTTGGGGACAACATTTGTTTATTTGTTTGCTGACTAAAATAATATCCTCATCTTCAGCTGTCCCCTAATGTTAAGTTTATAAATCTCTATCTTTTTGTAGGTCTGCAAAACAGCTGATGTAGCAGGCAAGGTTGAAAGCCAGCTGAAGCTTGTGATCAGGCCTATGTATTCAAACCCACCCATTCATGGTGCATCTATTGTTGCTGCCATCCTGAGGGACAGGTAATCATTCAAAAGTTTTCACACCTGACTTAACTTGAAAAATGAGAGTATGAATCGAAAAATTATATTCTATTAATTGAAAGATACCAGAAGGTATACTAATCAAACAAAAGGGTTTGGTATTGAATATCATGCTTTCACGAAATATCTCTTTAGTATGATCTCCACTTCATCTTCAGGAACCTGTACAGTGAGTGGACTATTGAGTTGAAGGCAATGGCTGACCGTATCATCAGCATGCGATACCAACTTTATGATGCCTTATGTGCTAGGGGTAAGCAATAATTGAGATTTTTCCTTTTCTTTGCTTTTATATATTTATATATTAACCTCTGTCTTTGAGCGATATTGATTGAGATCCAACATTTCTTTGTGTATCTTGTTTTCATCCTACACCTCCTAGTTTGTAGTTTTATCATGGGAACAAAATGTGTCTTTTGCTGGTCCAATCTAACCATCTGGTTCTGTACTGTAATAAGGGAAAAAATAAAAGGAAACTTTATCGCAACTTAAATTAAAACATTTTTTTTTTTTAATTTTCCATGTCTTTTCTCCATACGACAGGTACACCTGGTGATTGGAGTCACATTATTAATCAGATTGGAATGTTTACTTTCACTGGACTGAACTCCAAGCAAGTCGCTTTTATTACAAAAGAATACCATATCTATATGACATCTGATGGGTAAATATTTTTTTCTTGAATATATCTGTTTACTCCATTGGATCAAAAATTTTATTTATCAATCCTTAATTTTCTTTTTTCATATTAAATCTTGTAGTAAAATCATAGACACTGGTCTTTGATGCATTTTGAATTCTAAGCATGGGAGTGTTAATGATGATGACAGTGTTTTATGTTAATTTGGAGGACTGATACTTAATCTCAACCCCTACCTTACTGCCAACGCAAATCAAATCTTACAGTCATTAGTAAATGGAAATTTTCTTGACTTAAGCTATCTTACCCCCATCATCATGCTAGATATTGATATAAGAAATATTGATTCTAGTTCAAGGTAAAAATATGAATCTGATCCTTAATTTTTTTGTGCACAAATTCGATATGCAGGAGGATAAGCATGGCTGGTCTGAGTTCCAAAACAGTTCCACATCTTGCAGATGCTATTCATGCAGCTGTAACTCGCAATGTTTAAATCACTTGAAGGGATATTCATCTAGCAATTCTCAGAACCGTGTTTATTTACATCGGTGCATGACCATTTGTTTATGTTTTGTTGTAATAATTTTCACCTCCAAAAATAAGAGAGGTACAATTGAAATGCTCAAGTGAGCAAGTCAAAAGAACTTGTTATACCAAAAGAACATGTTTTTTTCACAGCATATGTCCAGCCTAGACGTTGCCATTTAGCTTTACAGGAAGAAGGTTTCGCCATGTGATTTGCAAGAGTTAAAATTTAGAGAGGGATAACCTTAATTTTAATATTTAATCTAAGGAAACTCTAATATAACGTTCAGCAAGAAACAGTAACTCTGGTAATCCTAATATTATAACTCCGGGCAAGAATCGATAACTCTGGTAATCCATTCCTTTCAATAGACATGTTCATTCCCTTACTGATATCAACAATATGTTCATTCCTGCTTTACTTCAAATTGGTTAGAACCCAAAATTCATCCCGAGCAAGAAACAATAACATATACATTCCCTTCTTACTTTAAATAAGGTAGACCCAAAAATCATTTTCAAACCTGTTCAAAGGTTTACATCAAAGATTGTTCTATGCTGTTAGAACGTCTCTGCAAACTAGCTGCTACAAGATTGTTCTGTGCTGATAGTTCCCAGCATTTCTAAAAGATTCCACATAATGGCATGGAATAGAACAATCTTTTTTTTTTTTAATCAATTAATTAAGTTGTAATTCAGCTGCTACAACAGCAAATGGAATAAGAACAAAATGGAAAATTCAAAAAAAAAATTACACATATATATATTATATATATATTTGTAAACTACAATGTAGAGAAGGCTTTTTGCCCTTCGAAATCACTACCTGCAACCTTTCAATAGATATGAGGAGGGGCTTGAGAAGTCTATGGCAGTTGAGGATTTCCTATTTTCTATTCCTTTCCCAGGTGTTTCACATTCACTAAAGTCAAGGGTGCGCCGCTCCATCTACATGGTGTAAACATTTGATTTCATTAGAAACTGATATAAGAAAGTAAAGCTGTAAACAACTTTTCACTATTTTAACCATTGCATTAGTAAGGGACCAAATACATTGGTGGAGCCTTTGATAGAATCGTAATAGATTAGAAAAAATTTCATACCAAAATATTTGAAGCCAAATGGTCAATCTCCTGCTCATTATGGGTGACATGATCGTTCTCTTGGTCCAAGCTTAAATTTTTAGTGTTTCCTTCGTTTACTGGTTTTTCAGAAGTTTCATTTCCCAAGACCTCCAAGGCATCAGCATATGCAGCAGCAGTGTGCTCACTTAACTGTTTCATCAATCCAATGGCATCAT
Organism: Toxicodendron radicans; assembly: GCA_009867345.2. NCBI lineage: Eukaryota > Viridiplantae > Streptophyta > Magnoliopsida > Sapindales > Anacardiaceae > Toxicodendron > Toxicodendron radicans. Next base: position 5,449,768 of record WYDK02000014.1, read on the forward strand.
AGCTTCTTTCTCCTGGGCTCATAAAATAACCGATATCCTGACAAGAAAAATTCAAACATTGAAAAACATGTCTCATAAGTAACTGAAGAGAACCGATATAACAGCACTGACGGTACCTCAATTGTTATTTCAGTGTCAATCCTTGGACCAGGCACGAAAGAGTTCATAAACCAAGGGGACTTCCATGCTGAAGGGGATTCTATACTTCTTTTGAATGGAGTTTCACCAAATCTGGAAAAGCATACGATCAGCCAAGCAGCTAAAAGTAAATAAATTTCTTGACAAAGTGCAGCAGAGCTTAGGTCACCGGTGTAAAAAAAATTAACTTTAATAGTAATAAATATTAAAAAAAAAAGCAACTAAATCTCACATGTTATAGTTTTCAATGCCAACATCACTCCCAGCATTAAAAACTGTATTTCCTGGTGGTGCCAATGAAGGAATGGGTTTTGCTGTCTTAATTGCACTAGAATTACTTCCATTGTTATTTTTGGAAATTGCTGGAGAGCATGCACTTGCAGGTGATTGTTCGGGTGCAGCACCTTGATTAGATCCAAAGCTTTTAAAATACTGATTTCTTGGTGTTCGAGCAGTAGTGGCCAGTGCTCTTTCAGCTTTTAAACCAGCTTGATCAGGAGAAAATAGCAGATTATTCACATTATGTTCAACAAGGACTCCTGCAGGCTGTTTCTCCTGTCAAAAGAACAAACTAAATCAACATGTTTAATAAATATGAAAACCAATGGCTGGATACAGTGAAAACAAATAACATGCTATAGAGAGAGTAGCCCTTCCACTGCTCCCTTTTCCCCTAATATTGAGAACGATTAAAAGAAGCAAAGATCTCACTCTAAGGTAAGCCTTTTTATGAACTTGTACAAAACCAAAACTCAAAAGACAAAAATAAAACAACTCACAGTTTTGGTAGTGGCACCAGCATTAGCATTGGTCTTAGAATCAATATCAACATAATCTTTCTTTACATTGGCATCAGAATTACTGCAATGACAATCTTTCTCAGACGTTCTGTCACGCAAGACTGCAGATTGATCTTTATCCTTTTCTTGTCCACCATCAAAAGCATGACCCAAATTTTCTTTATCTTCAATGAAGGCTCCAGAGTTCCTCTTTCGGTTTGACAGTGGAGACAGCAGAGATGCTCTGCGAATCCCACCACCCTCATCAAACATGACATCTAGACGGGAAAAATCCCGGGCCAAACTGGAAGTCATGTCAATTTCAAGCTTTTTATCATTCCTTCTATCTGACAAAGGTGACAACAAATCACGGTGTCGTTTCTTCAATATGGATGGTGTTCCTGTAAAAGTTTTGGCAGCACTTTTCAGCACAGCTTCAGGGCTATCATCCCGAGATGGAGAATCCCATAACCTAAATGGAGTAATGCAGTTCATTGATGACATCATTAGCTGACGTATGCCAAGCGGACTGTATTCTTGCTGCGTATCACTACCAGATTGTATAAGATCACAACTAAAAAAAGGAATATCCAAACTTGGAAAACGAGGAGGTTCATAACACAGGGATCCAGCATCCTGCTGTTCTGTTTTCATGTTGGGATCGGCATCCTCTGAAGGATAAGCTATCATGGCATCTGATCTCAAACTGAAACTATTTACAGGAACTAGTTTCAAAGAATCCTTTGAAAGGTATGATGGCTCTTGCAGGCCTAAATTATCTTTACCATCATCACAAGGGGAATTGGCAGATTCATTGGTATAGATAAAGGCATCATGCCCATTTGTATTGAATTCTTGATCTTGAGTTCCATAAGAGTGACAATTCAACTGATTGGATTCACTAACATATACAAATGCACCATCGTCAGTTGAAAGTACCATTGGAGCAGATAGAAAAGATTGACTACATGAAGTTCCTAATACTTCAGGTTTCGAAGGACAATAAGCTTGGGAAGGTGAGGTTCTGCCACCTTCAGAAATCTGAATGTCCAAAGAGCGGCAGTGTGATGATTCAACCATATTCAACCCTTGAGCAAAATTTTCCAAGGAAAAACATCCATCTCTCATTGCCTCTGCGAACAAGACCCTGCAACATTCATCATCTGTTATCAAGATGTGCTCTTGTTTATCAGAACCTGCAGCCAGATTACCTATAGAGCTCGGAACACTCAATTCCACAGAATTTTGATATGGAACATTGACCATTTCATGACTTTCATGAGAATCCATACAATTGGCTGGCAGCCCTGATGATTGATGCCCCAAGTCCAGTGAAGATAAATTAGGTAAATCCTGTAAATTGAACTGGTAATCCCTTGCAAAAGTCCCAGCATCATGCACAAAATTTTGCTCAGGGAACTTAGAAGAGCAACCCACTTCACAAGGTATTTCTGGGATGGAAAATGTGACATCTTCCAGAGATGTGTAATATTGTTCTGAACAAGATGTTGGGCTGGAGCTGTGATCCTTAGCTGGATTGGACTCTTCAGTTATAAGGAGCTGCTCTCTTGTATGCAGAACTGCATTACCTGTTGAATGAGAGAGACCAAGAACATTTGAATTTTGACTGCATTCTGATATTTCCTCGGCTTCAGCTCCACCTTTAGGACAGCTGTCATCTCCACTGCTCTGCATCCTCAAAGACGATAAGGGCATGGGTTGATTATGATGCCCAACAAGAGGCAGGCCTTGAAATTGCTCTAGTAGTCCTGATGCCAAGTAAGAATCCAATTTCTTTTTCACAGAGCTGTTCCAGTGATTTTTTATAGCGTTGTCTGTCCTGTAGACCGCACAAGTATAGATATATCACATATGATGTTGGTTATAGCAAGTGTCACAAAAGAAACTATTTAAACTTCTAAATAAAAGAACCATCAACAAAAAACCACACCAATTGTGGGTCAAGAAGAGGAGAAGAGAAACACTACAAATCTGAGCCAAAATCAAAGCAATACGATAAGTTGCCTCATCTGCTTCAAATAATAAATAAAATTACCTTCCTGGCAAGACCTTTGTTAGCTCTGCCCATCTGTTCCCATAAATCTGATGTGCACGAATTAAAGCCAGCTCCTCTTCTTGAGTCCATGCCTCTTTGTTTATGGAAGGGTTAAGATGATTATGCCACCTAAAATAGTATTAATTGAGGATTAGGAAATAGATCAGATCAAAGTGAGAGGATGAAAAGTATACAATCAGCCAGAAGAAGATCTATTTCATACCTTTCCCTGCATTGCTTTCCAATTCGCCCTGGTAAATGCTGAGCAATCGTGGACCACTTTTTTGGGCCAAACTTGTTCACCAATTCTATTATTATTTCATCCTCCTGTTTACAATTTAAACAATTAATTGGCAACGTCCAAATGTACGCCTATGTAGCACAAGCGAATTCATAAGTTGGCATAACACCACAGGGAAGCAATTAATACAGAAATAACAAACTAGAATAAATTACCTCTTTAGACCATGGACCTTTAACAAGTTCTGGATTCAAGACTTTCTGCCACCTATGTAAGCACTGTACATCCGTCCGGTCTTTGAAACATTCCGCTGAAAAAACAACAAACTACAATTAGACAATGTGTAAAATATACAAGCATATCGAAGAATCAAGAGACAGCAAAAAACAGGGAATTGAGAGTAACTTGGCTGAGATAATGACAGATATAAACTTATTACTTCCATATTCATACCAATTTTCTTCCAATTCTTTCCCTTGAATCGCTGAACAGCCTTCCGCAATATCTCATCCTGAACATATGTAAAAACTATCTTGTTAACAAAAATAGATAAATAAATAAATTGAACAGTCCTGTACATGGGTAAATATAATAGCCCTTGAAACATTTTATAAAATCCTTATGCGTAATGCTAGTATAGTTTCATGGTCTCTCTCTGATGGTATCATATTGAATAGTCATTATGTGTAAAAAAAAAGGCAACATTACATGAATCACATATGCTAAGATTTTGAGATTAAACATCTTCACCACATAAATATAAATGCCGATATTTAATATCATAATAAGATCACATAAATTAACATTTTTAAATCTCAAGGAAGATGGAGGGACACTGAAAATCTAAAGAAAGATAAATAACTATACATAGAAAGTACATATTCACCTCTTCAGGGGTCCATTGCCCTTTTGTGGAACGCCTTGTAGGGCCACTAGTCCTCCTATAAAATAATTAATTTAGTGTCAGGATTATGCTAACAAGAACCTTACCAATTGGAAGAGGGCAAGAGAGAGATAACATAAAATAATAGCTTAGATCTCATTCAACATCTCTAGGTCAGAGATCTACAAAGGAACAAATATTTTTCAACAATAAGATTCCAATTTTGAAATCATGAGAAATCTTCTTCACAAAAACTATTTACAACTCTTAAAAGCATTTCATTTATATGCTAAAACCCATCAACTGCACGTCCATCCATGAGAATGAAATAAATGGAAGAGAGTACAGATTGTAAATGTGGATCAGTAGTCATGTCTTGTAGCTAAAGGGAATAAAGCAAGCCCAAAACCAACTTAAAACAGCTTAAAACTTAAACCTGAATTGAAGAATGTTATAGAGGTTAAAAAAACCAAATATACAATGTGATATTACATGAGACTAAAAGTAAAATACTAATACTTGATGCTTTTAGGAAATTACCCATGCAGAGATCGCATTCTCTGACCACCATCACTAGGCCCATCTGAAGGAGTAGATATTATTCTGTTACTTTCCATAGTTGCTTGACAAAAAAATAAAGCTGCATATCCCAATTCCTACTTTATGACAATTTTCCCCCGTATGTGCTCTACAAATCATTATAAATCTACCTAAAAAATAGCAAAAATTCCCTTGCGCACAAAACTGCAGGCTGACATGAATAAGAAAAGATGTAATCAGAATCAGCAAACAATAATTGACTTACGTATACAAGTTGAGTTGAATATTAGAACCCCAAGGTGATTGGATAGAAAGGTACTTCTCAGAGAACATAATCTAAAATGCTTAGCACAAATCAGCACTAATTTGCAATTCAACATAGAAAGATAGCAATCGGTAACATAAATCACCATCAAAATGAAATATATACCCTACCATAACAACTAATATCACAAATGGCACTCTCCAAACCTTAGGCTTTCACTAAACCTTGGGCTTAAATTAACCAACCACAGGATTCATACTACAAATAATTGCATTGAAAACCTTGTAATCATTTGAAATGCAAACGCTAATATTTTATCAGCTAAAGCCCTAGTAGTTTACTCAGTCATTCCACAAATTTCAAACCAGAAGGATTAACAACTCCTTTGCAGAAATGGTCAATCAAATTATCAGCAAATTTGAATCATTAACTCCACATAAGGAAAATCAATTACATAGAATCATATCAGTTAAGTTTGCAAAAGATTCAAATCATGAGAAGCAGAACCTATATCATAATGTTTAACAGATTTAAGAAAAAAGAGACACTAAGCACAAACACCCACATCCAGAAAAGTGAACCAAATATGTTAACATTCAAGTTATTCAGATCACTAAATGGAACAAATTATAACCTAAACTTTAAGACAAGAAATTCACCATTCACAAAAAAAAATAAAAAACATACTAAGAACTAGACCTCAATACTCTTTCAAGAAAAGTTGATCTAAGCTTAGATTGCTAAATTATTAATATTCAACTTTATAGAAGGGCATGGAATTAAAAACTCGCCTAAAAAAGTACTAAAACCCACAAATTCTCGTTAGAATTTCACAAGTTCAAATCCTAGATCGTGATGAAAGACGCCAATTTCAAATTCAACAATTAAACCCTAGATGACCTACCAACTAACTTTAAAAAATTCAAATTTCAAGGAGCTTCAAAACACGGACAGAAGGACCAGGGAGACCTATTTATTAATCAAAAAGTTCGAAAAAAAGGAGGAAATATCAAGATCAATAAAGAAAATTCAAATTCATGAAAAGAAACCCTTAAGCACTCACCTTACTCAGCTTCAAGATTCGAAATTTAGAAGAAGTCGGTGGGGAGAACGAGACGGTGCGCATTTGCAGATCCAAAGTGAAGCTAGAGAAGAGATTGATCTGCAAGTGCACTTAAATTTTGAAAATTTTAAAACAAAAAACTTAAAAAAATAAAATGAGAGAGTGTGTTTTTTTAGAGAGAGATAGAGAGAAAGAAATGAAACGGTCTAAAGAGCTATTCAAACATAAAGGGCGGACAATGGAGTTTCAAACCCTATCGTTAAAGTTCGAGCATGTTTGGTTTCATTAACGGTGCTGATTTAAGCACGTTGAAATCGTGGCCATTCGTTTTAACATTGCTTTCTGAGGTCTTTTTTTTTTTTTTCAAATCCTCTAACGGCCATATTTATTTTTCTCTTTTTTTGCCCTTTTGTTTTACTTTTGATAAATAATTAATTATTATGGAGAAAAATATCTGAAAAAAGGCAACGGTGGTTGAAGGAAGACTTCTAATAATTTAATATAAATTTTATGAAAATCTTAATTAATTATGGATTTATTAACTAATTGTTGAGTATCTTAATTAAGATTCACTCTATCTAATCTCAATTATGGACAAATATATGGTATAAAATTAAACGTCAGATTTTCAAGAAGGAATTTCTTTTTAATATACATTTATTATTGTATATTAAAAAAATATAACCCTGTAGTTATAAATTCATGAAAACTCGTGTGTACAATGATATTATATTCGAGTCAGTTTACGCTTATCTTGATTAACCCTAATAATCTTCGAGGCCTAACTAATGTAGTAGGTGACTCTAAGATTCGAACCCAAAAAATCAACAAAGAGAGCAAACATCTTTATCCATCAAGCTAACCGTTTGAGAAAATTATATTAAGTAGTTTTTTTTTCTTCATGAATTGAATAGTAATTTTCAAAATGGGTTATTTAATATAATTATCCTAAAATATCTAAAAATAAAATATTTTTGGATAAACCCGATAATTACCTTTCCCACGAATTGAATACAAGACCTGAATATAATATCAAACAAGACTTGAGAATATTTTTGGGTAAATAATTCAATCATATAAATTATTGGAATAAAGAAACAATTGATCAAGAAATTTGGTATACCTTAAAAGGAGTGGTTAAATATTAAATTATATAAAGCTTTACAACATTTGATAGTATCTAATGTCTTATTCATTTGTATAATGCACATTTCTCATTTTCAATGTCCATTTCACTTGCCATAGTAGTAGCTGTTTCAATTCAAATTTGTGATGGTGAAATATGTGGATGCTGTATCTGTCATCCATTACTTAAGCTAACAAAATATACTCCATAACACAAGACCTGTCATTATCAAACAAAGAGGATTACAGTACTACAGGTACTCCCACCTTCCTATCTCAAACCCCTTTGAAGATGAGGAAGTTGAGAGATTCTAATGCAAAGTAGATGAAACTTCCCTTGAAATGGGTGAAGAAACAACTGAAGTTTCTGCCCACCACACATTGCCATCCATGCCCATACATCTTGTCAAAATCCTATTAACAAAAACAGCAATAATCTCATTTCTGAAAGAAATTAACCAACAAATTCTGAATAAATGTATCAAAACGACCTTTTTGATGTGTGCAGCAATAGAAACAGAGTCCGCGACTTCATAAAGATCAAGGGCTTGAGATGCAGAAGTCATAGCTTGAGTTTGCATCTTCAATGGCATGTCTGTATCTT
>WYDK02000014.1:5504155-5520712 GCA_009867345.2 Toxicodendron radicans
CTAAATCAACAGAAAGTAAACAAGAAAATGAACTGGAATTGTATTAATAAAAATGGAGATTCACTACAATTCCGGATCTGTGAAATGATAAAAGCCACAAGAATGCAACCAGAAAAGAAAACAAGAAACCTAGCTATTCGAGGTGCTAGGGCCGCCCTTACAATTTCCCAAATAACAACCTAAAACCCCAAAAGGTATACTGCCCTCATTGTTCCCACGTAGGAGATCCCAGTGCTAACCACGTGTACCACAATCCTAACTAATTCTCCAGTGTCTTCATGTTGGCCCTGTAGGCCATGTCTTCCTCTTCTTATAATAAACCTTGGTGATTGTGGGCTTATCAATAACCAGTGTAACCACCTGCACACCCACCAGATCATTCTGGTTGGTAAGCTTAATGGCCCATAAATAGAATATTGTAACTGACATATTTTTTCCACATTCTCCAGTTGTTTGAAATCGAACAACTGCAACTTTAAATTTTAGAACAAAAATGCCAGCAAAAATTGTGGTGAGAATTTGGGAGATGGAGCCCACAGCACAGCAATTGGCAGAATTGCAGCCAGGCAGATTCTTGGCCTCTGGTAAATAACTTTTAAATCACCTACCTACAAAAGGAACAGTATGATAATTCATTCCATCACCTAAAAGCATATTAATAACTGCATTTTCATACCCGTTTCTTTTAAATAGAATAGATAACATACGAGAAATCAACTTCTTTTTCAAAATTTGATGGATAACAGGGCCAAAGCATTGGAGTCCATCATAACTATTTTTCAGCTTTTTCTTTAATCGTTTCTACGTTAGTTAATAATTTATATATACAATAACACTACAGCTTCATATTTCGCTGCCTACAAATGCTCATCACATCAATACCATTGACTAAACTACAAAGAAATCGGAATAATGTAAACTAGATAAAATTTAAAGAGTGCAAAATAAAACTGACCTGTACGCATGCTTGTAGTTGTCTCAAACACTCTGCTAGCTTGCTGTATCCAGCAATCAGAGAGCATGTCACATTTTTGGAACAGAATTAAGCATGACAGGCCACCAGCATTTGCAGTAGCAATCACAATTTTCGGGATTAACTTCTTTTTAATTTTGTGGGAATCCTTGCTGTATTTCATTATTAAAGTGGTGTCTTGAGGGAAACAGTGAACTTCGGTGGTAAGACAACTTACTGATATCACTATTCCACAAAATATATCAGAAACTACATTGAGTAGCCACATGCAGAGATTTTATACCGTTACAGGTTCTTTCATGACTTTCCTTTAAGATCTAGAGAACTGAAAATAGAGGGGCAAGTCAAAGCCAACCCCCTACCACAGGAAAATTTTTGCTTCATTGTGTATATCAGCAACTTCTCTGCTAAAAGAAAATATTATGGGAATAAGATAACCTGAAGTGGCATAGATGAATTCACCAGTTAAAGATTTAACTCATCAATCAAACATTACATACATTATTTCAATCTACTCTCCATAGTCATCAAGCACGTTTTCAATCAAGAATAAAGAATCGTCTTCTATAAATCAGGCACAATATCTGCACATTTATCAGCTTGAATAGGCTCCAAAGAACCCCACGTTCTTCCAACTTTGAGTTTGACATGCAAAGGAACTGAGAGAAGTATGAAACACAGTGAAAATAGTTCTCAAACAAGTAATAATATCAAACATGTGGATGAACTCATACCAAGAAGTATGGCAGCACTTTCCATGCACTTTTGTAGCAACAATGCAGCTTCCTTAACCACAGTGGAGTCAACTTCTAACAATAACTCATCATGTACCTGGGTAGCAATCACCAAGAGTATCAATAAAATTCATCTATAGAAAGATACAACCTGACAGAGACAAAAATAAATGGTAGACTTGATGCACTAAATAATCTCACAGAATGAACAAACATTCAGATTTTTCTTCAAAATTCTACAATTGCATGGAGTTCTCCAAGAACGAAAACAGTAATTAAAGAGACGAGTTATCAATTTCCAAAAGTTACCTGTAAAAGAACTCGGCAGCGATGCTTCAGCATCTGAAACTTAGTTGCAGCTGCAGAGGTAATTCCTGACCTATAAACTCCTTCAACAATGACAGAGTGGATATTTATCATTGCAATCTTGATAATGTCAGCAGCTGATCCCTATAGAAAGGAGTTGTCAATTCAATCAATTACAGATTCATGCTAACTCTAAAGCAATCCTGTCCCATTCCCCAAGTGCTGGAGTGGAATTAAGGAAATATTATTCTACCTGACAAATAGAATTCACTGCTTGCCTCTGAGCCTTAGATCTTTCTTTACAATTTCCAAATTTGATTTTTGACAAGAACCGCTTTCTTCCCTTTAGGGTTTCCACATATCTAGATACAAGTATACAAGATATTAGCAAACTTATATGGGCCCCAAAAGCAGAGGAAAATTAATCATGCAACAAAATTTCAAAGTAGAAAAATGCATAAGCAATTCCTTTTACTTTGAAAATTTCAACTTCATATGTTTGAACATAAGAGATTAAGCGAAGGCACACATGTTGCCTGTGATACAAATTAGAAGGTTCATATTTTAAGATTTACAAACATAAAACAGGTTATAAGATACATTTCCATTATTCAGATTACAATGAAAAACATAAAGATGTCAAGAGCAGTAGGAATCCAGAGAGCATAAGATAATCAATAGGAATTAGAACTTATATTTCCAATCACTAAGATTAACAAATACTAAAATTTGATTGGGTGACACAATTTGCACAGCCAAATTTAATGGGCCACAGCCTCATAAATGAAGATTTATATATTAGAGAACTACTCCTACAGATAAGAAAAAAAAAAGACGAAGAATATAGATTTTAAAAGGGACACTAAAACCTAAAAAACAAAAACTGTGTGATAATGGAAAAGAGTTTTGTCAGCATGATAATGCAATGGTAAAGCTTTTCTTAGATTCAAGTGCACACAGCATCTTTATCCTTCTTTTGGGGAAAAAAACCAAAGACAACAATCTGCAACAAAGAAGAGGATAAGATGTCCTCACCCTTTTTGCTGGCAAGATGAAACCGCTTCATGAAGCCAGGCTGCAACACCAGGAAAAGAACTTTTGAAGCTTTTAATTTTTTCTTTAGCTTCATCTGAACAGCAATTTAGTTGCTCTGAAAGAGTATTAGGACCCATTCCATACAGAATGCCATAGATCAACCTTTTGGTCTGTTCTCGCTCTTGCAAGCCAATAGAATCTTCTGGTTTTCCAGTCCATCTTGCTGCAATCATGGTAAAAACATCACCATTTGGCTTACTAAGGAGGTCTATCAGAGCAGAGTCTTTAGAAAAGTGTGCCATGAGCCGCAATTCTATCTGAGAATAATCTGCTGTTAATATTAACCAGTTCTCCTACAAAAAGAGAAAGAAGAAAAACAAAATTAGGGATAGACTCACAAAAGGTGTGTACCTCAGAACAACTTCATATCAGTACAACAAAAACATCAAAGTATACAGTCCATTGCCCATCTTCTATTGTTGCAATCTGTTCTATGTCACCAGGAATTTCTTCAGAGAGCTCGATAAATGAGTACCAATATAGTGTTTCATTAATTAAGCGCACAACATTTGTATATTCCAAAAGCTCAAAGACCAAAGTCCTTAATGCTATAATGGACCTACTCTCATTCCCCATCTATTAACCCGGCGGTGGCCACCCTCAACAGTATTCTCTGGTGGTGGTGACTTTCGTCTAAGACCATTCAAAAGGTGCGAAGAAGTTGCATTCATTTGTATAAAAGTAAGCAGTTAACTTTTGTTTTGCCCTACCACGCGTATGAAAATTTTATGTTTTAGCTGCAAATTGTTGAGGCTTTTAGTTTAATCTTCTTCATTTTGTAATTCTGTTGTCAGATAGGAAAGGAAAAGTTTGTTTTACGCTCGCATTTTTTTATGTGTTTAGGCAAGAAGCTAATATGTTATTACGGATTCTGAACAATTCATCTTCAAGTTTCTGGAAACATTCATTTGATTAAGCCTTATACCAAGTTAGCTGGATTATGTTACTTGAATCATTTCCTAAAAAAAATTTCCCTCCATGCATGTCAATATGAATGTAAATGGCAAGTTTTTTTCAATAATTTGTCAGAAGAAAAATCCAATAATTACATAAATATATTAAAGAGAACCTTTCACGAGACAACTAAATCATATTTACCTGGGTGGGAACAAAGAAATCACGAGCATTAATTTTGTAGTGATCAGCATCTAAATTGTCTTCATATTTATCCTTATCATTCCTTTTGACTTCAACCATATTCTCAACACACTGCAAAACTCGAAAAAAATAAATGAATTAATAACACATCACCCTAAAAGATAAAACCAACTTATGTACAGATAGATAAATCAGTAGAATAAGACACAAACCTGAAGATTAGGTTCCTCCATTGAAAGTCGACCAGTAGCTGTTGACGTTTGGAGCCAATGGCCATGTAGTGTGTATTTTTGCCTACTTATAGATAGCCTAGCAAGTGTGCACATTGATCCCAGCGTACAGTTTAAGAGTTTTGCCAATGTTCGATGCTCTTTAATTACTGGAATAATAGGATGCTCATGCCTGAAGAGTAAATAAATCCATTAACTTGCATGGCTTCACAAAGTTGAGAATGCATGACCACAAAAAACAAATATATACTACAATACAATGAGCACTCACTGGAATGAGTAGCAATAATCTCAGGACTTCAAATTCATTTTTTCTAAATGATCATGCAGTAGCAAATTAGAGTAAGCCACATCATATTGGGATTATCATCTAACTAAAAGGAAAAACTTATATATATATTCTGGAAATTAATTGAAACATGGTTCCCCCACTAACATATTGGATAGAAGATCAGCTACATGTTTTGTGCAGTATAAAAAGAAAAATATGCCAATATTTCTCAGTACCTTAATAGATCCAAACAATGCTTGTCAGTACTAGGATGTTGTTTCCCTTTGTCATGCCCTTCAGGTATTGGCAGCTTCAAGTGTCCATACAGGACATTTGCAATATCTGCCGCTGTATATAATGAAAATTTTATGCCAGCCAGCTTATAAGCTTCCTTCTCAAGATACTGTAGCTTTTTCTGCAACAAATTACGGGCCTGAAGACACCCTTCCATGTCGACACCTATTCCCCAAAGCTCCATGTCAGCAAGGACATTAACCTAAGACAGAAGCAACCATTATACTAGTGTCAATAATTTAAGATTAACTCAAAAATTAAAGAGAGCAATTACTTTGTAATTATTGTTCAATAATTTCAGAAAAATGACAATTTTAAAAAAATACCCACATAATATGTTATTTAGGTTATCAAGCACCCTACTTATAACTCTTGCATGCATATATGTTGAAACAATCAAATGGGAGGCCACAGAGAGTAAATATAAAGAAACCAAAGCTTAAGAATGATTGTACACCACAATTGAAAACCCAAAAGCAGAACCAGTCCAACATCATGTAATTATTTTACTTTTAATTTGGATGACTTATCAACTTTTCTCTAAAAACTTTAACCAGATCCCAACACTTCAAGGTTTTCCTACGCCAAGTTCAGATATTTTTCTTTTTGAAATACATAACAAGAAGTGCAAAAAGTTTACCAATGGAATTTCAATGTTCATAAGCGCTTCAACAAGTCCTTCAGAAACAAGCAACTTCCAGAGAACAGAACATAGGGCACGTGTCTGAGCAACCCGGCGGCAGCAACCATTATGTGCTGCTCTCCGCATCTGATTCTTCCACTGACCACTTCTATTAGCTGCTGCTACAGCTTCAGTGGATAATCTTTTCTTAACTTCCTAATTTATCATTATTACAACATTAGAAGCCAGTATTGAACAATAATAAAAGAAAAAAAGATTACTTATATGACAAAGATAAACCTTATTTGGACTTGAGAAATATTGAAATGGATATGAAATATATTTAAGCACTGAGTAAGCCAATAACTTGTTTCTTCAAAAGCAAATTACAATGGCTAGTTTCAACCTAAGTTTACTACTACGAAACAAAGAATTACCTTCTCCAGGTTTGGTTTAGAGCTTCTCTCCTCATCAGGCCAAAGAATCCACGCCACAATGCACAAGTCAATTCCATCTTTTACATAAATCGGAGATAACGAGTACAGGTTGTCTATAAGTTCAAGTCCTAAACTTTTCCCCACAAGATTCCGGCAACCAAATCTCTGAGTGGAAACTGTAGCACACTTAAGCACCTGATTCTGAACTTTCAAATTCCAAGTAAATTTTCTAATATCTTTTTTTTCCATAATCAAACCTATTCTTTTCCATCTTTGCTTCATTATCTCGAACTGACGCTCAGGAGGTAGAGAATCACTCTTATCATTAGATCCAGAAATAACCAAGCCATCGTTTCTGTTGTTGCCAGACCACAATAGATCCTTAGGAAGATTGACATAGTACACAGGAGAATTCTCCCAACAGATTGCGATGCCATGTATCTCAAAGATAGCACCATGATTTACATTTGATTGTCTGTTATAGTGGATATCAAAATAGAATTCCTGGGTGGCCTCCCAGTTATCCAAAAAACAATCAAATCCTCCAGGAGTATTTGTTGCATTAGTAGGACCCTTCATCCAAGCACTGTCCTTGAAAAGGCACAGACCTTGACTGGGCCGATCTTGTAATTTATCAAGATGACCTCTAGGTGTTATGTTTCCAATACCATTTTTTTCTGACTGAATAGAGAGAGTTGTATCTACATTTTTTAGATGATCAACATTAGCGTTACTCTTAACACCTCCAGCTCCTGATCCTACAGCTGGTACTTCTAGATTTTCAGTAACAAAGTTATGTTGCAAGGCAGTAGTTGAGTGTACTTCCACTGAAGCCACTAAGCCACCATCTGTAGTTTTTCTCAAAGTTTCCCCTGCATTTTCCAGTGCAACTTTTTCCAAGTTCTCATCTGTTTCTTTATGTGGCTTAGCCAAGACCATGTTTGCTTTTAGTGGATCAACAAAGCTGCTAGAAGTATCATCCCTAAAGAAGGTAGTTGCTTCTTCTTGCCCAGTGAGATTATCACTGGTAGTCAATAGTAATGGTCGAGAAAACTGTGGGACATTTAACCCAAGAGATTTGAAAGCTGAAAAGGCAGCAATCCTGGCCTCTTCTGCTTTTTCAAGAACAATTTTGCGTGCACCATTTTTTATCTTCTTCGCCACTCCCAACTGTATGCGTCTTTGTGCTGAACCTTCTAATCATGTGGTAAAATTTTCAAAATTGTTCTATTTCTTAACACACCAAGCGAGAAAATAGAGCAGCTATTACAGAAAATAACAAATTTGAACACGGGCATTGTAACACAAGGAACAACAAATTGCATTGTATACATATGAATTTAAATACACCTAAACTTTTGTGTTTCCTCTATGTATACTAGCAACCAAAGAGTCCTGGCAACTAATATCATCTCAGTGTCCACACATTTTTTTCTCATCAATGCAACTAATCTATCATTGCATTCTGTATAACATTATATAAGTATTCCACAATATAAAAGAATAACCTTGACAAGATAAAAACTTAACGTGTTCCTCTTGGAGCTAATATACAAGTTTTATTTGATAAATGAATCTTGCCAAAAGGGAAAAAGTGCCCCAAGCAGTTATTTTTGGCAAGCAGGTTTACTAAGAAATCAAACAAGCCCATGGTCAAGTTTATTAATTGTCAAAAACTTCATACCAGATTAACATGATATCAACCATCAATCTAATATCATAATTATTAATTTAAAAAGCAATGTACCAAAAATCTTTGAGAGATTCACCTTGTGCTACCCATGATGAAGATTCAAAAAGAGCTTTGACAATTTCAGAAACGGCTGCTTCAGCAATTGCCAGAGGTGTACGTAAGCCAGCTTTATAGAGTGCTCTTGCTCGAGAACCCTAAAGATAAAAAATAATTGATGAGAAATCCTCATCAATCAACAAAAGGGTTCTGACAAAGGGGTTTAAGTTTGCAGACTTTAATAGATGTAACTGAAATAATGCAATTACCTTCACATAAGGAATCGTTGTAAGTTCTACAATCTCGGCCCTCACTCCAAATGAAACACGATTCTGGAACTTCGCAACCAAGCCTTCTAGATCATGCCATCCAAGCCTCTCACAGAACACAGAAACCATAGATGCAAACCTTCCTGCATTCTCTTGCAAAGCTTGAACCATGCCTCTGGCCACTTTAAAAGCTTCACAAACCTCAAGCACAGGAGTTTCCTTCATCCCAGAAGTTAAAAAAAATGCATTTAGCAAGATAAATCAAATAGGGCAAGTGCAAGTCGTTCCAGTCCTTATATAAATTGAGGGGGGAAAAAGAAAACGTAAAAGGAAAAAGCAGAGAATGAAATAAAGTTACCGAAGCAATGAAAATGCTGTCTATATTAAATACAGGGTAGAAAGACAAAGAAATGGTTTTAATTTTATTTTTAATATACCTTTGGTGGAGCTAGAAACAGAGACAATGTAACAAATATAAATGTAAGCCTATTCAGACCGCAGATAAGGAAAGGAATGTAACAGATGTAACCATAGTTTATAAGGCAGGCACTAGTTTTCATCTGGCAGTAGAAAAGAAAATACAAAGAATGAAACCTGCACTAATCTTGACAGGATGAGGGCAACATAAAATCGTTTACACACTCTAATTGTCTGCTCCTCTGAAAGCATACTACTGTTGGTGATCCCATGTCTGCAATCAGATTTGGCATGCAACCCTTTGTTACCATCTCTTGATCTGCTTGATGTGCGTATAGGTGCACCATGTGCCATTCGCATTAAAAATGGTTCTGCTACTCCCACTCGATTGCCAACTGACTGAATTTCATGAAAATTATATAGAATGACTAAAAACAATATCAATCGAATAAAAGATGTTGATGCAATCATCAGCAAGACAAAAGCACAAAATTACATATATTCAATAGAATCAAGGATTTTCCCACAATACCATACCAGTATTTATACTGGAAAGACCAAAGGCTATTAACATTGACATAGAACATGGACACACATGAAACTATATAGTACATTGAAAATGACTAGTAACATTGAAGTAAGACATTTAACATTTAATCTAAAACTTCTCAAATGGACAAATTTTGGTAAAAAAAAATTGACGAAACAATGTTAAATGTAAGTGTCAAAAGTACCAGGACATAAATAACAAATCAAATTCTAGCATTTATTAGGAAATATAGTTACATGGATTAATAAGTGTGACAAAATATAAGAAGGTGTCAAGAGGAATTCACTTAAGTGTATGGAGCTTAAAACTCCTCAAGAAATTAACAACAAGAATCACAGTTAGCACTAAGTCAGCCCTGAATTCACCTACTTAGCGTAAAATGAAGATACAGACTACGAAGCTTGCAAATAGATATATTAAGGATAAATAAAAAACAATCAGTAATGCACTTTTCTCTAAACAAGCTCCAAACTAACATCCAAACATATGCCAAAATAAGACAAGTCACCTGGTCAAGGGCTGACAACTCCATGTACCGCTCATAATATAATTCCCAATCAGGTTCAACTTCAACATTAATTGGTGTCACTAGATAAACTAAATGCAAATCGGATGCAAGTACAAACCCTTCTCTTGCCCTTGAAAGATCATCCAACACAATCTAGGAACCAAGCAAAAAAGATATAAATTAACCTGAATGCATCAAAATTTAAGAGACAAATCAATTGGCATGAACAGAAACCAATATCAAAATAAAACTGCAGGGATACTAAAGCCCTTCTTCAAAAAATGAAAACACGATATTGAATATAAAAGTTAAAGGGAAGGTACAAGGGATTCTTCGGGGCAAAGAGAACTGCCGAAAGCTGCACGTCCGAGAGGTGTAGTACTGTACAACTTAGTATCCTCATTCCACTCAAGAAACTTTCTGTGGCACAACCACCGAAGAGAGTCCTGTGCTGATTTTACCACATCTTGAAATGGTTTTGTAGAATTGAGAAGAGTGCATTTAACATATCTATGAACATCTTCAGCGGTTTGAACAATTCCACCAGCCACAACTTCTAAAATTGCATGAATCATTCCATTCTTATCTTCAGATAAACAAGAATGCAATGGTGGGCAGCTTTCATTAAGAAGTCCAATAATTCTTTTGACCTCTTCTGCTTTGCAAATGAGAACCTGGCTATGTAAAAGCATTATTATGGAGCAAAAAAAGAATCAAAAGCTTATTATTGAATGATAGTTCAAAACCATAAATCAGTTGCAGAACAAAGAATTTAGTGAAAAATTCAATCTTCATTGGCTAAACATATCAAAAGAAACTATGCTCATTGCAACTAAACCATGACAATTGTAAAAGAAAAACAACATTCCTCAGACAGGAAAAACACAAATGATAGTATGATTTTCCCATAAGTAATAATTGGTCTTAGTTCCATGACAAACTGCTTGAGAATATTAAACTAGATGGAAAGATTAGAGTTAATTCATTCAACAGATCAAAGATTCACATAAAAATATCCAAGGCAGCAACAACCAAAACTTAAAACTTAAAAAAATAAATAAAATAAATAAAAAACAAAAAGCTGTGACATAACTAAGATAATCGCCAGGGCATGATATGATTGAATAAAACATACTCACAAGACAATAAAACCAAAGACAAATAAGAGTTACTCAAATGACCACAAAAGCAATCAGAAAACAAGTAGACATACACTTTCTCCTTTTGTATCTATTCCAGTCCGACCTGCCCTACCAGCCATCTGCTTGTACCTTGTCCCATCAATGAAATCACGGCCAATCCTGGGTTGCCGAAAAATGACTCTCCTGGCAGGCAGATTAACTCCAGCAGCTAAGGTAGATGTAGCAGTTAAGACACGTACAAGGCCTTTACGATAGCAGGTTTCAACAATGTCTCTTTCTTCAACCTATGCGCAGAAACATGTATCAGAAGGACAGCTCAAAATGATATGAATTAATAAGTAGAAACTTCGAAAAACATGATTCAACAGAAAAAATAAAAGAAACAGAAGTCAATTGAAAAAGTCATTAACAAATGGGAATTATGGAAGGACAGATATAATACTGTGAGTCCAGCATGGTGATAAGCAACACCAGAAGGAAGAGTTTCTTCTAATACAGGATCCACTCCAGCAGGACACCTTCGCAAGGCATCAATAGCTGAAGTAATATCAGCTAACTCTCCATCACTACTGTGGACACTGATAGAACATTTCTTGAGGAACTTTGAAACATGCCTTGAAGTTGATTCACATCCTTTTCGGCTAGAGCAAAATATTAATACTGAATGACCCTCTTGAACAACCTGAGAACCATTCCCACTATTCATAATTATTCAGCTTCCAATGAATTATTTAAAATAAAAGTAGAGAAAAAGAGACAAAACCTCATTGCAGAGTTCAACAATATGATCTGGATCTTTCCCACCAAGGTCCGCTGCGGTTGGAACTGTTCTAATAATGTTGAAATTCTTATTATAAATGGTGTTACCAACTTTAATGTATTCCTCTAATGGAACAGGTCGAAAATCTGTTTCATATAATGCTGCCTGCGCAAGTTTGTGTAAAATAGATGAAAAATGATCAACTTATAATGAAGCAAGAAGCAACAAAGATCGGCAATGTGATGGCAGAACCTTTAATCATTCCTCAAAGCAAAAAATAAAAAGTTATTGTAGCAATTATTTTGTGTTTTCAATTAAAAAAGAAGATAAGTATGAAGGAAAAGATCAGAGAAAACTGTTAGAACAAAAAAAATGACACTCACAAATTTTATACCGCTTGAACATTTAACCTATTATATCCGCCTTAAAGAAGCTTCATATAGATTAGTTGAGTTACTAAGTCATAATGCTGTATTTTATTGTACAGTATAAATACTCTAAAATGAGTATGTAAAGATCTATCATCTGTGGATATCAATCTGTGAGAATAGAAAGATAAGTTAATTTACTTTCTCAATACATCAAGATGTTACTGTAAGGACAAAAGAACAACTTAACACATAAATATTTCTCAAAGGGGACTGAAACAGTACGCTAAACCATAGAAATACCTAGTTAAGCTTCTATAAAACTATATCGTTCATTACTTAAATCCTTGCAACTTTATAGGTACTCTCTCCAATAAAAGAAGAAGAAAAAAGGTCTATAAATACTATATAAATAAACTATTCAAGAATAAGGTTTTTTGAGACACTTTGACTAGTAGTCATTGTTGTCATTTTACATGAAATTTTTTGGCAAACACAGATACTTCACAAAAATGAAAAATTAAGTCATCAAGGAACAGGTGGAGGTGGTGGAAAGAAAAAAGGGTGATATTTAATATTCCACTTACTTGCAGCCAGTCAGCAACCGCTGCCACATTAGGCATGGTAGCACTCATCCCGACAATTTGCAGACCATGAGCAGAGTCAACCTTCCCACTACTAATACCTGAACTTTCTCCACTACTCGACCCTGAAACTCCTTCACCAGCCGCATAACGAAGCTTTGTCAACAGCAATTCCAAAAGATAACCTCTATTCTGATCAGCAACCTGTCAACAAAGCACAAGAACCATCTGAAGTATCCATTAAAAGAGTACAAGCTTAAAGGACTTGAAAAGGACAACAAAAAGTCAAAGGTAACTATACAACTCATCCACAACAGAAATACTAATACCAACAAATGTATTATCATGATACCATGTGCAGTTCATCTATCACAATAATTCCAATTTCTGACAAACGACCCTCTTCCAGCAGTCTATTGATTAAAGAGTTTGCCTTCTCTATAGTGCATACAGCTACAGAAGTATCTTGAGGAAGTGTTCCACCACCCTGGTTTCCGTAATAACTACGCACGTGCTTACCAAGTGGTTCAAGAAGGACCTCCAGATGTTCTGCCTGCATCAAATTTACGGGAAATACAAAGAATTAAGTGATCAATAGGCAATCAATATCTATATTTCCAGTATGAAAAATCATGATTTAAAGAGCACCTTTTCTGCACAAATTGATACATAAGGAAGCACAAGTAATGCCATTTTCTCAGTTGAGATTACCCGCCGTAACATTAAAATTTCTGCAACAAAACTTTTTCCAGCACTGTGACACAGAAAGAAAGATTACACAATGTATGGATGCCATGTAAACACATTAGAACTAAGAAATATTATATATTTCTTTCCCACAAATACTAGAGATTCTAAATATTTAACTACATTGCTGGCACAGCAGTGAAGATTGTGATAAAAAACAAGTTTAAACATACAACACAATATGACAGAAAACTTCAGATTTAAATCAGGAAAGTAATTATGGAATTATAGTCACTCAAAGAGAATACCTTGTTGATGCACAATAGACAAGATTCCTCCTCTGCAAAACACCATCCACCTGAAGGCAGTCAACCTGGAAAATGGAAAATAAGGATACAATGTGCTTTTGAACTAACTAAATATAATATCAAAGCACCAAAAGCATCAATGCATGAATGCAAGCAAAACTTCAAAGTCCCATCCTCAGAAAAACTACACAATTATGACAAAAACAAGCAGCAAAGATTATATTTACAAGGACTAAGTGGAATCATAACATCAGGTACTCCAGAAAAGATAAAACCTTGGTAAGGCGTGACAAAAATATAATAAATAAATACAAAAGATGCAACTTTTAGCCTGATGTAGGGACGATAAAATTTGAAGTTTAGAATAGTAATTTTTTAACAAAATCAAATGGTAAGATGGGTAAAAAAGCATAAAAGTATTGTTTCTCCTAAACAAACAGAAGTAGACAACTTGAGGATAGTCTGAGAAGTATAAAGACATTGACTGTTTTAAAGTTGATTACTGTAGGCAACATTATGTCTCTAGTGAAAGATAACATACAAGATGTTGGACGATGCTGTCTCAGAAAAAATCCACTAGGACAACACCCTTAACTCTTTAAGTTTTATCTCCAACTGGCAGAACTAGACAATATACTTCTTGTACCACTTCAACATGCATATAATCAAACCTTCTCTTGTACTTCAGGCATCTCTTAGTGGGGTCTATTGCGTGTTCATATGATTGTGCGTATGAATATCATAATGGAAATATATAAAAACTAAAAACCAATATCAATAATCTAAACCTATATATACAGAAAACAAATGCATCTTTCATAACGGGGAAGCTGAACAGTTTCACCTACCTCATTTTCATCCTTAATCCAATTGTAGAATTTAAAATAAGCAAGACTATTACTCAAAGTTTTGAATGTACCTGCCATGGATATAGTTTTGAAATTCCTCTCTTTTCATATATGCTACATATTTCTGAAGGAAGCCAATTGCTAAGCTTTAAACGGTCTTTAAGCATCACATAACTTGAAGGAGTAGGTTCTTCATTGGATTCGTTATTACCAATTAATTTCTTGATTTCATTATCAGGTGATTCCAATGTGATACTAACATTATCTTGAATTGATGAATCCACTTTTCTTTTTTGTAACATATGAACAGAAACCTTCTCTTGTACTTCAGTCATCTCTTCAATTTTCTGAGCTTGGTCATAATGAGTTATAATTTTCGTTGTTTGAAACCCTACGCGATTTACGGAGCCCTTTTCAGATACTTCACTGACTCGATGCATCCTAGTTTCTGAGCTATCTGCAGCAACATGACCTGGGGTACCCCCATCCAAGTTTTCATCTTCACACAAAAAGTCCAAATGCTTAACAGGTAGTGGGGATGCTTCTTTATCCGAATCTTTCATATGCTCCATTGACTTTAAAGAATCTCTGGCCCCAGCATAGGTTGCATGCCGAAATTTGCTCTCAACTTCATCCAACATTAACTTGTCACAATTTTTGTTTCTTAAATTGTGAGAATTATTTATCTCATACTGGCTTTTAGCATAATTGATCCCTTCGCCAGCTTGAGCAGGAAGGTTATCAGGTTGAGCAAACAAATCATCAGCAACTTGAATTGCTTCATTCCAAAAAGCTTCTCCGGGAGAAAATATGGAGCTTCCACATGTTGATTTGGGGGTTTCACGAACATATGTTTTAATAATTGATGATCCAGGCGTACAGCAAGCTGTTGAATTCAAAGTTGATCTGAATGAATTGTTGCATTTTTTCAAGTTTGATTGAGGCGCAAAGGGACCATTGCAGTCCATCATCTACCAAAGAAAATGTATTATTAGATAGCAAAAGTCAGATATCTTCACGTCATAAGATTCACAAAATAGTACTCGAAAATGATATTTTTACCTCTTGGGAAGAGCGCGAAACAAACAATCCATTTTTAATAATTAAACCACATTGTCCTTCTTCAGGATTCTTTGCCTTAGAGTGTGTGGTTTCACCTCCTGATTGTGACTGATTGGAATTGCAATGCTTCTTCTTGGGTATCTTTTCCTCCTTATCTAATAAAGATGGACTACCGTGTCTCTTATGGTCTTTCACCTTTACCTTTGATGGTGAACTTACACTTGTATGGAGTTCACTGTACACAACACAGGATTTAAACACTAGCTTATCTCAGTAATGTTAGCCATAAAAGCAAGACAACAACAACTTATACCAACTGCTTATCAAAATCTTTTTAAGTAACAAACAATACCTGCAATATAAAGATAGAAAGTCGTTTGCGAACTCTTTCACTTCTGAATTTTCTGTGACATGTGCAGAAACTGAGCAATCATTAACGAGACTATCACAGCCCCCCTCAGATGAAACCATAGGAGTCACCTTCCGAATACTTTTAAATACTTCAAAAGCTTGAGGTTGCACTTGAGCTGATAACAGGGGCTGTTTACTTTCATCTTTGGAGAATTTATTTATCTCCAATGATAAATTTCTTTTAACTGGCTCTAGCTTAGCCAACAAATCATAAGCTCCTTGAGAAGGCTTAGTAGTTTGATTATTCTCCTGTGAAGTTCTCAAATAATTGTCCAAAGTTCCTTTGCCACTAGGAGACCCTTCAACGGCTAATTTTGCATCTTTCTCAACTTTCCCACTCTTCAAACCAGGTGATAATGATTTTCTCTTCTTTGAAGCAAAAAACTATATGGAAATCGAAACAGGAACAGCAAACCAGAGATATATTAAGTAAATGTAGACAAAAATGTTACTTTAACTATACAAGATTCACCTCATTTTATACCCAACCCATTTTGGCATAAGAATTATATTTCAATTTCCAATTAACCACAGAAGCCCTCCAGTCCTTATAGTATAGATCAACTGCTTATAGTAATTAAAGTCGTTCCTCCTTACAACAAATTAAAAAGGAAAAGAAAAACAATTAGTCGAGGTTTATTTTCCAGCAATATCAACTCCCCGATGCAATTTCATTTAGAAAAGCCAAAGATAGAAATTCAAAGAACAAGATAAATAGAGAGAGGGTTCAAATTTTCAATGTGACATAATCGTTAAATAATTGTAGGAGTTTGAAACATACAGGGTAAGAACAAGACCTGGTCGATACGCTTACGAGGCGAACCAGACGCCATCTCTAGAGACAGAAGGGGTCA
>WYDK02000014.1:5522090-5532974 GCA_009867345.2 Toxicodendron radicans
CTCCAACTCCCATCTGCTTTCCTCACCAATAATACAGGTGAAGAGTATGGACTTTGGCTACTCCTTATGCTACCATTCTTGATCAAGTCAGCTACTAGCTTATTTATTTCCTCCTTTTGGTAATAGGGATACCTATAGGGTCTTACACATGTGGGTTTACAACCATCTTGCAATTTAATCTTATGATCAACAATTCTAGGAGGGGAAGCCCTTTTGGTTCAACAAATACTCCTTGAAAGTTGTTTAGAACCTGCTGCACCTCCTGGGAAATACTAGAGCTGGAACCCTTCTTGTTTCCTTCCACAATTTGTAGCCAAATTCCTTTAGCTATTCCTTTTTTCAGATCTTCAATATTGTCTTCCTCGGTTACATTGCTAACTGGTCTTTTAATTCCCTGCAGTTCCACAACTTGATCTCCACACTAAAACCTCATAGTTAGGTCGGAAAAAATTCCATAGAATAGATCCCAAATCCTTTAGCCAATCAACACCCAAAACTAGGTCACAACCCCCAAGTTTCGACACATACAAATTAGCCACACATGAATAATCTTGTAACTTTAAAGGAATTGCCTTACAGTAACCAATGCAAGGAAGAGTGGCCCCATTAGCCATTTAGACTGTTAAACGACTTTCTTCCTTTGATAGATTCATTTTTCTTGCTACATTTGGATCAATGAAACTACGAGTACTCCCTGTATCAATTAAAACCAAGACTTTTTGATGATTAATTTCAGCAAACATTCTCATAGTTTTTAGGGCTAACGAACCAGCTATAGCATGTAGGGTTATCCCTAATAACTTTCTAACTTCCCCTTCATTTGTTTCTATCAGAGCTAAGACACTTTCTTTATTCCCTAATTCCTCATTCTTCTCTTCCTCTCCTTCCATTCCTTTTAAGAGGTAGATTTTGGGTTTTGTACGTTTATGTCCTGGATGGTACTTCTCATCACAAAACCAACATAAACCTTTTTCCTTTCTTTCTTGCATTATGGTAGAGGATACTCTTTTGATGGGAAAGGTGGGTTTTCTGGGGTTATTAGAGGTTTGAGGTCTCGGTTGGTATTTGGAGGTGCTGGCAGTCTCAAAATAGGGGCTGGTGCAGGTAATCTCTGTTGGCTAGTTAGGTTGGTGTTTTGATAGTTTTGGAACTTGTTTGGATTTGACCTTAAATGCCTACTCACTTCTTCTCCCTCTAACCTAGCCAAACCAAAGGCTGCTGAGAGTGTAGATGGCTTAAACATGGTCACAGTGATCTTTAATTCATTCATAAGGCCACTGATCAGAAGGGTATTAATTCTGAACTCTTCAGATAATCCAGTTATTTTATTAGATAGTATTTCAAATTGTGTTTGATGTGCTTCTACAGTCCCATTTTGCCTTCATTTAGTAAACTCCCCTATAGGATCCTCATAGGCTAAGGGTCCAAATCTCACTTCTAAGGCTGCAATAAAATCATCCCAAGTTTGTACTGGACTGGATTCTTTTAACCAATTATACCATGATAGGGCCTTACCTTCCATGTGGAAAAAGGCTATTTGAAGCCTTTGGTCATCGGGTGTTTTGTAAGACTCAAAAAATTGTTATGCCTTTTGGATCCATTCATCCAGATTAGTACCATCGAATTTAGGAAAATCCAACCTTAAAGACCTAGCCTGAATTCCCCCATTTCGCTCAAACAAAGGATTGTTACTGACCTTAGAATTTGAAGAACCTTCCCCAGAATTGTGATCTTCTGCCAAATTCTCATAGCTAGATGCCAAGTTGTTGATCTGTTTAAGTATCGCGACTAACATCTCTTTCTGTCGTTATGTTCCTCACGCAGGTTGTTACTTTTCCCTTTTAGTGCTCCCACAACTTCAGCCACCTGTGCCTGTCTAGTACCATCAACCATTATCGCAGAACCAAGGCTCTAGTACCACTGTTATAACTTAAATCTATGTAAAATAGTTAGAAAAATCTTTTATGGTAATTCGAGGTTACCATACCTCTTTTTGTAATATGAATTGTTATGAATTTTCATGCATTCAAAAAGGAAAATAACAGAACTTATAGGCCAGGGACTACTGACCGTTACAAAGACGTGAGGCATGACCCAATAAACACGGAATGGAGATAACAATGACACATTTACAAATAACTACCCATAAGGCACTGCTCGGCCACTACCAAGACTCAGTCAAACTAAATAACACAAAGCAATAAAACATCAAAACGACACACTTCATAACATTCGGACATCATCGAATATCAAGGGTCTCAAATCCTAGCTCATAACAGTGGTCAGGTGGAGAAGAAAGGCAATGCAAATCCTTGCCCTCTCCAATGACCTTGACAGTATATGCCTCTTTTGCAAAGTCATCGTTGCTCAACAACAAACCTGCGCACGCTCTACCGTCTCCTCCAAAATCTCCCACCTGTCCTTGTCAAATTCCAAGGGTTATGAGGCAGGGGGAGTGAGATTAGGTTAGATTGGGTGAGGTTAAGAATCGATGGTGATGAGGGATAAGAGAGGTGGGGAGGCGGAAGGGAGAAGACACGAAGGATCTAGGGGCAGTCAGGTGGGGAAGAAAGATAAAATGGTTAGGGAATCTTTTTAAATTTTTTTAATAAACTGATCTTTAATTAAAAAAATGAATTTACCATTCTGTCCTTCTTTAGTTAAAGTTAATAGACGAATTTTAATGATGGGTGTGAAATTGTTTTTTTGAAACATTTCGGGTAGGAAAATTATTTACTCCATACCTTGGGTGCGAAAGTGTTATTCTCCCTAAAAATATATTATAGAATCGTAATCTTTTATGAAAAGAGTTAAAAGTAATATCACGGATAGGAAAAAACATTGTTTATAACAAATAACGCTGTCGTCAATGAACGAAACCTATATCAAAGAGGGAAAAAAAAAAAACAAAAAACAAAAAACTGCGACTGAATAGAAACGCGGAACCCCTTTACGTCTTGCGGGTTCCTAAATCTATATATACGGTGCATTGTCCTGAGCATTAACACATAACCAGTAAGCATAAATTTGTCGTTCTTGTCGTTAGGGTTTTTCATCCCAAAGAAGGAAAGATTCGATTGCAGTAAGTTTTCCGTTAGCTTTACTTTCTCCGGCGACTGCATTGCCTAGTTTCAGAGCTCTTTTTCACTGGCAACACTTCGTTTATTGATTTATGTTCCGTTATGGTTCGTTTGTTTAAGTGGAAAAATGAGTACTGTAGATATTATCAGAGTTGCTTCTTAATGTAATTCGAGGCGTTTATAAATTAGATGTTCTTATCTTGTGCGAATTTGAGAAAAAAAATCATCAGTTATCAATTTTATTTTAAAACTTGAATTTCTGATGCCTGCTACTTAAATTTAGTACATTTAGTTTTTCTATTATTTTTCTTTCGTGGAATATATTTTAAGTCTAATGAAACGAAGGGATGGTGTTAAGCATTATCAGTTGTTTAGTGTTTTTAGGGTTTCTTTTATGCTGATTATTTCGTGTTTCTTTTATGTTAATTAGCCCTACAATTTCTTGTTTTTTCCCGGATTCTCTTGTTAGAACCACAAATGGGTAAAATTCACCCTTAAAAACCGGCTTGTAAGGGGAGGGTGCCCACGTGGTTATTAAACCACATGCTGAGCCAATTCTTTAGCGATGTGGGGCTCAATTACAGGCAGTACCAGCCCCATCTGCGACGAGGGAGGATTGCCCGGATGGTGGTTTACCCAAAGGGTGGTCCACTCTTATACCAATTGTAACAACCACAAATGGTAAAACTCACACTTACCAATTGTAACAACCGCAAATGGTAGAACGAAGTCACCTTTACCTATTGTAATAACCACAAATGGTAGAACTCACCCTAACAAGAGGGTGCCCACGTTAACCCACATGCCAAGCCAATTCTTTAGTGATGTTGTACTTAATTAGGACTGTGCATCTCTATTTTTGTTGTTTGGCCTTACTATTTTTGTTTATGATAAAAAGTCATTCTTACTTTTGAGCTTCAGTTTTAATCTTTATCAAAATCATTAACAACGGTCTTGACATTAATGTTTATGTCAATCTAACTCCATTCAAAATTTCTATTCTTGCTAATTATGAGGTTGTTGTAAAACCAAACATTTGTTGTGCATTCTGCTTGTTTATTTTCTCATTGAAAATATGTTAAATACTTCAGGTTGTAGCTGGTCATGAATATTTGAGAGAAGTCTTCACTTTTTAAATGGTTTATTGCTGTTTTTTCAGGTTAAGCTTTTTGGACTTGCTTGATTTCTTAATTTGACCGAGAGAAGTGTACATGACAACATGGTAGAATTTGCTGAAGTTGAGAAGGTTGAATTTAAGTGGGGTAAAAAGAGAGGACTTGGTGGAAAAAAGAAAGATGTCCGGTTTTATGAATCGTTTACATACGATGGTGTGGAGTATGCTCTTTATGATTGTGTATATATGTACAAGGAAGGGGAACCCGAGCCTTATATTGGTAAACTTATAAAGATATGGGAGAATGCTGATAAGACGAAGAGAGTAAAGGTTCTTTGGTTTTTCCGTCCTTGTGAGATTTCAAATTTTCTTGGGAATGATCAGATACCTGAGAATGAATTATTTCTGGCATGTGGTGAAGGTGTAGGCCTTGCTAATGTCAACCCTCTGGTAATTGAATCATCATCATTAATTTTGTTTTAGTTAAGAAATTTATTTTTGTATACTCCAAACCTATTGTTCTCCAATATTTGTACGCCATCTTACTTCAGTCACATGTATTGCAATAGAATAGATACAAATGTTTATTTATTCAGATTGACATAGAATCTTACAGTCCTTTTCACCTTGTTATGGATCAAAGAATACGGGGGTAAATTACTGTTTATTTTTTTTGGGGATTTACTGCTGCTAGTTGATATGACCATCCTGCATATTGACAATTGAACCAAGAAAAACCATAAATTAATATAAAGTCTTTATTTATGTCAAGGTATATGGATATGTACTTGTATATCTGTCCTTTGGTTCATTACTCTATAACATTTGAAATAGTTTCCTTGCATTTGATGTGACAAGTATAAGTTCGGCTATCTAGAGACTCATTTTCCATTTTAAAATCAGGAAGCAATTGCTGGAAAATGCAAGGTTGTTTGCATTTCAAAGGATGACAGAAATCCACAACCATCAGCTGGAGAAATTCAAATGAGCGACTTTGTCTTTTACCGGACATTTGATGTTGGGCACCTTAAAATCTTGGATAGAATTGATGAAATAATTGCTGGGATTGAAGGTACTTGTCATTCCTTGTTTAATACTCCACTAATCTCTTTGTGTTTTCCTTTTCTCTTGATTGCGTGCTGCCTTACGTGTTTGATGTTTCTCTAATTGTTGCAGTGAAGTTTATATTTAACCGACTGGATTCTCAAAAATCTAGTGGTGATTCGAAACTTGATTCAGAAAAGAATGATGTTGCTGTAGCAAGTGAGGAAGTAGTGATTTCAGCTGAGCAAAGGATGCCTGAAAAGCATGTAACTGAAGAAACAGTGGGTAACTCTATTGATACCTTAGCCAAAGAAAATGTGAATGCTTCTTTAGTTAAACAAAAGTCTTCTCTCATAGAAAAGCCAACTTCTAGCGTAGATTTAGAGCCAGGTGAAAGGGATAAAATGAAAATAAAAGTAGATGCATCACTGTTGAACATTTCACTGGTTAAACAGAAATCTTCACTTGGAAAAAAGTCTGCCTCTTCTGTAGGCATAGATTGCAGTGAAGTGGCAAATGCTACAAACAAACCGGAAAATATTTCCAATTACAACACTGGCTTGTTTTCTAAGTTTGAAGAAAGTGCAGATCCAAAAGTTTCATTGGCTGGACAAAGATCTTCACTTGGAGAAAATGTTGCATCTGGAGTAGGTGTACAAATAGGCAAAATGAGTAGAACTGATGATACACAGGAAAGTGACAAGACCAGTACAAAATTTGAAAAGGAAGAGACTAAAAGTGGTAGGATTAGGGAGATTGAATTTAAAGAGAAAGTAAACTCTACTAAGGATCCTAGTGAATTGGATTATAGGCCATTGAAAAAAATGAAGCTGGATGGTTCTGTGAAAATATTTGACGATAAGTACAAGAATGGTGCACAAAAGTTACGCTTTGATTTTGATGGGACTGGTGCAAAGGATATGGTACCTGCTACCACCAATGAAGATAAATCTAAGCTTAAACTTGCAACAGCAAAGGATTATCGTGGTATAGAAAAATGTCCTTCCACAAAACCAAAAGGTGATGCTAAGCTTCTAAAACCTACTAACGGCAATTTGACCAAAGCATCTTCAATGCAACCTTCAAACGTAGGAAATAAAAGGGAAAACCAAGCATGGGAGGTTACTCGACGACCAAATCTGGTGAGTGCTATTTCGAGGAATATCTTTTCTTCTTAATACCGGCTATTCGTCCATACTGTTATACATTAATTAGCTTTAAGTAGATATTATTAAGTTGATTCGGTCTTGTCATTGAATGGAGGGCTTACAGTCGGCTGATTTTTGGTCTTTAAAGATATGAAGTAGTATATGAATACATTAATACAAGGTAAAGTTGGACAGAAGAACATTCAATTTATAAATATGTTGTTTAAAAAATAAGTATCATAGATATGGTTGATTTTTATTTTTTATTGAGTTTTATAACATTAAATAATTTGAATGTTCAAAAAAGAAAATATTCTTTTAGTCTTCTAGCATATACACTCACTCTTATTGTTGTCATTGTTTATATGTCAAATTTGAAATATGTTTGTGCCAATTACATGCTTCAAAATAATGTAAGAGATCTGTAGGTAAACCATGAAATTGACATCATATGCTTAAAAATGTTGACCCAATTGGAAATCTTTTAACGAGTGTCGCATTGACCAGCCATGCTTTTGGTAAGTGTATGGACCATGTAATTTTTAAGTTTTTATTAATATGTAAAATTATCTTAAAACTTTGGATGAGAATGATACAAGATTCACTACTAGTTTTCTATCAAACTTTCTTTTCATTATAACATGACCAGTTATTTTGGTAAGATTGTCAAATATCATGTGATACATAGGTGATGTTTAGTTTTCTATCTAAAGTTTGAATAGAAAATATATAAAGATGTGTACCACAATTCTTTTTTTAATATACATTAAATCTTGAGATGGCATTTTACCCAGTTGGGGCGGGTATTGGGGATTACTTGGCTTGTTGAGCTGGGGGTGTTATACCGACTTGCCACAGGCTAAGGGACAATTGAAACTTTGATCTTCTCATATTTTAGTTTAAGGTCCAGTGGGCCTTGTAGTTTGTTAATGAGTTTTAACAATCTTAGGACCAAACAATTATGATCAATGCTCCTCAGATCAATTGAACTAGCATTTTGTTGTGGTTTAATTAGGCAAAGTAATATGGCCTGCTTATTATATATATGTAGTAATGAAGTAAAATGTTGTTGACATTAAACACTTGGAGTTCTTAGCTGCCCTTCTAACATTTTAATGAACACAACCAGCCAGCAATCTTCGTTTACTTTTCTTCAGCCGTGAATTACACTCTGTTTATGACTAGCTACACTCTTTGTGACCTCTCCACTGTTAACTACTTAGATTCTAAGTCATAAAATCGAGTTTGTAATTCAGGGGCGAGGAAACTCGGACATGTTCACAGACTCCCTGGCCTCAGCCTTATACCTGACCTGAATTTTTTTTTTTGGGTATTTTCAGGGAACCATTTTTCATGTTTGCCACCTAAGGATTGCCATCCCTTAGTTAAGCTTCTTAAATATTGTTGAAATATCTTAAAACTAGCATTTTCACATATTTATTCTTATAAAGATCAATATTCTTGTATATTGTACATATTAAAAATAATTGTTAATAATAAAATAATGACTACATTACTGATTGTTTTGTGGTGGTGCTGGTTGTGTTTGTGTTGGTGTTAAGAGTAGTAATGGTGAGATAAAAAAATTTATGAAATCAAGGGAAAAATGTGATGCCCCTTATTGCATAAAATAAATGAGAAAAGCTGTTATGCTCAGATAAAGAGGTCTTTGAGTATTTAAAAAGCATATTCATGATCGACATTAAGAAAAATTAAATATTAAGAGTTATTTAGACATTGACTAAAAAACAAAAAACTCCTTGGTCAAAACAATTGAGTTTTTAGATAATTTCTTCTAATATTTTTGTCAATCTCAAAACTTATGGAAACCGAATTGTGTTTCTGGGTAAATTTATATTTTAAGGATTTAAAGCAAATATTTGGATAATAAGCTGTCAATACTAAGTGAAGGTTGGGAAAATAAAAGAAAGTACCATCAAATTTATAAGAATATGGTCCATGGGATGAGAGTTCAGGCAACATATGGTTTTAGCTTATTTCCGTGTTCTAGATACAATATCGCGTTCATTTAGATCTTTGAAAATGCAAGATATTGCTCATTACCATAATATAATTGTGTTATTGTTTTTGATTTGGTAATTCTTGTTTATTTGCATGATGACAGGATAGAAGCAAATGGTTTAAAGAACTTGTAAGTGTTTTTTCTCACCTATGTAATGCTTTTAATTATTCATTTTGCTTTATTTTCACTCCGTTTCCTACTGGATCTGAAGAGCAGTAAAAAGTTGTAAGGGTTACTAACGGTAGTATCTACTTTAGAAGAATATGAATACACCCTCAAATGGGGAAGAAAAGTAACATAATTGTAGACTAATTTGTGAAACTTCTTCCATACTATTGCCAGCCATGGGAAGAAAAAATGCGGCGTGCACATGATCAAGGAACACTTATCTTGCTTGAGAATTTGGACCCATCTTACACATCCACAGAGGTGGAGGTAGTAATCATTATCGAAAATATGATTTTGTACTTTTTCTTTTTATAGGGTTTCAGTTTTTAGTGATTTATGATGCAATATTGAGAAAAGGTGATGCATTTATGGTATAAAATACAACACCTGTTGATCCAATTTCTTTGGTAATTTAGTGGGTAACTCCACTTGTTGTGTTTATATCGTTTCTTTTTTCAGTTATGATGATCACTTATATTGCTTCTATGCTTTACCCTATCTTTTTTTTTTTGGGTGCATTTTAAGAATTTGTTTACTGTATATCAGGACATAATTTGGCATGCCTTCAAGGAAAATTGCTCAGCAAAGATGGTTCCACAACTTTTTTCTTCTTCACCACACTCTGGTATGGAAATAAAACTATAATTCTCCTAACATTATAAAAGGAATTATAGTTTTATATATATATATATATTCTCCTTCTTCCAAGCTATAAGATAGATGGTGATGCAAAACAACAAAAAAGTTACACAAGTCCCTAGTCCCTTAGTCCTTATGATTTGTTCTTATTTGATATGAAACTAGTAAGGGTAGTTATTGAAGGTGAATAATTTGTGTAGAAAAACCTGATTTCTTATTAAAAGAAATGTCCACAAAAACTTGAGCTATCTTTGGGATATACAATGGAACCTTACATATCATAGCTCGGCCAACTACATGAACTAATGTCATTTGAGAAATATCATGGACATGCCTTTAAAGCATTTCTTATTAATCAGAACAATAACCAAAAGTTTATTGTTAGACAAAGTTTTCTTCCCAATTTAAGTGGATGAAGAAAAATGAAAACATGAACTTTAAATTTTGATGGCCATTCACATTATTTGTTTCCGTCTCATTGTTGCCTTGTTAGACTAACTTTAACCTTCATATTATCACAGTTATGTCAAGTGATAGGTGGTATTAGAAGAAAGTAATGGGAAAATATCATGGACCTACCAATGTGTTTAGAAGAGCTTTTTTAATATAAAAAAAAACACTTTTCAAAATTTTTTAAATATCGTTGGAAATAACTTATGAATGATTAAAAAATTGCTTTTTGTTAGGGTGTCCTAAAAAAAATTATTTTAAAGTTGTCTTAAAGCTATGATACTCTGGATATGCTTTATTTTGGTGGCAATTTAAGTTATTTGAATAGAGAAGAAATTTTTTTTTGAGGAAGATAAGAATGAGAACTTGGAGCTGTTACGGGGAAGACTTCGTATTTTTGCTTTTTAGTGGGCATCTTTTGCAAAGCAATTGAGAGGGTTTCTTTTCTTTTCTTTTCTCTTCATTCAAAAGGATTGGGTAATTGTTGTGTCTTCTTAAAAATGTTTTTAGAACTTTCTGGCGGAGTTTTTTCAGGGGAGTTGTCCAACTAATGTTTGTTTCTTATATCTATTGGTATAACTAATTTCACTTTAATAAATTTTTATCAAAAAAAAATTATTAATGAAAAACATTTTTATTTTGGAAATTAGCCCAAATAGCCACATTTTGAGGTGAAATTGAATTATAGTCCATCATATATTCTTTCTTAGTCTAGTTTTAAAAGTTTCAATGTAGTAACCCTATGGTTCTACAACTCTTGTGGTTCAAGCAGTCAGAGCTACTTGAACCCGGTTAGCACTTTGTGGTTCTAGCAGTTCTCATTGAGTAATTTTGAAGATCTAGCGCAAAAACCTTCTTGTTCTAGTACTTCTTATGGTTCAAGCATTGCTAATGCTAGAATTGCTCTAATCACATTAGAAAGGTCTATTTTTCCGATTCTTCAAACTCTGAAAGGAGCTCCCATGACGGCTGAGTCAAATCCTTGGAATTGATCTCTCCTACCTTTCTTGGATCAACATGTTTCAACAATGCTAGTCTTTCTCTTCCCTCGCTTTTTTTTTGTATTGATTGATACTAAAAAATTCTACCTTGTCTTTGTGTTCTTCGATATCTAAATCGAAGGGTACTTAGACCCTTCATCCTTGGTTGCCAGAAAACATGCAGGATGTGATATCTGAAGGAGGTGACTTTTAGGGGATTTGAAATGTTGAGCCTTCT
>WYDK02000014.1:5578500-5598435 GCA_009867345.2 Toxicodendron radicans
TTTATTGGACAGTTTTGGAAATTGCATGCTTTTTCTTTTTGTATGGTTAAGTGAAGTACAAATGATTTTTTAGTTCTGAGTGCAAACCTGGAAAGCCTATGCTCTGACAGTATTTTTTCTGTTTGGTTATTTATTTTTTACTTGGATTTTTTCTTTCATGCAGGTACTGTTTGATGTAGTTCCAGACATAAAGTTTCAGGATGCTATTGAACTGATTAGCATGCAGCCAATTGCTTCTGATATAGCGGCCTGGAAGAGGTGTGTATGCAAATGAAGTTACCCTGATATTGATTCAAAACTTTATTATGCTGTAGTTGGTTAAGGATGGTTTATGATCATAAAATTTTGTATTTGTTTGCTGTGTACTAGTAAGAGAACAATGAACTTTCTCCAAACAAGTAATACTTCTACGTCTTTGAATATGATATGGCATTATGGCTGATTTTTGTTTCCGCTCAGTCTTCATTCATTGCAATTATCGACTATGATAGTCTGTGATGATATTGACTCTAAGAACTGTATGATCTATGCGTGTCTGGACTCTTGACATTTGTATAACTATTTTTTTGACTTCCTAATTGAGAAAGAGTTGTGTTCATTGATAGATTTTCTGAAGGTTATTGAATATTTTTCTCGTAATTTGCTCTTATATTGCATGAAGTATTCAAATGAATGAAATATGTATGCTGAGGATTCTATAGTGTCAATTTTGGTTCATTTACTTCATGAATTGGGATAATAATAACAATTGAACTAATTTTCTGTGGGACAACCATACAATATAGCCCTTGTGTAAGTTTGAGCCGTCAATGTACTTGAAGCTGTCTTGTGTGTATATGTATGTGCACCTGAGGCTGTGTAGTAGAAATTTTGTTATGTTGGCCTGCTTTTCTTTCTTGGGTTGATCGTTAACTTTTTCCTCTGTAATTTAGTTTTTTTTTTTTTGAATTTGTTCCGGATAGGCTGCAAGATATTGAACTCATGCACATGCGTTATACTGTGGAATCAACTGTACTTGCTCTAAGGGCAATGGAAAGAACCTCAAGTGGTGATAGAGCAAGTCATCACCAAGTGGTTTTATGCCATTTGAAAGATCTAAGGAACCATTTGGAGGCTATTACAAATATTCCACGCAAGGTCATATGTGGTTTGCATTTTGCTTGAACATGTTACATATTGTTTTTGCATTGTTATTTCTGAGGTTGGGGATCTCTTTATATAAGAAGCAGACATAAATGTTTTCGCCGAAAGTGTTGCAAGTTGCTTTGCATAGGATATATCTATGATAGAATTTATAAAGATGTTTATTTATTCTATATGCTAGAAATTCATTAACCATTATGTGGGATCTCTGTGGCTGTTCTCATTGTTCACCTTGCCAAACTATTTTTCTTTATATCTTAATGCTTTTCATCTGTCAGCACTGGTGTCAAATAATTGAAATATATATTTCTCTTATTTATTTTCAGTTGTTACATAATGGTGATTCTATTCACTGATGCAGATATTCATGGTGAATGTTATAGTTTCGCTTTTACATATGGATGATATCTCTCTCAATTTGACGCATTGTGCCTCACCAGGGAGCAATTCTGAATCACCCTCTGCATGTGCCTGGGAACATTCTGATCTCAATACATGTGAAGGGGGAAACGAACTGGTTATATCTTTCACAGGGTTGCTACTTGATATACTGCGTCACAATCTTCCATCAACTGTAATTGAACAAGAGCATGCATTAACTGATGGTATAAGTATGGGTGGAAGGCAAGCATTAGAATGGAGAATCTCAATTTCGAAACGTTTCATTGAAGATTGGGAATGGCGGCTATCAATGTTGCAGCGTCTTCTTCCACTATCTGAGCGCCAATGGAGTTGGAAGGAGGCATTGACTGTGCTACGAGCAGCCCCATCCAAGCTACTAAATCTGTAAGTTTTGGCTAATTCTTTTTGGGAATATTTTAGTGCCACAACAATCAGTTCTTGCTCGTGATACATATGCAATCTGTTGGTGAATCAATTATGATCTGTCAAACAGTAACCTATAACCTTTTGGTGTACTCTTCTCACTCTATTATAATTTTTTGTAAACATATGCCTTTTAGCAAGAATCTTAGCTTCATTAATAATTTCTTTGTTCTTTTAAAGAAAAAGAAATATTATGGTACAAGTGTGTTTTTTTGTATCTTTTAAAATGTTCCGCAGGTCCATCATTGTCCTTTTTTAAGACAGAGTAGAGGCCGTTACATAGTTTTGGTAGCGCTGGAGCAGGGTGCTAATCTTTTTCTAAGCTCACATGGTCCTGATGAATTGAGCAACAATAATAACAAAATCTGGCAAAAATGACTTCTAACCTCATTTTTAGATTATAATGGTAATAGCTTTTGCAGTATTCCTGTGTCGAATTAAATTTTGCATGAGGAATTGACAGTAGAGAGAAACAGTGTGTTTTACAATTATTTTCAGTTTAACTTGAAAGTGGTAAGATTTCCAGTGAGGCCTGGTCATGTTACAGACCTCTGAGAAATAAATGCTTGTTAATAAGGGCTCTGCCTAAGCATATATGCTAATGTCAGACCGTCTTTATCATGTTGGACCATCTTTTTCAGAGAAAAGGATGACAAGAAAGAACCTGTGATAGCACTGTTTCTTTCCTCAAACATTTCTTACTGAATTTAACTTTACTTATGTTCTTATTTTCATAACATAAGTATATTGACGTTCTTTTGTTCTGCAGTTGCATGCAAAGAGCCAAGTATGACATTGGAGAAGAGGCTGTTCATCGTTTTTCATTATCTGCAGAAGATAGAGCTACCCTTGAATTAGCTGAATGGGTAGATGGTGCCTTCCGAAGAGCATCTGTACGTTCCAGATTGTCACGTTATACTTTGTCAAATGTGTCCTGACACTATCATTTTGTTAATGTTTACTTATGAATTGATTATCTACATTAGTTGCTTATTTTTTCAAATAATATTTTTCTGCTAAGTGGAAATGTAGATTTTAAGTCCAATCTTAATCAGGCTTCCTATAGTATCCTTGTTATTCTATCATTTATCATATGATTTACTGTTTCTTATTGAATTTAGTTTTTGCTCTCCTAATGCACTTGTGAGTTAAGAACCATGCTTTGCGTTTGATATAGAAATTTGCTATCCTATCACTTAGTTATGGTGTTTATTATATGTTGGATGGATAGTTTGTTGCACACGTAGTCCTAGTCTTAAATGAACTGTTGAAATTACCTGCCATCATACTTTGTTTTGTTTTTGCGGTTTTTTATATTGTCCAACTGAAACCTTTTATTAGTTTTTTATGTTTATCATTCATTTAAAATTATGATACTTACAGTTGCCTATGGTGGTGCTTTTTCTCTATCTTTGGTTAATGTAAGTGTTGTTACAAGTAAGCCTTCAGTTTTGAACTTAGTGAACTTCTTAGATTAGTTGGAGGATGTCTGGGTTTAAAAAAAAGAAACTAAATTATGTTTACACGCATTTAATGGGAATTGTTTCACCTGTTGTGAACTGGGATAATTAGTTTGTACAATTAATTATCATTTTTGAGGTGCATAATACTTGATGTTTTTCAAAGAATTTGGGCCTATGGTATGCCCAAATCACATATGCAAGGATGATATGATTTGTTGCTTTCCAGGTAGAAGATGCAGTGACACGTGCTGCTGATGGAACTTCTACTGTACAAGATCTGGACTTTTCGTCTTTACGCTCCCAATTAGGTTCTTTGGCTGCAGTGAGTGCTTATTACACAGCCTATCTATTCCACATGTATGTCCCAAGTTAGTGAATTTCATATATTTTGTCTTGCCAGATTCTTCTTTGCGTTGATGTTGCTGCAACTTCTGCGAGGTCTGCAAATATGTCTCAGCAGCTTCTGGATCAGGCAATACTCACCTATCTAATGTGCTTAAAGTTTGTATTTGTTGAATTTTTAATGTTATGGCATTTCCTTATCTAGTTGCAAAACGAATGCAAGGTCCCCCATTCCCTTTCCCCCTTCCAAATTTCATGGAAATTTTATTTCCATTAGGGTTTCTTTCTTTATCTTCTTTTGGTTCTGATTAAAGCCTTTGAGCTTTCTAAACTATGCTATGTACCTTCATTAAGTAGGATTTAAATATCAAAATACAGGACTCTAGTCTCATCCTTGTTTAATGATGATCTTATGAATTTGTAGGGAAAAAATAATCTTTTTGACGCATTGCAACTGCTTCTTGTGCACTAAGCTTTGTGATTTCAATGTTCTTATATATTCTTTGGGATTCTCTCATGTTCTTCGACTTTTTCTCTGGTGTTTCCGTCCTATCTCTCCTGTGATATAAATTGTGTACATCCTTCTGATATTGTTATGCACTTGTATTATAAGCAGGCTCAGCTGATGCTATCTGAGATATATCCAGGAGCTTCTCCGAAAGTGGGATCCACCTACTGGGATCAAATCCATGAAGTGGCTATTATATCTGTTTCACGGCGTGTTCTGAAGCGTCTGCATGAATTCTTGGAACAGGTGAGGTTATGGATTTATAGTCCTTGTTAGCAGATAGATGTTAGCCTGACTTTTCTCAGGCTTAGTTATTGAATTCTCTCTATTGTAATATCAACTTAGGTTCATCATGTGTGCTGTCTCATACATAGTCTTGAATTTGTCCCATAGACTAAACACTTGCTTAAGTTTAAGCTTTGGCAACCGCATTCCATGCAGAACTTAATATAAAAAAAGAAGAATATATAGATAAATTCTCTCTTAAGTGTATTTGAATTGATGCTTGCCTGATATAAGAAATTTTTCCATCGATACAGAGCATCATAGTGTAGCATAAGATCTTTCGAGAACAATGCATGATTTGCCAAGAGGCAGAAAAATTTAGCATTTGAAAAAGTTCGGTTACTCTGGTCACACTGAGAAAATAACCGCACTCTAATCTGAAAAAGTTGTAGGTGTGCATGTATTTGAAACGCCTTGTTTTGTTGTTTAAACACAAACCTTGTCCTCACCTTTGCTGTATTTTTTTCATTCTCTTACTCTTTTGTGTTCTCATGTTTGATAAATCAAATTGTTAATTGCTCTCTGAATATTTGTTTCTATTCGCTTCTCTTTAATTTGTGAAAAGTACTGCAGATATTTCTCCAAATCCTCATTGTTTTTCTTCTGTGGCTCCTTAATATGCAACTCAAGCTTTACTTGTTGATCATGCTGCATGATTTTTTTTTTCCAGGATAATCCTCCAGCACTCCAGGCCATTCTGATTGGGGAGATCATTATTTCATCAACTAAGGAGTCCCATCGACAGGGACAGAGGGAACGTGCTCTTGCTATGCTACATCAGATGATTGAAGATGCTCACAAGGGCAAGCGACAGTTTCTCAGTGGTACCCTTCTTTCTTTAAATTTTTCATGTGGGATGGGGTAGTTTTGTGCTGTCATTATTGTTCTTGTAGAAAAGAAGACATGTTTCTGTGCCTCTAATTCATCTCATCCTGTGAAATCTTAGGTAAGCTTCATAATCTAGCAAGAGCCATTGCTGATGAAGAAACAGAGCCAAACTTCAGTAAAGGGGATAGTTCATATACTGACCCAAAAGTGTTGTTGAATTTTGACAAGGATGGGGTTCTTGGGCTTGGGCTAAAAGCTGTTAAACAAACTGCTTTAAGTTCAAAAATTGGAGATACTAGTGTTCAGTCTGTTGGTTATGATATGAAGGATATGGGGAAGAGACTGTTTGGTCCATTAAGTGCAAAGCCCACGACGTATCTATCACAATTTATTCTCCATATTGCTGCAATTGGAGACATAGTTGATGGGACGGATACAACTCATGATTTCAACTTTTTCTCACTTGTGTATGAATGGCCCAAGGATGTAAGATCTGGTCTTTCTTTGTTGTAGCTCATTTTATCTTTGTTTAAAGTTTGTGGTTATGCTTGTTCCACCAATAGATGTTGTAGCAAAATTTCACATGACAAGCATCCATATCTTTTCCCTTCCTGTTGGAATTTTTCTAGTTGATGCTCATTTGCTTTAGACTGTATGTTATGAGCAATAAAAACATGCTGAAGGGAAATTCTTGGCAAATGATATTTCTATTACCCGAAAAAAGTTTGAGCCTTATAAAATAATTAGTCAATACGTTAAGGAATTAACTTAATTTCCTTTTTCACAGGATCACGAATATCTTCATCTTTTCCTTGTTTACTTTGCAGCTTTTAACTCGTTTAGTCTTTGAGCGAGGCAGCACTGATGCAGCTGGAAAGGTTGCTGAAATTATGTCTGCTGATTTTGTTCATGAAGTGATTTCAGCTTGTGTACCACCAGTTTATCCTCCGAGGTCCGGCCATGGATGGGCATGCATTCCAATTGTTCCTACCTGCCCTGGTAGTTTCTCTGACAAGAAAGTACTTTCCCCCTCTTCTAAAGAAGCTAAGCCCACTCGTTACAGCCGTTCCTCAGCAACACCTGGAATTCCTTTATACCCTCTCCAGTTGGATATAGTAAAACATTTGGTTAAAATATCACCTGTTAGGGCTGTCTTGGCTTGTGTTTTTGGTAGCAGTATATTGTATGGTGGCAGTGACTCAACTATATCTAGCTCGTTGAATGATGAAGCACTGCAGGCACCTGATGCTGATCATTTATTTTATGAGTTTGCTCTTGATCAATCTGAGAGGTAATATCTGTGTTAAAGATGTCTAAGCTGTGTCCTGTTATATTGTGATAATTTAGTTTGACATCTTTTTTCCTCTTTAACAGGTTTCCAACTTTAAACCGGTGGATACAGATGCAAACCAATCTCCATCGAGTTTCAGAGTTTGCTATAACAGCCAAGCAAAAGGCTGATGATGGCAAGGTTAAGCATGAAGCAAGAGCAGCTATTAAGAGGTTTCGTGAGAATGACAGTGATACTGAATCAGAAGTTGATGAAATTGTTGGTAGCAATAACATTTCAGCATCTTTAGTGGACCTCAGTGGTCAAGATGGTGCAGCTCCAAACACTTGGCGTGATTCCTTTAGATCTGAAAATGCAGAAGATGATACAACAGTTTTCCTTTCTTTTGATTGGGAGAATGAAGACCCATATGAGAAGGCTGTGGAACGGTATTTTCCATTCTTCTTGCAAAATATTATTTTATTTTGATGGTTGTCTTATTTTTCTAGTTACTGATGGTGCTACTGAATACAAAATGTCACGTGTTGTACATCTTGCTGCTTTTTAAAAGAAAACGGAACAAAGGAGGTGTATGAAAAGTAGATATAGAAAATGGGAAAATTATACCAATAGTTAATTAAACCTTTTCTGTTAGTATGAATGCCTTTTCTTAAGTATGTGCTACGCATGCCTAGAGTGGCAATATAGACAATATCTGTTCATCTCTACTCTACTCTAATCCTTTTCTTTTTATTTCCTCTTATAAATATTCACAATGGGGGAAGTTTGTGTTGGGTTGAGGGGCAAGTTGTTATCTTTAGTAATTATGAGTGCTATTTGTGATGATACTGTGACCCTAATAAATGCTTATTGTCACTCGTTCTCTTTAAGTAGATTGATTGATGAAGGAAAACTAATGGATGCGCTTGCACTTTCGGATCGCTTTTTACGCAATGGGGCCTCAGATCGATTGCTTCAGCTACTCATTGATCCGGGAGAAGAAAACCATACAATATCTGGACAACCTCAAAGTTATGGAGGTCACATTATCTGGAGCAACAGTTGGCAGTATTGCTTGCGATTGAAGGATAAACAACTGGCGGCTAGACTTGCTCTCAAGTATGTAAACTAATAGAAATTATTGAGACTTATTTTATCTTTTGTTTCTTTGGGCTCTTTTTCTTTCATGATTTTTTATTGACTTTTAATCAGCTTTTGAGCAAGGAAAACCCATTACATGTAGGATAGCTTTTTGTAGATTACAGAGTGCTCTTGTATGGGGCCTTAAATTGAAAGTACTGTGGAACTATCCTCAAAGAAAATTTATTTGCAGGTATATGCACAGGTGGGAACTTAATGCTGCGTTGGATGTTCTCACCATGTGCAGCTGCCATATCCCTCTAAGTGATCCAATTAGAAATGAGGTATTGGATTCGATTTATAATTGCTTAAATTTTTATGACTCCGTTTTTTCTGCCTGAGGACAGATTATTTGTTCATTCTCTTACCTTAATTTTACCGAATCAGCCTTTAAATCCTTCTGTAATGAAATGGTATCATTCTTTGGATACTTAGGTGTTGCAAATGAGACAAGCTTTGCAGCGATACAGCCATATATTAAGTGCAGATGATCAGTATAGCAGCTGGCAAGAGGTTATAGTCTCTTCTGTTGCTAAACTAAAATGAAAATTTTAGATTAAAGAGAAAAATGGTTGTGGTTTTCTTTCTGGTAACTATCTTCAATGCTTTGTTCTAATAATCCTTGGTTTTTCTTTTGCGCTTAATGGGTATGTCAGGTTGAAGCACAGTGTAAGGAAGATCCAGAGGGCTTGGCACTTCGGTTA
Organism: Toxicodendron radicans; assembly: GCA_009867345.2. NCBI lineage: Eukaryota > Viridiplantae > Streptophyta > Magnoliopsida > Sapindales > Anacardiaceae > Toxicodendron > Toxicodendron radicans. Next base: position 5,587,009 of record WYDK02000014.1, read on the forward strand.
GCTGAGAAAGGAGCTGTTTCTGCTGCTCTAGAAGTGGCTGAAAGTGCAGGATTATCCATAGATTTGCGAAGGGAGCTGCAGGGTCGGCAACTTGTAAAACTTCTTACAGCAGATCCTCTTAATGGTGGAGGTCCTACAGAAGCTTCACGTTTCCTATCTTCTCTACGTGACTCTGATGATGCCCTTGCAGTGGCTATGGGTGCAATGCAACTATTACCCAACCTTCGATCAAAGCAACTTCTTGTAATTAATTGTTTTTGTTGACCTCTTCTTGTGGGAGTTGGCTACATTACAAAGTACTCTTTGGATGTGAAGTTTCCGTCAGTGTAATTTCTGTCTTATTTTTGTAAAGGTTCACTTCTTCCTGAAGCGAAGAGATGGGAATCTATCGGATGTTGAGGTTACTCGACTGAACTCATGGGCTTTAGGTCTTCGTGTTTTGGCTGCCTTGCCATTGCCATGGCAGCAAAGATGTTCCTCTCTGCATGAGCACCCGCATTTGATATTAGAGGTTCTGCTGATGAGGAAACAACTGCAATCTGCTTCTCTGGTACTGTTCTCCTTACATTGAGATTAAGGATTATCCTTTTGTTTGACTCATGATACTGTTAAATTACTATATATACAATTCTGAATCCCCTTCGTTTATCTGCAAATTAGTGTCCTAAAGCTTGGGCCTTGGGTCCTGTCTTCTCATATGGCTTCATAGCAAAAGTTTGTGCCGTCTCTAGCCTTCTTTATTTCTTTGATGGTGATGTTGGATTATATTTTCAAACAGATTCTTAAAGATTTTCCTTCGTTGAGGGACAACAGTGTAATTATAGCATATGCTTCTAAGGCTATTGCTGTCAGTATTACATCTCCTGTGAGAGAACCACGAATATCAGTCTCAGGAACAAGGCCAAAGCAGAAAACAAGAACTGGTGCAAGGTCCTCTTTTACTAGCAGTCTAAATAACTTGCAAAAGGAGGCTCGTCGAGCTTTTTCTTGGGCTCCACGTAATACTGGAGATAAGGCTACTCCAAAAGATGTTTACCGGAAACGAAAAAGTTCTGGATTGACAGCATCTGAAAGAGTTGCTTGGGAGGCCATGGCTGGCATTCAGGAGGATCGTGTTTCTTCACACTCTGCTGATGGGCAAGAACGTCTTCCTTCTGTTTCTTTTGCAGAGGAATGGATGCTAACAGGTGATGGCTATAAGGATGGAGCTGTTCGTGCGGCTCATCGATATGAAAGTGCACCTGATATTATTCTCTTCAAGGTATGCTCTAGTTGGTGGGCTTAACATGTTGGAAATAGAGATATTGTGTGTAATACTAAATGGTTGCTACTTCCCTTGTTATTGGTGGGTGCCAATGACATCTTGGTTTTTGTTTTACTGTTGGTATTCTTACTCGGATGTGGCTATAGGTGCATTTTCCAGCATTTTGAATGAAAAATTGATTCCTATCAAATTCAAACAGAACCACTTAACTATTCTATCAATTCATGTTTAAATAATGATTTTGTTTTCCACCTTTTATCTGTACTAGTAGTTCTTGATTGCATAAGTTAATGATGCTCTTGTACTTGACTATGCATTTGTTCAAATTTGATCTAACTCTAAATTTGTAATGACTTTTTATGATATTTCCAGTTAATGTGGACTGTGGTATAGGAGGTTTGATTGAGCAAAATGGTTTTTTTTTTTTTTTTTAATTCCTTTTTTGTCTTTTAAGAGGGAGGGAAGGAATGTCCCCTGCGAGCCGTTCCCTGAGAGCCCAAAAAAGAGTCAGGGGAACGAGCATCTCAGGGAGACATAGACTGACTGACCCAAAGGCGTCAAGCCTCCCCCCGAGTTCAAAAGTAGTATTCTACTCTCTTTCTTTGAACTGAACAGCAGAGCCTTTTTTTAACCTGGATGTGTATGTGTGAAGAGACTTGACCCTGAATTTACTCTTCTTCTGCTATAGCATTTAGAGGCTTTCAGTGTGGATGTTTTTTGTAGCAATAAAATGGCTTTACCCGGACTTTATGCAGGTTGTTGCCATATAAGTATGACTTGTGAAATGTTTTATGTTCATTGGTGTTTTGAGCATCTCTAGTGCTGGATTTTCTTGAATGAGGAGATCATGAGTCTATGTATGCTGCTGCCAGGCTGCTGAAGGTTTCCTTTATTTTTTTTTCAGGCTCTGCTTTCTTTGTGTTCTGACGAGTTAGTTTCTGCCAAAAGTGCACTGGACTTGTGTATTAATCAGATGAAGAATGTGTTGAGCTCCCGACAGTTGCCTGAGAATGCATCTATGGAAACAATTGGTCGAGCATATCATGTCACAGAGACATTTGTGCAGGTAAACCTTTACCTTGCACTTGGTTTGAGTGGGAGCATAATTTCTATAATTGGGGTTTGTGCTAGTTCTTAAAAATGCACCAGCGACAAAGGCAATGGATGCTTTTTAGCTTTCATACAATTGAAAGGTTATAGCTAATGTGAATTTGTCTTCAGTGTAGATTGTGGTAACGAATCACTTTTGTTGCTTGTGTAGGGACTACTTTATGCTAAAACCCTGCTGAGAAAGCTTGCGGGGGTTGGTGAATTGTCCAGTAATTCAGAAAGGGGTAGGGATGCTGATGATGCATCCTCGGATGCTGGTAGCTCTAGTGTTGGTAGTCAGGCCACAGATGAGTTATCTGAAGTTTCATCACAGGCAGATATTTGGCTAGGACGCGCTGAGCTGCTTCAAAGCCTTTTGGGATCTGGAATTGCTGCTTCTCTGGATGATATTGCTGATAAAGAGTCATCTGCTCGTCTACGTGACCGGTTGATTGTCGATGAACGGTACAGCATGGCTGTATATACTTGCAAGAAGTGTAAGGTAAATATGATTGCCAGATTGTAGTAGTTAGCACCATTTTTCCACTTGGATAGTTATGGTTATGACTACTTGGTACTTCTCTCAGATTGATGTTTTCCTGGTGTGGAATGCATGGGGTCATGCTTTGATTCGGATGGAGCACTATGCGCAAGCTCGTGTCAAGTTTAAGTATGTTGAATATATATATACCTTAAACTTTACAGTTACTATTTTAGGTCAATTAAGGAATAGATTTGAAGAAACTTGCGTATTTGATGGTGTGCAGGCAAGCTCTTCAATTGTATAAGGGTGATCCTGCACCTGTAATTCTGGAAATCATTAATACAATCGAAGGAGGTCCTCCTGTGGATGTTTCAGGTGTTCGTTCCATGTAAGGCAGCATTTAATCATTGAGACTAAAAATTCCTACATTTGTTTCTGCATTTCAATTCTATTAGGTCTGATAATGGGCTAGAAATTGAGAAATATTGTCCAAAGACTTTGATGCCTTTTTTGAAGGTTTTATAGGATTCTGAATCTCTTTCTGACAAATTGTCTTGATTGTAAGATGACCTTTACTGTTTTTGTGGTGTGGGACAATTTGAAAGGATAGAGAAGAGAATGTGACATAGTTGTTTTCATCCTATCTTGTCCTTGAATTAACTTAAGTGCACTCTAGAACTGTGGAAAGTATGCAAGAGTGAACCTCAGGGAAGAATATTTGATAGTAAAAAGAATTGTGAAAAACTATCTCTTCATTTAAAATATTTCTCTGATATACTAGAACTGTGTGCCGTACACTTTATACTATTTTTTATCTCTTGATGATTAAATATATGTTCGGGGGCTAACACCTACTTGTGATGATGAAAAAAGGGACAAGTGAAAGAAATTGAAATAAAATAGTGCCATATCTTGTCATTGCATGTGCAACTTTCTTATGTATCTTGTACTTCAGGTATGAACATTTGGCCAAAAGTGCACCAACAATCTTGGATGATTCTCTTTCTGCTGATTCATATCTCAATGTTCTATACATGCCATCTACATTTCCACGTTCAGAGAGATCCAGGCGGTCTCAAGAATCTGCAAACAATAATTCCACTTATGGTCCTGACTTTGAAGATGGTCCTCGCAGCAACCTCGACACCATTAGATATGTTGAGTGTGTAAACTATTTGCAAGAAGTAAGCTTATCCTTATTTTTGCTTTCTCAAGTATATCTTTTTAGTTCATTTGGTGAATACTGAATATTCTTTTTGCAGATCTGGCTTAACCTAATTCCTGATTAGGACATTAATGGATTTGTATTTTTTTTCTACACAGACACTCTCAAATATTCAAATAGGAGTAAGGGGTAAAGTGAATCGTAACTAATGAACAAAGTAATTGTAATATAATTTTGACCTCAAATACATAGAGAGAATCTTGAGAATGAATTACTGTCTTTGAAATGGTGTTTGTTTTACCCTTTTGCCTGTTATCTAGAATCTTGTATGTTAGCTACAACTTGTTTTTTTTTTAATTGGTTTATGTTTTACTCATCAGACTTTGTGTCTATAGTTTGTTCACTGTAATCAGGTATTTAATTTTTTCGTGATCTTTGCAGTATGGTCGCCAGCATTTGCTTGGTTTTATGATCAGGCATGGTCATTATAGTGATGGTTGCATGTTGTTCTTTCCTCCCAATGCTGTTCCAGCATCTCCTCAACCATCGACGATGGGAGTAGTTACTTCATCATCATCCCCTCAAAGACCTGATCCTCTTGCGACTGATTATGGCACCATTGATGATCTGTGTGACCTATGTATTGGCTATGGTGCAATGTCCATTTTGGAGGAGGTGATTTCAATGAGAATATCGTCTGCTAAGGAACAAGATTTAGCTGTAAATCAGTTTACTAATGCAGCACTTGCCCGTATTTGCACCTATTGTGAAATTCATAGGCATTTCAATTACCTATACAAGTTCTTGGTATGAGTGATTTTCTTCTTCTTCTTCTTCTTCTTTTGTTGAGAACTTTACTTTGAAAGAAGGGGATATGCAAATATAGCACAGGTTAAAATTTTAGTGAAGAGTTGTTGGGTGCTTGTGTGTGTGTGTGTGTGTGTGTTCAGAAGAGGGATGGGGGTTATTGGAAACAATGTCCCTGAAAATTCTCCAAGATGGATGCCACTTTCCAAAGCTAAAGTCTACTTATGCATTCTGTGATTTATCAATTCATGGGAACTTGAACCTCTAACATGTAGAAATTTTAAGACTTCACAAATTGAACTTTAGTCCCTCCAATAACTGTATATTATGATTGCCTATTTATTAGTTATTATTCAGTCACCTCAAATAAGAATAAATAAAGCTTCATCTCCCATCCTGATAAAAGGATCGTTTTTCCACTGGCTGGTTGAGGATGGAGGGAGTCTTGAGAAACTTGGGAGTCTGTACCATGTAGAAGTATTAATGTTTAAAAACATTTTCATCCTTTTACCATAAATAAGAAATAAAATTGTGAGAAAAAAAATGAGCTCTTTATGATATCTGTTTTCAGTTTCTTCTTCTATTTCTTCTTTCTTCCATCATTGTTAAGCATTGTATATTGTTATATTTAACTTTGACAAAACTCTACTACATCCTCTAGGTTCTACTATTGTTTGTCATTGGTTTCTTAAAATTTTCTCTTGGTTCAGGTTATAAAAAAGGATCATGTTGCAGCTGGAGTTTGCTGTATTCAGTTATTTATGAACTCTTCTTCCCAGGAGGAGGCTATCAAACATTTGGAACATGCCAAGGTAACTAGCTTCTAGTAATTTGGATTTTCTTCCTGTGCTCTAATTTAGGGTTGAAAATGGCATGGTTGAGTGTGAAAACATTTATCCTGAAAATTGGATGTGATATATGAGATGAGTTTCCCAAAAGATGCTCAATGGGATATAAATAATATGAGGTATTAGCCATAGACAATGAGCTTTAAAAATGTCAAACTGTCTTGAAACATTGTATTTATAAGAGATCCATAGATCTTCCTCATGACACCAATTGCAAGTAGATAAGCATTGTATTTATCTACTTGCAAGTGATGCCTTGTGGTTTTCAAAATTGAAGATTTCTCTTAGTACCGAGTCCACAGATTTAAAGAATATGCTTATAACAGCATCATGACCTATAGCATCATGGTTATCAACTGACTCAAATGATGCCTTTGCTTTCATGTTTCTTCCATGGACTATTTTAAATCAGCGCCTGTAAGTTTTGAGTTGAGTTCTATCAATTTATACTAGCTGCTCTTTTTTCATTTATGTTTCTTTTGCTTCTAGATGCATTTTGACGATGCATTATCAGCTCGATACAAGGGTGGAGATTCTACCAAGCTTGTCACAAAGGGTATTAGAGGAAAAAGTGCCTTTGAGAAACTCAGTGAAGAAGGACTTGTTAAGTTTTCTGCTCGGGTAACAATACAGGTAATTTTCATCAACTTCAGAGGGAAGGCTTTATTTTTATTGTCAGCTGAAAGCAAATCCAACAAAGCAAGTTTAAGTGCTGGAAATAGCTCTTCTTGACTGTGAATTGTTGCCTAGATATTTGGAAACCGTTCTTTTCTTTCACATAAAGAAACATGGTGATAGCTACAAAGGTCTCTGTTTTAAACCCCAACACGAAGAAAAAAAAAGAAGGATCTTTATGAACCATAAAGTGTAATTTCTGTATGGATGTGATCATGCTTGTATTTGTGTGCCATGTATATGGAGGTCTGACCTATTCATGTGTATTTTTTGTCATACAATATTAAATTGCTATCTTCTTACATTACTAAATATAAGCATTTATTAAATTAGGATTTAGAATATTGTGATGCTTAAATATAAGAATATTGTGATACTTATGTATTGAGGCTGGGTTTTGCTTTAGGTTTGATTGTGCTAAAACACAGACATTACTAATTTCTTTACTCGTGGACATAAAGTTTTTAGATGGCTAGTCTGTTGATATGGCAGATGTTACCTTTTTGCACATGCATGAACAGATTTTGATACATTATTGAAATATTTTCACTGCTTTCAGAATGATACTTCCATTGGGTTTGTATCATATGATTTTTATTGATCTACTACATATTGTAGGTGGAAGTTGTAACATCCTTTCATGATTCTGATGGACCACAGTGGAAACATTCCCTTTTTGGAAATCCAAATGATCCAGAAACCTTCAGGTTAGTGTCATCTCAAATACCAAACTTGAAGCCTGTTTGGCCATGTTTCATTCTAATTAAGTCTTCTGTTTTTGCATTGGTTTGCCTTTATAGGTCCATTTAGTTAACGTTTCTGCATGACCTATACAGATATTGATCACCTTTTTGTGTTATTTTTACTTTTTATATCTGACCCTTATAAAATATCTGGTCCGCTTGTGTGATTCTCTCTTTCCCTATTTATAATTTTTCTTACTACAATTTCAATATTTTCTGTTAATTATCGAAACCAAACCACCCCGCCCACCCCCTCCCCGGCAACCATTTTCTTCATGCTATATGAATGTTATTTACTGTCAACGTTTGGTAAAAGGTTGAATATTTTCCACAGAACCCGTTGGAATGATGAGATTTATGTCTTATTTTGCCTTGTTTATAAACATAACAATGAGAAAAACATTCATAAATGGTATTGCTGTTCAGGAGGAGGAGTGAGATTGCAGAGACACTAGTCGAGAAGAATTTCGACTTGGCTTTCCAAGTTATTTATGAATTTAATCTTCCAGGTAGATATATTTGTAACTTCTTGTTTATTTAGCATTTCTGTACCTAGTGCTTTTTCAGTTAGTTTACTTCATCATCGACATCCAAAGTACTTTCATTACTTTCAGCTGTTGATATATATGCTGGTGTTGCTGCATCTCTTGCTGAAAGGAAAAAGGGCAGTCAGTTGACAGAATTTTTTAGAAACATAAAGGGAACAATTGATGATGATGATTGGGACCAGGTAATGTATTGCATAACTTGTAGATTAAGGACTTACAAGGGGCTAGAGAAAATGGTTCAACTTTTGTGCTATTTTATTATGTTTGTATTAGTATTTGAAATTTAGAATTGCTTTCATTTAATTTGCCGACCCGTTCTTAATTTTTGCAACTTTTATGAAGTTTGTTTACTTTAGGTTGTAAGAATTTTAATTATCTAGGTTCTGAATGATGTATCCATGTGTATCTTTTTTATGTAGGTCCTGGGGGCTGCAATAAATGTATATGCTAATAAACACAAAGAGCGCCCTGATCGTCTCATAGACATGTTAACCAGCAGTCACAGGTAATATTTTACGTTCAGATCTAAATACTGAATATGCTTCAATTAATTTTATATCAACTTGGCAAAGATGTAGTTTTGATAAACCCATAAACAAACTCTTATAAATAAATTATTAATAGAATTTCACCTTGCTTCTGTGTAAAAGAATTGTCTTTTAATAGAGGATCTATATACAGTTCTGCCTATCAACAATGTGAGCATAAATTGGTAGCTCTCTTCATCTCTTCACTTGAACTCATGCATTGCACATGGAAAGCTGATAGTTTTATCATTGTGCTAGGCAATGTCTCATACAAATAGTAATGGACCCTGAAATTTGTTTATCTAAGATCTTGAATCCCTACATTTTGCATTGATTAGTTTTTCCTATAACAAGGTGCTGACAAGTTTTATAAATTTTACCATGCAATGATTGACAAAGTAACTTTATGTTGCAATACATAAATGTAGCTTTTCGCCATTTTATCCTTTTCTTTTCGGAATTACCAATGTGAACATGAAATACATATTTGTTGACTTCTCCATGCAGGAAGGTGTTGGCTTGTGTGGTTTGTGGTCGGCTAAAAAGCGCTTTCCAGATTGCTTCTCGAAGTGGAAGTGTGGCTGATGTTCAATATGTAGCTCATCAGGTTATTCTCTTTCTGTTTAGGTTCCATCATAGGATTTTATGCGTCATTGTACCATCTCACCAATTGCCATTCTGAGTTGAGGGTGTCCCCTCCAGGAAGATGGCATCATATGCACTAGTTTCTCTGAGATGGTCAATATGCATATCATGCAATGATTTTGTCTGTGTTGATGGTATTTAATCATGTGCATGACTGGAGGGCTATAAAAATAGTTTCAGTGGTTTATTGTTACATTTCCAACTAGATTGAAATATTAATGCCCAAAAATATTGATTGCAGGCATTACACGCAAATGCACTCCCCGTGCTTGATATGTGTAAACAGTGGTTGGCTCAATATATGTAACATGTTGCTCAAGAAAGTATATCTGATTCAATGAGCCTGCAGCACTATTGTTTTGGTGACTCCGCTTCGTTGAGAAAGGTCAAAAGCCATGGAGTTCAATTGCAGCAATGCTCATGAAATTTGTGATGGTTTTAGATGTTATTCAAAGCATGCCATGTTGAAAACCACTAGCACGTGAAACATGAAGAGGAAGGCCATAGAAGTCCATTGTCTTTTCTGCTCTGTTATCGTTCTCTTCCTGCAATCAATTGCCATAGTTGTTGCGTTTGTACCATTTGAGTTGGTACATTGGTGATTGAAACCATGGCAAAGCTTGCAAGATCTGCAGAGGAAAGTTACATGATATGGTGAATAAACATTTCAAACTGAATGATGAATACAGAAAAGTGGTTATACAGTGTTAATGCGGGACAATTTGTGGATATAAAGAGATCGTAGTGTTCCAACAGCTGCTAGATTCGCTTCTCCTTGTATTACATGGGGTCTTTCTAGTATCAGCTTCTTTCTCAATTTATTTTTCTTTTTTGGGCTGTATCATATTGATTTCCTCAACTTAATAATTTAGTGTTGTAAAATAGATGGTAGGGGAATAAAAAAGAGCAAAAGCAAAAGGTGTAAGATTGGCATGTATGGCTTCTATTATCCTTGTTTAAATCTGTCGATTGCGCGCCTAATTTTGTGCACACAGAAGGCTTTTATTGGTTGTCAAAACCATACGCTTTAATGACGTCAACGGGAGGTGTTATTTCCTTCCGGTTAGCTAATTATCGGTGTGCACAGCTCAACATGCATGCAGCATAGAGAGACATCAAGCGTTAAGCTAGAAAATTTTGCAACTGAGCTAATCTTATTCATGTGCTTTTGGCTTTATCTTAGCCCTTTTACTGGGATAGCTATTGTCAATGTGTATATCTTGTATCGATTAGAATATTGTAAAAAGTTGATAATTAAGTAGAATAAGTCGAACCGTTTATGTCATTGATTGACTTTGAACGTAGAAGGAAAATTGGATCTGGCCTGGTGGAGGAATCCCATAGCTCTGTATCTTTGACGGTTGATACCAATCTTTTGACGTCAAGGGCATGAAATAATGTAGTGGAATAAAAAGAAAATAAAGAATTTGTGCATCATGAGTAGAAATGTCTTCAAAACTGGTGGATGAGATCATGAGATAAACAAATAAAATGGAGACCCACTTGTTATCTTATCCCTATACAAAGGTCAACTCTTTTCTCCTTGATTACAACTTTGAAATGCATTATTTATTGTTGATAATTTATATATGAATTCTTTCTTTCTATCTCGTTGTTTGTTTACTATTTTTGGGCAGGCTTCATTTATGATAACTTATGGATGTCGACTCCACTATGTTAAAGTCAAATTACAGCTTTGAGATGCTGAAACCGAAATTTAAAAAAAAAAAATTCCTTTAGAACAAGTTATGTTTATAATTGAGTTATATAAATTAAGAATACAAATAGATAAAAATTATACAAAATTTATGTAAAATAATTATTCAATCTTTTATTTTTTACTTATTTGTATGACTTCTTTATAAATATAACATTATTATTTCTTTTATTGTCTTTTGAATAAATTTAATTTTGACAAAACTATTGGTTATACACGTGAATATGAAACTTGACGAAGTAACCCATTTACCATTATTAGCATGCGTGATTCACGGGTAGCTTACATGGAACAACTATTGAAAGAGTAAAGAATTTTTTCCCACCCAAGGTATGCCTTAATGACACTTCTCACCCAAAAAGCTTTGAAATACCACTTTTTTACCAAAAGTTAATATTCCGTTACTATCTAAAGTCGATTCAGATCGCGAAAATTCTCTTTGGCACCTGATTTCTCACCGATTGTCAACTATCGTAAAGCTAAAATTCTTTGTTCTTAGCTTATTTTCAATTGATTCAGACAACGAATATTCAATCGGTCACCACCATTTGATTCACCAGTCTCTACTTTACAAAATCTCGCATGGTCGAATGCTGGCTGAGAAAGTGAAATAAATTTTGGGTATTAACGGAATGGAAGATAAACCTTAGATGGGAAAGTTGTATTTTAAAACTTTTTAGGGTGGAAAATGTCATTAAGACAAACCTAGAGTGGAAAAAAGTCGTTTACTCATTATTGAAACTTTGGAAGGGGTAATTTTTATTTGAGTTTTAGAGGTGTAGATTAAATGGAAGTTTGTTTTTAAGTTTTAACCAAAGGACCTAAAACGAAATTGTTCGTTTGAGTATGAAATAGGAGAGAAATTGTTGTGAACTTGAAGCGTTGTTATCAATTAAGATTAGTTTATTTTACAAC
>WYDK02000014.1:5617184-5629647 GCA_009867345.2 Toxicodendron radicans
ACGACAGAATTTGCTCCTGGGCCATAATTCAATATGGGATTTTTGGTTGGCACGGTTACAGAAAGAGGAAGGGATGACAACAGGGTGGCAGAAGCCATCTTTTGGGTTCAAACGTTTGGGTCCGACGAAACATTTCGGACAAGGGTTGATATTCTATTTAATATACTGTGATAGTGATAGACTGTCTATCGGCTATCCATTCGGTAAATACGATAGGATAGATTACAAATTAAAGAACGCAGCTAATCTTCCAAATTCAAAATTGACGAAAAACATTGAGGACTAGATATTTAAAAAACTAAAACACTGCAACATTTGTTACATCGAAAATTAGCTATAATATGATCTTCTGGTTATATGGTCGCAACTCGCAAGAGAGAAACCTATTAAAACCACCTAAAACATTTATAAAACTTCTAACATAATTTAATGTATAGTAATACATATATAGTATTTTTATACAATATTTCTATGACAAAATATGAAAAAATATAATTATCTAATTTTAAATTAAAAATAAATTTTCATTCAATTATATTTTGTCACGTCATTTGATATGACAAAATATAATTATCTGATTTTAATTAAATTTTCATTCAATTATATTTTATCACATCTTGTTATATATATAAATATTATATGTGTAATATTATTCTACGTAAAAATATTGTATATATATATAGTATTATTCTAATTTAATTGAGATTCGTCCGCACTTCAAATTCTCTAGGCCCTTTTTTTCTCAACTTCTTCTTCAGTATACAGTAATGTTACGGACATTGAAGATTGAAATCGAAATGTTGTATCAAATGACATGTAATCATTCATATTAAACCATTTCACGAGTCTATATTCTAGAACGATCGTCCAAAATATTAAACAGATGCCTTTTTTGTTGGACGGCCATTAAAAAAATGTATCTCAAAATGACTATTAGACGTCCATATTTAAAGAATTGGCGCCCGTAGGAATGGACAGGTGTCCAAAAAATGACACCCGTAAAAAAAAATAGGACATCCAAAATATTGGACGGCAGTCAAAAACAACTGGACTCCTGTTCAATATTTTGAACGGGCGTCCAGTGGTATAGAGAACTTATAAATGCCTGGTTCTTGAATGTAATGAGACAACATTTAACAGCTTTAAGCCTCTTTTGACATGATTATATTAGCTGGAAGACACCATTGAGCTTATCCACAATTAAATAATAAGATAAAACAAAAAGTTCTGTATATTCCAGTTTCTAAATTGAACCAAAAATGAGTGAGAATAAGTTCTTTATAAGTTTTTATATACTACTGGACGTCCGTCCAAAATATTGAACGTTCATTTAATTGTTTTGAAAAGACGTCCCAAAATATGTACACCATCCAAATAATTTAACATTAATTTTTTCTTTTAAATAATATACACATTTTTTTTTACAGACATCCATATTTTTGGTTGTTCATCCATTTTTACTGGACACCCATCCTTAAATATAGACAATCATCCAGTGATCATTCTGAAACAATTTTTTAACGACCATCTAGAAAAAATGACGCCAATTCAATATTTTTTTGGAAGACCAATCTAATATATAGATGCATAAAATGACCTGACGTGAAATTCAATATAATATTTCAGTCATAACATTATTGTTCAGTAAATTATCTTTTAACCGCCATGATATGATAGATACCAACTGTAATGCATGACTGGATTACAGGTGGACATCTTTGGAGAACTAAATAGTAAACACAAGACTTAAACACATAACATCATCTGCTATCCAATCAAACGGACGTTAAATCAGATGAACAAAAGACCAGAGATTTTAACGAGCGTACATAGTGCATCTCCCACGACTACGCAATTAATAAAAGAAGGAAGGAGACACTGGAATAACAAAGCCCCACCATGGTTGTGCTATTTACACCGTCTTGCCTAAATGAAACATAAAGAAGCTGACAAGAAGAAAAAAAAAAAAAAAAACTGGAACAACACAAGCCATAAGGTCCCCACCATCGCATGTCAAGCACCCACTCCAAGCCACCATGATCGTGTCTCAGGTGTTGAGAGGTATGTCTAACCCCAGCCCATTAGCAGATAACTGTCACAGTTGATATCATAGCCAAATTTGCAACTAGAGCCACACTTCCTCAGCCCCTTGTTATGCGAGTGTTATAGGACTTGCAATTTGGGCACTTCTGAGCCACCACATGGAAATGTACATTCGAGGTCTTATCACAATCATTGCAAAGGATCCAAACCTGTTATCAGTGCTTCACATCAGTAACATATACACAGGTGACTTAATAAGCATATGCATACTTGTTAGAAAGAGAGAGAGAGACCATTTTGTTTAGGTATGATTCCGGCATTGGTGTTGCTGCAATCTCCATGTCATATTTCTCCCAGACCTTCGACATGTCACAGACGGACTTGGAACAGAGGGGGCAAGCAAATCTGTTAACATGATCAACACCTCAGTAAAACCAACATTTACCACTAGAAATATATTCGCAGGACATAAAGAGGAAATATAAGAGTAGCAAGATCACTCACTGATAATGTTCCCTCATCGCCTTCAAGCAGTTTTTGTGAATGGTGTGCCCACATGGCATGACGGTTACATCATTCCTTGAGTCAAATAAGTACTGCAGACAAGGATTTCCATCATACTTGACGTTAAACATCATTAAACATCGGTGAAGGGAAGCAGTCAAACTATTATTCCCCCTCCACTAGATGGAAAATATTCATAAAGTGACAGTGAATTACCTCACAACAAACAGGGCAGTCATGATGCATCGCACCTTCAACACATGGGTGGCTGTTCTTCAGAAGGATTGAGTAGCAACAACCTTTACGGTGATGAATAAGATGGCAAACCAAATAAATAAAATGTTAGTCACGCTATAGGCACTAATAAACACCTAATCTGAACTAGTATTAGAAAGGAATTATATCACCAGTATAGCTTACCACACTTATAGCAATGGAAGAAATTCTCACGTCCACCAATTCTGGAACCAACCAACACATCAAACATTCAGATTAAATGTACACGCTAATTTAACAAAAGCAGCAAAGTAACGAAGAAAAAAAGGAACATCTACATATTAGTTAGAGAGAGAAACTGTTCAGTATGTCTTAAAGATGAAATAATTAGGGGAATAACAAACATACCTGCAAATACCACACCCATCACAGTGATACTGTTTCTTCGACTTCTGCAGATAAGGAAAAGCAAGATAATTAGGTCAGCCTCAAATAGCGAAGACATCAAGAACTTCAAGACAGCAATAAATAAACTATGATAAAAAGGACAATCTGGCATTTTCCACCTGCCAGAGACCATCCAGGTAACCAACATTCTTGCTAATGTTAAAGGATTAGTCACTCGTATTCTTGGAGGGTTTATCTCCTCAAATTCTAAGAATAGAATTGACCTCAGGCATTTCCAAGAACACAATCAATTAGGAGATAAGATTAAACAACTCACATCGTCATCAAATAGCTTGCAAGTCTTGCAGAAGTATTCTCCCATGCATACACCACAATTAATACAAACTTGTTGAACCTGGAAATGGCAACAAAGGAACTAAGTCAACATATAACTAATCAATACCGCTCAGCATCGAGAAGCAACAAGGAAAATAACATATTCCTTTGAAGGTAGATCCCAAGCAAACTACTTCCAAAAAGTAAAGAAATCAAGTTGGCAAAAAACCCAATCAAAGTAAAATGCTCAACGCAAAACCAACACAATGAACAAAATAGAACTCACTTCTTGTTCAGTCCCACAAAGTGAGCATATCACCTGGTAAAAGAGAGAGAGAGACATAGAATTCAGTCAGTAACAGTGTATACCATAATTATAATGAATTCAAGGGAAAAAGAAGTTAAGGGTAGAGGTTGGGGAGAACAAGGGAAAGAGCAAGTAAATATATCTACCTCTTTGACTTGGTGGCGCGGGATATCATGTCTAAGCTTCTTATCGACATTGATACTGTTCTGCAAATCACCAAATGATAAATCAATAATAATGAACAAAACAGTTTGCTAATCACTAATTTAGCATGTTCTTAGAATGAAGAAGATAATCATTAGTGTCTAGTCTAGCCAACAAATTTATATAGATAGTAGATATTTTGAAACAAATCCTGAGGAAAACAAATAACTCACCATAGCCTCATTATGACAATGACGACAATCAAAGATCTCATTGCAACAAGGAGCTCTAATGCGGCAACGTCTTCGATAGTGTTGGCATCTGCAAAAAGAAATATAAGTTAAACCGAAACAAGTAAGAAATGGGAAAAACCTTATATTAAATAGCTATGAAGAAATAAGAGCATTACCCATACTCCATGTGCCCCTTCTTTAGTAATTCTGTCATATCCATATGATCTGATAATCTGCACTCCCCATTTTCCGGCTGAGAGTCTGAGATGACTGCCTCAGTTTCCTCCACTTGGCAGGATTTGTCCTTCGGCTCAAACTGTTGATAGTTGGTATAATTGGCTGTTACTTCCGCCATTGCAAATTCCTATGCAGAGATCAGACAGCTGAAGTTGGCAAAAAGCCTCGGGCACCTGCACATATGGATACATTTAGCAAATATTCTAAAACTTAAAACACATCTAGTGGCCTGAACAAGCCAGGCAAACACTCCATGACATTGTTGCTTTCTTCTATACTGCTGCAGACCAAAGAAATCAGCAACAACAACATCCAAGGTTGAACAGCTCCAATCAGCATTACTCCAAGAGAAGGATTCATCAAAACAAGCAGATCTATAAACTCCCAAACAAAAACTACAGAGCAGCACTGAGAAACTCTGGAGCCTCCAGCTGTGAGAGAGCAATAGTATTTGAATGATCACTTGATTCCTTGAGGTCCCAGGACCAAATGAAATATACTGGAAATGACCAATAGACGTCCCAACCTATGGTAAAAGCAATAGATCACACAATCAAATGTGGTCTAAAATGCATATAAATATACGGGAAAGAGTGTGAGATTGCAGAAATTTTGTTGCTTGATTATCCATCAAGACAGGCCTACCTCCACTTTCAACTCTGCACCAAGTCTCCTTTGAGAACTGAACTTACCCCAAACATAAATCATTAAAATCTTCAGGACTTCAGAGGCATCTCGCCAGTACCATGTTATCCTAGCCAGTTCTCTCCATAGTTTGATAGTAGGATTTCGAACCACCACGAGAATTGCATTTTCATACCTACATCAAGGGGCAAAGGACAATGTTCCCCTAATTGAAGAAGACGCAAACCAACTAGTGGAGCTATACTGTTCTCTCTACTGACACATGTAGTTAGTTTATAACAGGCTATGAAAACAACCGAGTGTAGGACAGATGACATGTTCTAGACAGAACAATGGAACTCTAGTAGAACAATTACACTCACTCACCCCCCAGTTCACTCTCAAAACGGCATAAGAGGACAGCAATTATTAGGTGGCATGAGGCACAACCACAACAAACATAGTTTTTAGGAGCATAAATTTCAATTAATTGGGTTCCAGAAGGGGTGATCCAACACAGCACACTCTTGTTCAGAACTATGAGAAATATACATGTGCACTTGCACAGCAAAAGCCTACAGACTCTGCCCCATAGTAAACACTTAGTCCTATATAGTCTCGCCCATAGACCTAGACCATCCTGAGCACTTGCAACTCATGAGTCATGATACAAATAAAACCTGCATCTAAATCCTTAAAAAGTGTATCAGAACCAAAATAAACTAGTCGCTGTAGTTTTCAAATGAAGCCAGTTGTCCCTCTCTAGATACTCCTCCCAGGGTAGTTGCCTGCTCCAGGGGAAGATGCCCAGGACTAAGCATCTCAAATTTGACCGTCACTCATGGGAAACAAAGGCAAAATCTGGATCAAGAGAATGGTCAGGTAAACTAAAGAACTACTGGGTTATTAGCAATAAACTACCAGTCAACCATAATGATTCTGGACCTCTCAACGTTGGATATGAGGTTCCACTGACGCAATTTTTCCATAAACGACAGTGCTCTCACAGCCAGAACGACTAGAAAGTACAATATGGTGGCTGCTCATAGGCTAGAACCTACCAAGTTAGAAAGTTAGAATTTCCTTCCTGCTTTACTCATCTGATTTTCCAAAGGATGTTGATTTCAACACTGGTATTTTCATTTACGTCTAGTATAACTAATGCATCTTATTTAGATAATCAACCTAGCAAATTATTTCCAAGTAATTTTTTGACAAGTTGCACTCCTGACAATGTCAAAGATACAAAAAGGTTCTGTGGTACTTGGCCTCAATGACTAGATTACAAAGAATTTATGAGCAATGAACCCCACAATGAACCCCATAATCACCCCAAGAAAACTGTACACAATAGGCAAGCATCTGATATCCAATCATTCCATACATGATTGACCATAAACATTTACTTTAAGAGAGGCATTAAAAACTAGATAATGCTTCAAACAAAAGAAAAGTGAAACAAGAACAGCTGATATCAATGCAAAGCAACAAACTACTTCCAAACAAGACACCGGAGCAGGACAACAGCAACAACAACAAAACACGGTACCATAAGAGAATCAGGTATCACAATTAGAAACAAAAAAAAATCTATAATCCAAGCACAGAATATAAACAACAATCAAATTCGAGATAATCAGACGTCCTTATTCTTAAAAGATCACCAAATTCAAGAACAAGTTCATTATCCACACAATAAATGACACAAAACTACTTTTAACCAAGTCGCCTGAACGTGTCTCATATTTAGTTACACTAATTAGTCAAAACTATAAGTCTTAACATCATGTTTGGCCAGCAAGAGAAAACGAACTTAAAATCATACATTTTCTTAATCATAGTCCCGAGAAAACGAACAAAACCTTAGAAAATGTTAAGTTTCGTACTCTCTAGAAACTACAAAAGAAAATGTATAATCTCAAGTTACTCTCATCCCTTCTGTCCAGTTTCTAGGTAACCGAACAAAACAGAACTTAGCCTCTTAATCTAAGACAATTAACTTATCAAAAATCAAAGCAAAACCTGCACCTTTTCATGACACATTACCTAAAATAATCAACAATTCATATAGGAAAAAGGAGAGAAAGTCGAACAAACTAAAATTATATGAAATTCTTTTGAATGACGAACTTTCAATCAGAATTCAGGAGATCGCCGATCGAAATTGGAGAAATTAATGGTAAAGATCCGACAATTCCCGGAGCTCCGATCCAAATCCGCTCTCAAACTCAAGTACAAGATTGTGACTAAACGCGTTGAATGAGAAAGTTTGAATTGGAGCGGATATATATAGGTGGTGAGGACTCAGCTTCTGATTCCAGAGACTTCGAAATTTGCTTTTTGAACACGAAAGCGAAGGGGACGTCACTACTCACTAGTCCGGTTTTTATTGTATATTTGCCAGGTTGTTTTCTGAAATTACGAATACACCCTCCATGCTAGGAAATATCTTTAACCCATTTTGATGAAAAGGATTACTGGATTAGGATATAATGAAGGCGGGACCAACTCATAGATATGCGCTCTTGTACTTGTACAGTAAATTTTATATCTTTAAACATCTTATCAGTACTGATTAGAATTGGAATGACATAATCAACGGCTGGCTATATGGGAGTAGGTTAGCTTATCATGAGTGCGATCATATACTATAATTTTCCAACTGGGGATACGTCGGACATTGGACTTTGAAAGTTCTTCTTCGAGAAGCGAAATCTTTGATGGATTTTGACGAAGGAAATGGTTATCTGAGATAGTAGCAAAGCTCAGCATGAAGCGATTACAGCTCTTTCATTAACAGCAAACGATTAAGATGGGGACACGTGTTCCGTTCCAATCGTTTAGGTTGTAGATACTCGACGCGTGTCCCGGATTGAACTGGCAATTCAAAAGTGTACAGCAACGGACGGTGATGCCATAGATTTTGTGATATTAAAAAAATTCAGCTCTCATCATCTTTCACGTAATTTCAAAGCTTATCCTCTGTAATAAAATAAACTATTCAATGAATGTGTCTCTGTAAATTGTAATAATAAGCTGAGCCACTTCAGATTTACTAAACGATGTCGTTTTCGTGAAAATAAGATTCTTATTATGTTAATTAAAAGGTTAATGATTGATTGAGTGTCGTGTGAAGCAAAGATTAGCGGGGCTTAATTAGGCCCAACTTTGGATTAATTAATAATAATAGAGGATATGATTGCACTGCGGTTGAAAGCGAATGTTATAAATAAATAAATCAATGAAACATAAAAGTCAAACACTGTACTAAGCTTTTTGACACGCTCCAAGCTGAGATATAGGTAACCAATTTGAAGAGCTATTCTGCGATAACACGTGGCAATGGGATTAACATTATTATCAGATTTTTATATAGAAGAAGAAACCGAAAGAGCCAAGAAAAGATAGAATTTTGTTTTGCCTGATGACCAATAATTAACACATAATTAAACTCAATACAAAACGGGTTTCTACCAATTTCGTCCTTGTAGTTTGAGAAAAATAACAAATGCACCCAAGAGTCACGAGGGGTACGGTGCTGGTGCAGGCACCGAGCCACCGACGATTTACTCATGATTCCATGAGAGACAGTTTAAAAGAGTTGGCCCAGTGTTCACGTGCTCAATATCTGCTTCTTTTTTGGTCGGGTCATTTCTTGGACGAGATGGAGCTTTTGGTAGGCCCCGACTAATTGGACTATATATATGTATATATCCATGCAAACACGCCATTGATTAATTCCCCCATGCAAATCTTAATCACGTTTAATTCTCATAATTTCTTATTGAAGAAGCTAATAGAGTATTTTATATTTTTAATTTAAGATAAAGAAATGAATTAAAAAGAAATTAGAAAAAAAAAAAAACTCTTGCTCAAATTAAAGTTGGTTGATGAGAAGAGTAAGAAGCGGCAACTGTCCTGAATACACGCTGTTCTCGGTCCATACGTACACTCATCAGTTCCGGCAAACACTGCCACTCACTGACAATTTTTAGCCTTACAAAATTACTACAATATCAACTAAAATAACTTCTCTCCAACCCCCCACTTAAATGCTTTATACCAACTTAACTAATCTTAAATTTTGCTACAAATACTCAACTAATCAACTTCTATTCTAAGCTCTTTACTCTAAATTTACCAGTGAATAATTACCCGTTACTGTAGCTCCTAGTGGTTTTCCTACCCTGATTTAGCTGTATATATATTTTTCCCACATTTTATAAAAGCTCAAAGCTCTCTTACCCAACCACATTCTTCGCCTCCAAAATCTACTCCACCATCACTTGTTCTCACTCTCTAGATCTAAACAATTACATACAAAACGTAACATAACAAGAGAGAATCACATTCCATATATATATGCACTAAAACACTTACATTGATGTTCACTGGTGTGAGATGATGAAAAATATTCACCTTCTTCCTTCATTCTTTACAACCATTCTCACTTTCATTTCCCTGATCACTGCACAAAATGCCTACATTTCTACCCCTTCAGCAGTCCGACTCAAAGATTCGGAAGCTGCATATATTAAACAAAGGCAACTTTTGTATTACAGAGACCGGTTTGGTTCCAGAGGTGAGTTTGTGAAAATACCACCTTCGTTTACTTTCGACAACCCGAGACTCAGAAATGCTTACATTGCTCTCCAAGCATGGAAGCAAGCCATTATTTCAGATCCTCGGAATCTAACAGGCAACTGGGTTGGATCCAATGTGTGCAACTACACTGGAGTTTTCTGTTATCCAGCTCTCGATGACCCATCAGTTCAGACAGTTGCTGGCATTGATCTTAATCATGGTGATATTGCTGGTTATCTCCCTGAAGAGCTAGGACTCCTCACAGATATTGCATTGTTTCACGTTAATACCAACCGATTTTGCGGCACAGTTCCAAAGAGTTTCAAAAAACTAAAGATCCTGTTCGAGCTTGATTTAAGCAACAACCGATTTGCAGGGAAGTTCCCTTACGTTGTTCTTAAATTGCCAAGCCTCAAGTTTCTTGATCTTCGTTTCAATGAATTCGAAGGTAAGGTACCAAGAGCTCTTTTTGATAAAGATCTTGATGCCATTTTCATAAACCATAACAGGTTCACTTTTGAATTACCTGACAATTTTGGAAACTCACCTGTATCTGTCATTGTTCTTGCAAACAATAAGTTTCATGGATGTGTACCATTGAGTTTAGGTAACATGTCAAAAACTTTACGAGAAGTTATTATGATAAACAACGGGCTGCACTCATGTCTGCCGACGGAGATTGGTTTGCTTAAGAATTTAACAGTTCTTGACGTGAGCCATAATAACCTCGTGGGTGAATTGCCAGATACAATTGCAGAAATGAAGAGTTTGGAAGTGTTAAATGTAGCGCACAACATGTTGTCAGGGACTGTTCCTGAGAAAGTCTGCTCCCTTCCGAGTTTGCATAATTTTAGTTTTGAGGATAATTATTTTACTGGTGAGACACCAGTTTGTTTGGGTTTGAAAAAGTTTGATGATAGAGGAAATTGTTTGAGAGGTAGACCGGGGCAGAAATCAAGTTCAAGATGTAAAATGTTGTTGTCTAAGCCTGTTAATTGCCAAGCTATCAAATGTCCATCTCCTCATTCTCCACCCCCACCATCACTGCAACCTCCTCCACCTCCGCCACCTATGCCATCACCTCCACCCCCTTCACCCCCTTCACCAGCTCCACCCTTGCTGCCACCTGCTCCACCCTCACTGCCACCACCTCCACCCTCCCTGCCACCACCTCCTCCAACTCCAGTATCTCCGCCACCACCTCCACCAAATTCTCCATTGCCACCTCCACCACCTCCACCAAATTCTCCATTGCCACCTCCACCACCTCCACCAAATTCTCCACCCCCACCACCTCCAGTATCTCCGCCACCACCTCCACCAAATTCTCCACCGCCACCACTTTTTTCACCACCACCTCCATCAAATTCTCCACCCCCACCACCTCCACCAAATTCTCCACCCCCACCACCTCCAGTATCTCCTCCGCCACCTCTTTTTTCACCACCACCTCCATCTCCCTCACCACCTGTTGAGCAATCGCCACCGCCACCACCTTCTCCACCATTGCCACCACCACCAGCTCCAGTATATGATGGTCCATTGCCACCAATTATTGGAGAGCCATATGCATCCCCACCACCGCCACCATTTTATTAGTTCATTTGAGAAATTTTCAGCTTCCACCACCCTTGGAGAGCTAAAAGTTGATGCGTTTTATTTGCCATTGACTCTTCATCATTGCTTTGCATACTTCAATATACTAGATGAGACCAAAACAAGGAACACAGACTTTGATCAGTTGTGCTGTCATTGTCCAAGAAGTTTGCTTGTGGTGAGAGTAAGAACGGTGTAACAGGTGAGATTAGATATTTGATTGAATAGTTATGAGTGTTGAATCTAAGTTGTTAATAAGATGAAAAAAGAATAGAAAGAATAAATTGCAGGGAGTGTAATTACAGAGATGAGTAGCTATGCTTGTTTTATTTGTGGCAGTTTATGTGATGTTTTTCAGATAAACTACTAATCCTAGTACATTCTATTCTATCTTACAGTATTTTATTTTTTTTTTGCCTAATATTTCAGAGACAGTTAGTTTCAGATCATCAACCTTCTTCTTCAAACTTACATTGTCTTTTATAATAGACATGTAATATTATTGAAGGCAGTACCGAACATAATATAATTATAGCCATAGATGGAGTTGAGAATGAGTTTCCATTCTTCAATTTATTCCCTTTAAGTCTTATTCTGGAGTAATTTCATACATATTGGCAAAACATATATAATTAGCAGCACAAGCATGTCTTAAAATTTTACAAGGTACTTCAGACAATACTTTTAGTACAAAAAGTCAAAACAAAATGACAAATTATCCCAAGCTTTACAAAAATAGTGCAAAGTTGCTATAAATTGGAAAGAGTAAATGGATAGCGGAGGTATTACTTAAAAAGAAGACAGTCATTTTCATATCTTTAAAGATTTGGTTCTCTGCTGAACCTATTTCTTTATCATCTACCAAAAAGAAGCTTTGTTTGTGCTGCACATGAGCTTTTTTACATTTAAACTGTAAAGTTACTCATGTACTAGTACCCCACTAAAAAGATTGCCTTTAGGATTTTCGGTAGTTAAAGGACTTAAAGGTATATGCATCGTTGTAATTTGTGATTGATCTACAATTTCAAGAATTTTCTCTGATCTACATCAACGGCGACATAACAATTCAGACCACATTGCAGGTGCTACTACTTAATGACAATCAAACGCAAATCATTTATCATGGTAGTTGTTTGAATATGTGCACTTTTTCTATATTTCTCATTTCTAAACAATACAGACACATATATATACACACACTACAATTACACATATACCCTTGACTACATATATTTTCTAACACTCCCCCTCA
>WYDK02000014.1:5642146-5699888 GCA_009867345.2 Toxicodendron radicans
GTTCATAATGCAGATTCTCTAACCAGATACATAAGATAATTTATGTATTTTGCTTGTATCTTGTAACTAATAAATACTAAGTTTCTCAGTTCTAACAGGCAAAAAAGAGTTGTAGTATTATCAAGTGACTCGATGATGATAGCAGTTCATGAAGGGATGGCAACCGTAAGAGACTAGTAAAGAGTCAATAAACTCACAAGGTGGTAACTATAACGAAAAGTTGACAAAGAATACCATGAACTTTGAAAGTATATAGCTTCATTTGCAATAATCACTTCCATGCCTCTTGCTTGTCCTTTGAAATGTTCTTCACCTCTTGGCCAGAGGTCAGAAGATAACACCAATTCAGAGATTAGATTTCGTTCGTTTGCCAACCAGAATAGAAAAGAGCCACTTCCTATAGATGCTTGGAGCCCAAAACAGTAATTGACACTAAATTTGTAAGTAATTATATTCTTTCCGATCCTCTATCCAAATGGATTTCCTCCCATCGAAGAAACAGAATTTGTGGTGCTAGGAAAAGAGTATCCGCCAGTTGGTAGCTGTGGCGTGATTGAGGAGCCCAAAACAGCAAAATCACTGCCAAAACCATCAACTCTGTGTGGTCTGCAATGAAACTCAAGAAAACTTAAAGAGTTAAATACTGTTGATAGTCGATAGAGCCGATTTTATAGATATATATATATATAGAGAGAGAGAGCATACTTCTATAACAAATATTACAGAGCATAAGCCCCCATTTCTATGAAAAGAACACGTATGAAAGGACTGTAATTTTGAGAATTTATTAATCGCCAAATTCATTAGTTAAAGATGCAGTATAATCTTGATAAAAAATGTCAGAGAAACCAAATGATGGAATTCAGTGATCCTTTAAACATAAATATGGTCTCAAATTGAGCAGATTTAGTTTTGAAGGAAAGAATAATTAGGTCAGATATGAAGAAAATGTTACCTTGGAAATGCCATATTTGTATGTACTTGTTGCCCTATGAATGCATCTGGAATGACAGAAGTTTAACAACAAACCAAGTCAGTAAGAGTACTGCAAAGCCATCTTACAAAGGTTAACATACAAAACGGTGTATCAAAAAATGAAAGGAAAAGTGAATATAAATAGTCAAATACATTATATTTATTCTTTCATTTATTTTTTGTCATGTCACTTTTTATGCATATCTTTGTAAGAGTTTTTTGTATGTATAGTATTATTGAAACAATAAATGTTTAACAGAATAAAGGATGGCAAAATGAATTTACTTGGAGATATATGTGATGGAAAGGAGTTGGATTGTGGGTGCATTGGGGATGCATAAGATGAAGATTGTGGAATCATTAACCCCAGAGAATGAGCTCCGGCATTTGATATATGCAGTAAGCCCGCATTAGGAAGTGCTCCTTGCAGAGACGACATGGATGGAAACTACATAGCAAATAACAAATTTTTTAAGGTTTAAGCAAGTTTTATCTGTTTCAATTCAAATTTTTAAAATTAGATAAACAAAAGCTTTGCAGGAGCATTGAACAAATAAACAAGTAAAAGCAAATGTTTCTACCAATATATTTCCATTCTTGAAATGGCAATAATTCATTGGAAGGAAGAACTTTATAGAAAAATTTCTCATGATGTTACAAATTCACGTGGGCGTCATGCCTAAACAATCACTTTGAAAGATCTATATTTGCCATTTTCATATTGATTAATTATCCATATATAAATCTTAGCACAATCGCATATATCATCAGATCCACAAGCCTCAAGGTTTACCTCTTGCTTCATGGTTAGTTCATGTCTCTATATACACGAGCAGCAGAGATATGATTAATAGTCTCAGTTGCATTCATTACTGAGATCAGATGTTAGGGATTGGGGTTTAAACTTTAAATATGTC
Source organism: Toxicodendron radicans (assembly GCA_009867345.2). Classification (NCBI taxonomy): domain Eukaryota; kingdom Viridiplantae; phylum Streptophyta; class Magnoliopsida; order Sapindales; family Anacardiaceae; genus Toxicodendron; species Toxicodendron radicans. Next base: position 5,644,039 of record WYDK02000014.1, read on the forward strand.
AATCATTTTGTGTAACACAAGAGTTTGAATGTTGTGCTTACTTCTGGCACTTGCGTTTGAGCTGTTTCACTGTGAACTTCAAATGGGTTTGTGGATTTTGATTGGTTGGGATAAGCTGGCATAATCTGTAAACATAGACCCAGAGTGACAGATCAGTCCTTTGATTACCTTAATCAAGAATTAACAAAGCACTTATTTAACTAATCATCGTTTTGTATAAATACCATTGGATTAGAATAGTACTGCATGTTGTATCCCATCGCATGGGGGGTACCAGTTTGCCAATGAGGAACTGTTGCAGGGCCGTAGCTTGCAGTAAAAAGGTCCTGCAAAGAATCAGATCCACATTATTAAAAGAATTTCAGAAATTTCGGAAGTAATTTTTACAAGACAAGGCGATCACCGCTGGTATTTCCTTTCTTCCACTAGACTTTGTTTCCACAGGAACAAGCTCGGATCCAACTCTGGAACTGGTGTCTTGGACTGCTATTGAGACAGTTTCAGATGACTGTTCAGCAGAAGCCCCAGAAGGTCCTTGAGTGTAAGGTACAAGTGCTGATAACCATGGCTGCAGATGCACAGGGAGCAACAGGTTTATGAAATTTTCATCTTTTGTGTATAACTATTTTCGAATTGAATATTAAGTATCTGATACGTAGACAATTCTTGATAATTGGGTATTTTCGTTAAAAAATATGATAATTTCACTCGAAGAAAAAGAATTTGAAAATTTAAATTTTACATTTTAACAAAAAATTTGGAGAAAATATGTATTTTGTGTTCATTCACTTCGATACAGAGATGAGTCTAACAGCTGACCATAATTCCTCGAGGGTTAGAGACATTTGATACCTCTAGAACGTTACAACTAAAATCCATGAAAAATCTATGAAAAATAGCTGTATTTATTATTTAAACATATTCTTACATCTTTAAGACACAAAAGTTATAAATTTCATGATGTCTTTTCTTAAGAAATATTTTCAAATTAACTCTGACACTGACCTGGTTATTGACATCTCCAACAGGTGTAGCACTCTGCTGTTCAGAACTTCTACTATCTGCAGTAGAGGATGGCAAAGACTGACATGGCTGCATGCTGTGTAATTGTTGCCCATCAGGAACTCTGACAGTGGGTTCAACATTAATATCAGGTGCTGCCTGTGTAGGACCTGCATGCAAAGGAGAAACTGGCACAGTGGTGGTGGAAGCAGTAAGAGAGTCGCCAACACTAACTAATGCCATGTTTCCTTCAGATGGATTCACCAACGTATTAGCAGTTGAAGCAGTTGGAGAAGCACCAAAACTATTGGCTAATGTTGACATCTGTCCTAATGGAGAAGCTGACGAAGCACAAGAATCCCCATATGGTTGCAAAGCCATATTGTTTGTTGATGCAGGTTCAGAAGCCATAAGGTCACCCATTGAAGGAACAGCTGATGAGACACCTCCTTCGGGCATGTTGCTCGTAGATACAGCTGAAGTATCATCTTCATTGTTTTGTACAGCCAGGGGAGCTGCCAATTCGAATATTAGAAATTCCAAAGTATTCGGCATTGGGGATGTCTTCGTTGTCTCCTTTGCGGAAGGTTCATTTGACGGCTGGTTGCTGCCATCACTAGGAGTAATTTGCTGTGTTTGCGGTGCTGCTACTGCAGCATCAGGAGGCTCTGGATCTTCGCTGAAATTGATCAAGCATTCTGATTTCAATATTTTATGTTCCACTAGATTCCCATCAACAGGAACCAGACTACTGGAGGGTGCATTTTCCATTGGATTCCCATCTACACTAAGCGGATCATGAGAGGGTGCGGTCCTCTGCAAAAAGAACAACTAATATGACAACCACAAAACAAAAGAGGGTATGATAAGTTCCTAAACCAACATAAATGCAACAAAATTTAAGCAGCAGATAATTGGAATGGAACGTAAATGAAAATCTCCAAGCATATGTAGAAAGTTTAACATTATAGCTTCCAGTTATATATTTAATTAGCGGTCAGCAATCAGAGCTAAATAAGGGCTAGTACATGCACAAAACGGTACAAAAAGGAAAGCTGATATAATGAGTTTCATACTGTGTCATCTTATTTGATTCCTGTGGGGACATGGGTTTTTTGGATGAAAATAACACCATAATTGTCAAAGATATGCAAAAAAACACATAACTAGTCCAGGCCTTGAGAGGGAACATATTGAGCAAAATGCATCTCATCAAAAGAAATAGATAAACTCAAAACTTCAAACACATATCTACAATTACATTGACACACCTGATTGTTAGCAGAACCATCAGGACCTTCAATTGCTTTTGAATGTGGCCCCACCTGTAGTGGAGGAGTATTTTCACCTAAAATTTCTTTGATAGGCCGTACCACCAAGGTGGTGGAGCTATTCTTGTTTGTTTGACTGTCAGGAGACCTGCTCTCAGACCTGTAATCTCTATTTGAAAAGTTGCGGCTGTCAGTTCGTCTGCCACTTCGAGATGTGCCATCTCGAAACCTGTTGTCGACAATCTCAATGCGGACAGGAGTTTTTCGGTAACCTCCAAATCTTGGATCTTCGTGGTTATATTGAGTACTTCTCCCATCACGATAATATCTGGAATTTCTGTCATCACTTCTTCTACCAGGATGAGATCTTGCACTAGAAGAATTTTCATATCTGCTCTCATAACGTGGACTTCTAGATTCACCACGATACCCATCAACCTTCCTGCTGCTTTCATAGGCATCCTCATTTTCACCCTAATGAAGACAAGCGCTATTAGCAAAAGGAGGCATTGTCGCATTGATAATTGAAGGTAGAAGCTCCAAGAACTTCAGCTGTTCCTACAATACTAAATTAATCTGGTCTAATTAATTTACCTTTTTTATTATTATTTATTTAAATTATTATTGTTGGCAGCACTTTCAACACAACAAAGTCATAAAATTAAACTAAAAAGAGCACTGCATTTGCATTATAGGTACTAATAGGGAGTTTACCAGTCTTAGCCTTGCAAGTGTTTCACTCTTCTCACCAGTGTACTTTCTATCCACATAGACGTGCTTGATAAAATCCCGGAGTCTGTGAAGATTACTGGAAGCAAACATGTGAATCAGAAGAAATTCCTTATGAAGTATTCCGAACTAAAAATGAAGCAATGCACGCAATACCTGCCGTCAGGATAAGAATTACGGTGAGGATCCCACCCCTTTAAATAAATTTGCCTTGCTCTCTATGACGAGAAAAAGAAAACAAAAAGGAAGTCCATCAAGCAGATAGGAAAAATAAACGACCCAATAAATTGCTATTATGTAAGGGTGCAAACCTCATTCCCTGCTGCTTGAAGAGCACTAACTTCTTCTGCACTAAATTTTGCCATTGATATTGATTTCACACGATGTGTGAATTCCCGACTGTCATTTTAGAACACATATATAATCAACATAATTGTCTTTTCTTCTTAAATCATATCATGAAGAATATCATTATGATTATGTACACCATTGCTTAAATACTCAAACTATGAGAACAAACTACAAAACTAACAACCCGAACGAAGTAAGAACTTATGTCAATACTTACTGAACTCCGCTGCAGTTTGTACAAACAAAGGTCAAGAATGTCGTGCAAACGTATTGAGGTCCCTGATAACAAGAAACATATTAGACTTAGCATAGTCTAAGTTTCCATGAAATTGATTTCTTGTTAAACATCCTATGGTTCATTATGTCACGTTTCTGCAAATCATTGGTTTGTATGGATATCTAGAGTAAAAATAAAACATTCGATCAATCATAAAATGACATTAATGCAGTCAATTAAAAAGATGGCATAGGATTATAATAAAAGAGGCTTTAAGAGGTAGAAATAATTAAAAAGGAAAAAGGGCTATACCAAACTATTGCAATTGATACATCTTCGATTCTCCGGAAGCTTCATGAGACCTCGAATGATCCCTTCGATCCTCTCTTCTTCCTTAATTCGATTAGACGTCTTCATTGAATAAACACCTATTTTATCCAACAACAAAAGCAAATTTTTAACAGGATTATAACAAGTTCCTCAAAAAGATGACTTAATTTTTTTGAAAAATAGAAAAAAGAACTAAACAAAAGATCCATCATTTTCCTTTTCTTTCGCCTTTTCTGAGCAACCAAACGGAGAGTAAACATACCTTAAATAGTAACAAACAGGAACTTTAGAGAATAATTTGAGCGCAGAAACCCCTAAGAATGTAAAATGTGAGAGGAAATGAAGATAGGTAGGCGAGATGAATCGTAGAAAATTGGAGGGATTGCACTAGATAGGCGAAATGAATCGTAAAGAATTGGAGGTATTGCAGTGCACGACTCAGAGGGCGACATGTGTACAAAAGGAAATCGATGATGAGAATTAAAGAGAGTGAAAGAGAGGTTACCAGAACTCCATAAGAGCGAAAGAGAGAGAAACTTGGCGGTAATAACGGACCGGTTTAGACCGTTGGAACAATTGGAAGGCAAAGGAGGGAGCCAACGAGATTTTCTCTTTGCACTAGAAAAGTGTACAATTTTTACAGTTAATAAATGGTTATGTTTGGTTACTGGTGGTTATATGGCTTTGACCCGGTTTCAACCCGACCAAGTTTCTGTTCACTGATACACGATTATACTCATGCCAGCAAATTTTTCACGTTCACTTCTCGGTTACTGAACAGTGGACAATCAGTAGAGTATTGCATATTGCAATTTTTCAATTTTTTTTTAAATAAACAATATTTAACCATCCATTATTTAATAAAAGATTTTTTTTGTTGTAACAATATTATTATTCTCTTTATTTTTTTTGTAATTTATTTAACTAAAACTCTCTCCATGGATTTATACATACGAATTGCAGGGTATGCACAAAGCTGCAAGTTTTAGCAATAAACTGTTTATTGTACTAGAAATTTCCAACAATTCTCCATAGCTTACCATGTACATAATGTTTTTTTTTTTTTTGGTAAATCTAGTAAATGTCTCTTCCGCAATTTGAATATAAGACCTCTAAATATAACTGACTCTAATAGTTAAAGAGCTTGTCATCCGATCATAAGGAAACAAAAGACCTCTGGGTATAATAATTAATCCCAATAGTTAAAGAGTTTGTCATTCGGTTACAAGAAGAGAACTCATATACGTAATGTTTTTGTTGGTAGTGGAATGATCATCATAATGTTAAGATTTGGCAAAAGGATTATAAACTGATAAAAATGATGATTTGTCATGTTACTTTATATACATAGAATTGCATTTCACTACTTGCGAGTTTCATAGAACAGACACCTTTGCCATCACATGGTAAATGATGGACGCCAAAGTTGCTTGTCATTTGTTAAACAGCTCGATCAATAAAATGTAAACATAAACACATTAATAGTGAATTAGACTACACTATTGAGAAGTAGAAGTAATTTTAAGCAGAACTTAATGAAGATTTAAGCGAATAAAATTGTTGTTCTCATATTACCCACTAGATATACCGAGATTCTCGTGTGTTTAACATAAGACTTGCAAATTTCTATATAGGATAGCAAATCCACCCCGCCCAGTCTTTCATCCGGAGGTCCGGGACTGTTTAAAGAATACTAGGTCCCAGTCGATATAAAATTCAAAACAATCGCTGCAGTCACAACAACTTCTGAGGCCAAAAACTCTCGTTAGTCACACTAACAATGAAAATAGAGTTCTGCCCATCCGCCCGCAACATCACGACAGCATGTCCAGTGGGCGCACTGCTGACTGCACTCACAAACTCAACTCAACACGACACTCTTCTGAAGCCCTAGTTATCACCCACTTGGCCCAGAAAGTAATTGTTACTTAAAACCTTCGTCCCACAAGTTGCCTGGTTGGCACCTTTGCGAGTCTGGCCGTTCCTGGCTGAGATTATTTTCGCTTCACATGGCAGTCCGTCAGTTGATTTCTACATAAATGGAGCATTGGCAGGGCCGATGACAGTCTACAAGGTTGGAACTTGGTGAAATTTGGGTGTTCTTGGACTCGTTTCTTATGGCAACTGATGAGAACGAGTAACGTTCAAAGACTTGAAATGGGGTTGTGATTTGTTAGAACTTCTTCTATGGTTGCCAATTTGAGATTTCATATCGATTTGCTCTGAAATAGCCTAATTTTGCATCAACATTCTCATCATTTCATTTCAAGACTAGCAAATATGCTCATCAAATCTGTCCGGATCTGTTGAACAGGTATAAATGACCCGGGCAGTGCCTGAGTCTTGATCCACATTTCAAATGCCCACGCCGGGATTTTGGCATCCCTAGTTCTAGAGCTTCTTATTTCTGTTTCCCACGTAGCTATACTACTGGCAAACAATAGTTTCTAAAGAGAACCACAGATGACATCAAGACGACACAATCCAAACATAAGCATCTTCAAAGTTATTAATTGCTTGAGAAAGCCAAAAATTTACTGGAATGTGAAGGGGAAAAGGGAGAGAGGAAAAGATACTAAGCAACTAATGAATCTATATGAAAATTTATAAGAAATTACTTACAGCATTATCTCTCCTCTATTTCAGATATGCGATCAGGTTGGTACATATCTGGTAAATGCTCCAACATTCAATCAGATAGGGACTTGTAATTTGATTTGATAGGGTGTTGTATTATTTGGACCAACTGCTACTTCCAACATCAAGGTTAAGGGGGCAAAGGAACAACAAAAAAAGAGGGAAAAATAAAATCTATACAAAGACTGGCAGCCAAAATTCCTTACACCCCTCACCTGCAGGCTATATACAACAGTTGCAGTGAACTGAGTAAACCTGCTGCTTGAACAAAAAAACTAGTGGGTAGAAAATCACGAGATTGCACACCAGAACTGCCACGATATGTGGCAGCAAGCCAAAATTTCTTCTCCTCGATGCAAACCCTCCTGCCATTGACAAAGAAAAAACCAGATCCATCCCAGAAAAAACAATGACAACTATATATGATTCTTAGGTAGCAGAACTGCAAGTGGAAGGGGGCTGGCGAGTTTTCTTCCCTCAACATCTCATCTCATTTGGTCATTCTACCCATCACTATTTACGTCATTGAAAGAAGCTTTAATCGCTTCAGCAATCATGAGGGCATTCACAGCCTTGCTAATTGCTAAATCAGCTCTATAAAGCAATCTCTGAGCTTTTTCTCTCTTGAGTTTAGCCATATTATGCGCATGCCGAGCTGCACCAGATGCATCACGCAGCCTGAACTCATCAAGATCAGAACCATCCAATTGTCCTGGGCCATGCCTCTGGGATCCATCTGGGTGTAAATGTCGCTGGCTTGGCCACTCAGAATAGCCCATATTCCACCTATGAATTCCATTTCTCTTGCCCATCAGCCGTTGGTTGTATGGAGCCACCATCTGTGTGTCATATGAGAATTCAAACGCCCCAAATTTCTTTGACTTGCTTCTCTGAAGTTTTTGGTATTGATGTCTATCAAATCCATCACCGCTCATGGAGAAATAACCGATGCTGCCTGCGTCATGCGGTGAAAATACTCTTGGAGAAAATACCCTTGGTGATGTCTGAGACAATGGAGAATCATCTAAAGAATCATAGTTGAGTCCTGTATATACAACCTTTTCATCCCCAAAAGCAAACCCATTTAATCTCCTTCCTGGTGCAGCAAATGAAATCAGATTAACAAAAGGCTGACAACACTAATGAAACCAAAAAGTTATTAAGTTGGTAAATATTTGAAAGGGTACAAAAAGTTACCAAAATTATGAAATCCATCATGATCTCCCATGGCTACATTGGTTTGCCCAGAAACTGAGATTTTCCTGTGTGACCTGTGTTTTGAACCCTTGTTGGGCACTTCTAATCCCCTTGGTTTCAAACAGAAAGCAAACATAATTGGCTTCTCAATGGAAGCAGCCTTCCCCTGACATCCATTGGGGATGACGTAGTTAGACTTAGACATAGCTCCCTCCCACTCTTTCACTTGCTGTTGATATCTTTCCCATGATGGAGGCTGAACAACACCCAAGTTCATTGTATTAAACATCAATATGAAAAGTGAGCAACTAAAACACATATAAGCACAAAAAGCAATAAACAGCGTTCAATTAAACTGCATATTTAATCAAAGAACAATAAATACCGGCAAAAATAAATGAATAAAGATTCGGGATCAATTAACAGCAAGTCAAACAGAGTATGACAATCCACATTAAAAATATATCTCCTGTCTATTCCTATTTTTGTTTTTGTAAAGGCCTATATTTTGATCCCTGCATCTCTGTCTATATTTGTAAGTGGGCCACTCTTTTCTTGTATCTTCTTTTTCAATTTACTCAAGTTTTATACATAAAAAGAAAAGATAATAAAAAAAAGAACAAAACTACAGCTCTGCCTCAAATTAATAACCATGGACATTGTTCTTCCACTTTCTATTCTTCAGTTCAATGAGTATTTACAACTTGCTTTAAATCATTTGGTACCTAAATCCTCCAAAATTGTTTAATTTGCTTTTTCTTTATGTTTTTTAAAAGATACAGGAACAAGATTGAGTGCATCGTCTAACTTGTTTTTTCTTACAAGCTAAAACTTTCTCCTTGTCTGTGTTTTATGGTTCTCCTCTATAACAAATACATTTCCCACTATTTAATTTGGGGAAGGCAGTTCGTTAGTGTCAAAACAAATCCAAGATGTACATATTAAGGTTTAAGTAATTATTATTAAGACTGTTCCAAACAGAAAAAGGAAATGACAAGCAGTGTCAAATTCCTATAAATTGTATAATGGTAACAAATATGTAATGAAAGCAATTAAGTCATGACAGATAACAGTCAAATTAACTTCCAAGGTACCTGGAGATGTCTGATTAAAGGCATTCCCTTCTTCTGCCTCTTCTGCCTCCAATGCTCATAGATGGTTTTAATTGCTTCCATGGAACCAACTCCAGCCATAAGCTCTTCTATTTCATCCGGTGTGAACTGATCCCGCTGTTGCGAATAAGCAGCCTTCTCAAACATGTCCATCGTTTTCTCAAACACCTCCTCATAAATTTCCCACAAGCCACTGACGTCAGATTCAGAAGAATTACGAATTTTCATAATCCACTGCTCATCATCACTGTCCATGTCATATAAGATACGTGTTGGATCCAAAGCCATCTCAACATCTGTTTCAACCTGCCGAAAGTACTTAGATGAACTGCGAACAAATGCTCCTTCAGTTCCGTTGTCATCACAATCCTCTATCACACGGACCCCAGGGATAGGAATATTTTTAACTGAAGCAGCACGAATGTTACGGTTGTAGCACTCTTCATGCATCTCCTTAAAAAGAAACCACTGACTCCTATCAGGAAACTCCAATGTCCAATCCTTTCCTCCTTTCCACATCATGGCATGTGTAAAACGATTTGTTGATCCAGGTTGCAGGAACTGATGAGCCTTGTACGAATACCTTGTGGTTCCTGAAAGCTTTACAGCTAGCTTCCAATCACTGTGATCAAAAAGCTCTAGTACAATTTGTGCTCCACATTCTCTCCAACCTTTGTCGCCATGTGTAATTAGCACATTTGCAACACAACATAACAAATCCAAGTTTTTTTGGGAATCCCTAGTAGCATCTGACAATCTCTTTTCATTTGCCCTCCTAATTCTTGAGTGAGGAAGCCCTTTCTGGTGATGGACTCTATTCTTTGAACCATAATCAAACCCTCCGAAAGGCAAGGAGTATGAGACCTGAGTACGTGGTTTCCGAGGTCCATTACCAAAATTATTGTGGGCAATGTCATCCTTCCCATCTGACCATCCTTGATTGAGGTATGCAAATGATGAACTGCTTCTATTTCGATTCCATGTACTTCTAGGGGCAGTAGGATTCGGGCTCGGGATGATGCTACCATACATGTTCCAACTTAAATCAGTAGAGCGTTGAGCGCTATGAAAATCCCTATCGACATGCCTTTCAAATTGGTTGAACGTTGGAATTTCAACCCTGATATCATTCAAAGGGGAAAGAGACCCACCATCTGTCTTATCACTGTCAACTGAAGGTCTTGCCAAACGAATGCGCTCTAACTTCGGATTGTGGCATTGCCATTTCTGCAACCGATCAATTGCCTCACCACCAGTTTCTCCAGGATCCTGGGAACTGGCAGAGGTCCCAGCACCATTCAGATCAACATTTTCATATTTATGTGGGGATCTTACCCAACGTCCATCAACACACAGAGAGAGGCCGACCGCCGGTAACTCAGGTTTGGCAACAGACAAATACCCATCAGAAACAGCATTCCTTGAGGTGCCCTTCACATTATTTTCAAGAGTACTTTCCGATACATTATGTTCATGAGTAGTTTCCAGATGTTTGTCCAAGCAGTACTCAATACCAGAACAGTCATCCCTCATCAAAGTAGCAGTGCATTCTGGGTGCTCCACTGAAACATGGCCCTGAAAGCTGATATGATCAGCTCTATGTTCCATAAGCAGCTTAAGATGCAAGCTGAGAAAGAAAGAAGGTGCAGCAGCAAAAGAAAGAGCAAACGGAGGAAATCTTCTTTGACTCCTGTCTGGAAAAGCGAAGTGGCTGATTTTTACACAAGTGGATTCCCTGGAGATACCCTGCCTAGACATCCTCCCCCAACCCTAATTAATAGAAAAGCACATACAAGTTAATATAGACCCTAAAATCAATGAGAACTGTGCCAGAGTGCCTAATTACAGCAGAAAAATAAAACTTAAAAGTAATCACCAACACTAAAACCTAACTACTCCACAGCAAGAGATTGTCTCCAACTAGCTATTCAAACCACTAAAATATGAAAGTATGAAGAACTAAACAATAAATACCACAAAGCTCAAACGAAAACAAAATCTTGAAGAATCAATAAGGCAAAGAGAGATGTTATATTGCACCCCCCCTCCCACCCAACACCCCCCCAAAAAAAAAAGGAAAGGTGAAAATGGTACCACCACCCTCACAAAAAATACAGACACAAACAGAAATGGAATACCTTGGTTAAAGAGCTGTCCCTGCAAAGAGAAGAATTCATGGATAACATGTGACTCCCATTTTGAAGCGCCTTAATATTATCATAAGTGCATTCGGATAGAGATAATTGCCTAGTAAGCCGGCAATTTTTTTTCAGCTTGCTGTCCAGATACATCCACAACGAATTCTTCACTTCACAGAAATTGTAGAAAGCAAACACAAACTGCTTTCTAAGATCATGAATGCAAGAAAACTTGAACCTGATTGAAGTTTCTGGCAACTGAAGGTCAGCATACTTCCCCTGCTCATTAGGTTGATGGAATACTCTCAGGACAAGGAAGACCAAGGCTAAAGCCTGCTTCAAGCAACCTTCAAACAGGAAAAACCTCAGTCCAACCATGTTATCAACAAAAAGCATCTCCAGATTAACACTTGGCCACATTGTCATCAGTGTACCATAGTGAAACAAAAATACAGCACGGAAAAGCCAAAAATTCTCTGCTCCAAATGCATATTTCAGGACTGAAAGAACTGGGAAGCATATCTTAAACCTCACTTGTCCTGATTCTATCATTGGTATGGTCAAATTTAAAAGCTCTGTGTTACCAGTGGACCGAAAAGCTCCATCTGGATCCAACATTTTCATAAAAATATCATGCTCTCCCAAATCTTCAAACCCATCAATGGAAGGGGCAGGCAAGATAACTGATGAACGTGTGCAACTAGAAACGTAATTACCTGAAGACATTGAACACAACAAGCTTTCTGTCTTGCGAAACCGCCTTCTGTAATAAACAATGGGAAGTTTGCTATCCTTGGAGCAAGTAGGGCTACCTGAGGAAGACTCCTCGCCCCTTCTACCACCAACAAAACTGTCTAGCAATTTAGATGCACTGGACAATTTGTTATTCTTAGCTCTCAAAGAAGAACTTTCCAAAGAAACATCAGGCTTCACAACTTCATGAGATGGATCAGGTCTTTTCTGTTTCTTCATAGCATGTAAAGGAGAGGATTTGACCCGATTAGTGGATCGAGCCAACCAGGAGATGATGGGCTCTGTGTCCATGTAGCTACCCATACAGTTATTATCCTCAGTAGTCATATTTCTCTTTTCCTTTTCTTTGCTAGGCTTCAAGCTTCCCTTTTTCTCTTCTAAACCCTTCTCTCTTATCCTGGATCTTCTACGTGCACCCTTATCTGGAACTTCGCTAGGAAGTAGCAGAAGTTTAAATCTCTCATTTCCCAGATTAATCCATTCCTCATCCCGATCATCATATTTTACATGATGTAGCTTGCTTTCTTTGTCATAGTCATTCACCAGACCATAATACCAACACTGATCCAAAGGCCAAAAAACTTTGATTCTCCGGTTCAATACCCAATATGCATCCAAATCTCCAGAGAAAATTTCATAATAATGTCGCCTTTTCCTAGAATGACCCCTCTCTTTGTGCCGTGTCCTTGGTCGTAATGCCCTACCAGCAGCATCAAATGACGCAGATTCATGACTAGCAAAGTCTTGTTCAGATGATGACAAAAAAGAAAAGCCATTCGTGGATACAACGGATTTTCCATTTGAAGAGAAACCAGTGTAACTAGGATTGAATCGTGACGATAGCATCATAGCTGCGTTTTCCTCAAGATTCTCTTCATCATCAAGCGCATCATCACATACCTTAACAGAAGCATCAATTAAAGGCTCAGCTTCCTTTGCAATACGTCTTCTATCCCGGGTGGGATCATTTCTCTTGCCATGATTCTTCCTTGACTTTTTCAAAGTGCAGTCACTGTTATTTACAGCCGACTGACTGGCGCACCCATCATCCTCCTTCAAACACCGAGCCAAATTTGATTTGCTAATTTTATTTGACTTCTTCATAGAGTCACCATTGTTCACAACTGAATGACTAGCACAGTCACCCTCCTCCTTCAAATGCCGATTTAAATTTGACTCACTTTTTCTGTTTACTTTCTTCAAAGAAGACTCACCATTGCTTACCACTGAATTACTGGAATGCCCAGCACCCTCCTTCAAAAGCCTAGCTGCATTCGATTCACTGTTCCTCTTTTCCTTAAAGTTATTGGAACCCTTCTTGCGTTTAACCTTTGAACGCACAACATGCATACCAGAATCCTTTAAAGACTCAGCCCCAATACCCAAATCTGTTGGAGACTCAACCTGAGTAGGCAATTCCTTTGGAGACTCAATCCTGGCAGCTGAATCACCACCCGTTGCCTTAGCCACCACATCATCACTCACTTTACTACAAGACTGTCCCGATAGCTTCAACACTTGACTAACCTCAACCTTTCTTCGCCCAACAAAACCACGTTTACGCTTTGGGATTCGAAAACCACTATCATCTAAACTCAAGGAAATGCCATTAAACCCACTGCTATTATCCCTTTTATGACTCAACCCCAACTTTGAATCCTTTGAATCATTTGAACCTGAACTCAGAACACCATTATACACCTCATCTAAATTGTTTTTGCAATTATCAACATTTTTTAAGCTACTGATGGACACAGTTTTGCTACTCTTTTTCCTCTTGTTGCTCTTTTCCTCATCAGAATCCTGTGAACTATTTTTTCTCTTCAACTCCTTATTCTGAGACTCCATTGAAATTCTTGATTCATACAGGCTTTTAAGATCCAATGATCTCGATTTCCTAGGAATTTCCGCTCCATTGGAATTTCCTATTCTATTTTCCATGAACAATTTGTCAATCTAAAAACCAAAACACAAAACCTCCGGTCTTCATATTCCATTGTACATTTTTCAGATCTGTAACAACAAAACCAAACCAAAAATTACCACTAATATCTCTAAAATACTAAGACACGACTAACCGAACGATCAAACCCTAACTCTCACATACTAGAAACATTTCACAAGAGGAATTGAACTAATTAACTAAAACAGAGAAAATTATGAGCGTACCTGAATCAATATATCACGAATCGATGATTTTTCCAACCAATTATGGAGATCACTGGCACGAAACATGTGTTAGGGTACAAATCTGATGGTTTCAAATTGAAACCCTAACAGACTTATCGATTTTCGAAATTAATTTGTTGTTAATTTTGAAAAATAAAAATTACCGTGAGAGACGGAAGAGAGCCTAGGGTTTCTTTTGGTTTCACGATAGTAAGGGTTTAGATCGAAAATAACCAAAAAAAAAAAAGTAAATAAATTCGTAAATAGAAAGAAATATATGTGCATCGTTTAGATTAATCTACGTGGCAGCATATTAATCCTTCGATACGGAATTTACGGTTGAGATTTTAAATGGATAATATAAAGACGTAAGCTTAATAAATGTATATCAAAATTTTAGGAGTAAGCGTGGGATATATGAACGGTTAGGATTTATTTGCTTGACACGTGGAGGGTTGAATCTTAAACTTGATTTGGGAGATGTGCGGTAGTTAAGCAGACTCGATTTTGCTTAAACGGTATTTGACAGGGAAAATAAAGAGTTATAGTTTAACTGTTCATTTTTGCATTACTAAATTGACTCCATTTTTATATTAAATGACGGAAATACCCATTAAGCTTTTGAGTTAGAAGGCGCCATTAAGAAATCACAAAGGCAACTCGCAAGAGTGATTGAGTGCAATAAACGCGCTTTACTGAGGTGCAACGTGGACTTAAAAAACAGAGAATGCCAGTGAGACGTGAGCTTCAGAGGGCGAGTTAAGATATTTGTAAATAAAGGCAGGTGTGTTAGGGAAAAGGCTGTATTTTAACCGTATTTTAGTGACGTGGTGGAAACAGGAAGAGCTGATTCGAACACTGTGCATTTCAGAAATTGATTTTGAATGCCCAAATGCATGGCTCCACGTTGACGGCAATAAACTCGTGATATCTTTCCTTTTGGAACGAACATCCCACCTCAATGACAATTTACTACCCAAAAAGTTTGAAAACGACAAATGCCCACCAACCGTTAATTTTGTCCATTAACTTGAACAGAAGAAGGATAAGATGGTAAATTCACAAACAATCAAAGGATAATTATGTCAGTTTACTTCTTATAGATATATATAACCGTAAATTTAACTTCTCTCATGTTCTTCTTCTTCATCTTCCCATCTTAACTTTGCATCTCCTTCGTTTGCTTGTGTGTTTCAAATCAGTTTAATTTGTTTGCGATTTTGAATTTGTGTTTTCTTTGCTTTCCTACTTGCTTTCTCAGCATTCAGATATCGAAGCTGATCTATGCCCAACTCATATTTTCTTAGTAGCTTGTGTGTTTTTGTTAGATTGTGGTTTAGATTTTTGAATAGTTGGAAATTGATTTAATTGTATTATTTCGTTTTCTTTTGTTTTTGCTTCCATAAGAAGTTTATGATACTGTGAAGTTTTAGTGGTTGAAGCGGCTTTGATCTGTGACGAAACCAAGTAAAGCCCAAGAAACCGAGTTCTTATCCAGCATTTCTTCAAACAACTTACTTGCAAACACCAAATCACTAACTCTGACATGAACATTAACAAGGGTATTGCATAAAAACACATCATAAGCAAACTCATGTTTCAAAAACAAGGGTATTGCATAAAAACACATCATAAGCAAACCCATGTTTCAAAATCTGCAAATGAAAGAGTTTAACATCTTTTAAGCAATTAGAATCCATATAAGATCTAAGTTCTAACCAAATATTCACATAAATAGAAACTCGAATGCAGAAAAGATGATACAAAGTGTGGTGTATATGATACTGATTGCGATGTTTTGTGCTTAAGAGTTAAGATTTCTGATGGGAATGAAGAGTTTGTGATATGGGGTTTTCTGAAGAGAAGAGGGTTGCTTGTGTTTTGTGTTTGTGGTGGTTCTGGTGGTTGGTTTAGAGCTGGTGGAAGTGGTGGTTGGATGTGGTTTCGGTCGGAAACGCCATCTGATTATGGAAACGAAGAGTAAAAGGTATTTTCATCTTTTAATGAACAGATTTAACAAATCTTAATGAAGGGTGAGAAACAATCTAACAGATCTTAAATGTTGGTGGCTAATTATAATTTTCAAACTTTTTGGGTAATAAATTGTTGTTAGGGCAAACTTCAGGTGGAAACATGTTGTTTGCCCTAAAACTTTCAACAAAATTTGCCATGCAAAGTTTGCCAAACCACATTTCGGGAAAATTCAGAGGCTGACCGCGCATTGTCCACCTAATATTAAATTTAATCTATTTCTCATATATTTTAAAATCTAATTGATATGTTATTTAATTAATTCATTAATTATTATCACATGAATACATGAATAATAAAATAATGTGATAATAATTTATTCAAACATGTTTAAAACAATGTATTATGATGGTCATTTCATTTTAACAATTTTATGCATGTTAAATATCACTGAACGTGTTACTTTTTGTTAGCATTTCCCAATTCCCACCTGTTATACTTATACATATGGTTAAACTTTTCAAGTTACATATGATATTATGATAATACATTTCGTGAAATATTATAACCTATAGTTCTACTCCTATATAGGGATGAAAAAGAGAATATGCAAAGTCTAATGCTCTAATTGAATTATTCATAAACGACGACACCGTACGTCGTCTTTTACATTTTCAGTTTCTCCCCCAACCCCAAGAATTCCCAGCCAGCTCTCAACATTTCACGTCACAGGTTTTTTACCTGCTTCACTCTTGTGTTCCCTCCAATAATTTTTTTGTTTCCATCAAATCTTAACTCGTAAGAAACAAAATATTCCTCAAAACATCTCCGCATTCTCCTCAAATCACATTTTGATTTGAACATTATCAAGAGCGATCTAGACGACTGGATCCAGATCCAGGGGGTTTAACTGTATCGTTAGTGACGACATTCGATTTCGTCTCTTTAGGGTTTCAGATCTCGCGTCTTGGCTCAATCGATCACAATTTTGAGGTGAATTTAATCACTCTTCAGTTATGATTATCTTTTTGTAATTCTTTAGTCGGTACGAAATAACCAGAGGTATAGGATTTGAAGTTATTATTTATTTATCGTCTTTTGCGCTTTCTTAGCAACCAGACAGAATCCTTGAGATTTCTGTGAAATTTTACGATTGTTGGTAGTATGTTGATAAGGAATTAGATGCAAAGCGAAGGAAATGGTAAAATTACCGTGTTAATGAAGCGAAATAGTTTCTTATGCTCGATAATAAAATTTTACAATTCTGATTACGATGCCATTTGTAATATTTCTTCAGCAATTAAAAGCAGTACGATTTTAGAGGTTTGAGTGTAAGAAATGCCGGTGAAGGTAGCACAAACGTCGTTTCGGGATCGAACTCAGGAGTTTCAGAGTGTAGCGGAGAGGCTAAGGAAGTCAGTTTCACCTGGATCCAGACCAAATGGTACGAGCAGCAGTTCGAAATCGAATGAACAGCGATCCTCTGTGGCACTTCAGTCCGAGTTCAACAAGAAGGCTTCTAAGATAGGGTTTGGGATTCACCAGACTTCGCAGAAGCTCTCCAAGCTAGCAAAATGTAAGTAATAGGTTATACTAATTGTTATATGAGTTTGGTTCATAGTGCTTGCCTTGATTGTCCACATACATATATGGACAAAAATTTAAATATCGTAACAATAAGGATGTCTTAGTTCATTAGTTCATTTATGATTTATTAATGAGCATGCAACCTCAAATTTTTTGTAGACAACAAATTCAGCATATGAGCAGTTGATTGATAATGGAATTATTAGATAAACTCTTGGTCGGATGGAGTTGCTTCTTCTGTTTTTGCCGATCATATCTGTATAAGCATAGATTGTGGCTTCACCTCACTTGACTTCTCTTGTTGTGTCTATTGGAAGCACATGCATGTTCTATAATATGGAGTCAATTATGTGCATAATGATTTACACCTTAATGTGTAAGGGCTAATGATGGAGTTTTCAGTTTGGTGACTGAATTTATACCTGTTGCCATTTTAGAGTAGGAAAAAAAGGTTTAGATATTTTGTTTTAGTTCATTATAGTGACATTGCCTAATGAGCTGTGCTTGTTTGCTTAGGCTATATAACCATCTTACTTGTTTGCTATCACACTGCTAGGAATTCTTTTTGTGAACTTGCTACTTGGATAATGTTGATGCCAAATCTTTGTGCATGTTATGATCTATCATTGCATTAAGCTAAGCAATTAGAAGCTTTTGTTGATTTGTAGTGGCAAAGAGGACTTCGGTTTTTGATGACCCCACCATGGAAATCCAGGAGCTGACAGCTGTTATCAAGCAGGATATTACTGCACTGAACTCGGCAGTGGTAGATCTTCAACTTTTTTGCAACTCCAGGAATGAGGGTGGTATGTCCAGTGACACCACTAGTCATTCAACTACTGTTGTAGATGACCTGAAGAATCGCTTGATGAGTACCACAAAAGAGTTCAAAGAAGTTCTTACCATGCGAACAGAGGTAATGGTGAATGTAGCCCATCATCTTGTTGGCAATCTCATCCCTAACTATTGCTTAATAGATCTTTAAATGTTAGGTTAATTTTCCGAAGACTAATGGTATCTTATTGGCTTTGTATAGAATTTAAAGGTTCATGAGAACAGAAGACAATTGTTTTCGTCCTCTGCTTCTAAGGAATCTACAAATCCTTTTGTTCGGCAGCGACCACTGGCTGCCAGGTCAGCAGCTGCTAGTTCTTCAACCTCCCCTCCTCCATGGGTTAACGGTTCACCATCTTCTTCACCGTCGTTTCCCAGGTAATAGCTTGTTTGGTTGTCTCAGTTTGTGGCGGGCGAACTGATTTAAGGTTTTCATATCACCTTAAAATGAACTTTTAAATGTTGTTCAGCTATTTGGAGGTAGATGTAACCATGATTAATATTGTATTTCTATAGAAGTAGATGTAACCATGATTAATATTGTATTTCAATAGAATGGTTGTCTAATTTTTCTGTTGAAATCCACTGGGTCTGGTAACAACCTGCACTTTTCTGTTTACTGAAACATTCTTTTTGAGGAAAGACAAAATATTTATTTTCCTTGGACATGATGGTGAATTAGGACTTATTTGTATTCTTCATACAGCCAACCCCCATTCCTCCCATTTCTTTCACCTTGGGGTCTTGTTATGGTGGTTTCATATCATCAGAACTAACTACTTCTGTTACCTATGTTTTGTGTTTTATGCTGCTTGCATTTTCTATAGTCATGACGCTTTTCTACTCTTTACTCAGCCTTGTTGGTTATCACTTTAAGTATTGGCAACCACTAACCTCATTCCTGACTTTTAATTTTACAGGAAGCAGATGGATGGGGAGAGTCAGCCATTGTTGCAGCAACAACAGCACAATCAACAACAACAGCAGCAGCAGCAACAACAGGTGGTTCCGTTGCAAGACAGTTACATGCAGAGTAGAGCTGAAGCTCTTCAGAATGTAGAATCAACCATTCATGAACTGGGCAACATCTTCAACCAGTTGGCAACCCTGGTCTCTCAGCAAGGAGAGATTGCTATTAGGTTTTATTTGCTATTCTAGTTTTTTTTAATCATTCTTTGCGTACACCTAGCTCTATATTCTGGCATATTATGTTCCAAATAAATTATAGTTCTACAAAACCAGATTATATTATAGTTATCACGTGCATCATTTATTTGATTATTGGTATTCAATTAAATCGGTTTGGAAATTGCTCTTAGTATATACAGCCACTAACAAAATGAATCTGAAACTAATTTTCTTACCTGTGGCAAAGTTTGATTGAGTAGCTTATACAAAGATATCTGTTGAAATTATGATAAAACCATCTGCATCAAGATAAATATTTACCTGAAAATAATTTTTGTGTAAGAAGATTTGGTTTATTGGTTCAGATTTTCAATGGCAATTTTGTGAGTAGTTGCTGCATAAATTGGAGAGTTATGAAATCTGTTACTTTTTAGTCTGCTATTATTCTCTATTAGAGGAATCAAAGTTTTACATTAGACAATACTTGCCTAGTGGTTTTGAAGATTTATTCAGTGTCATACCATCATTTTGTAGCACCATTGTGTGGGAACCTGCACCCTTGGTCCCATCCAACCTATGCTTTCCTCATATACATATTTTAATTAATAATTTTTAAAAGACTGTTAAATTTGAAGATGATGCATATAGTTTTGCAATCTCTTAAAAGAACTCCAGTTTAATATATGACTGCTGCATGCTTATGCCTTCGCAGTTGCAAATTGTAATAAATGTTTTTTTTTTTTTTTTTTGTGAACTAGTGACGGAATTTTTGTTGCAGGATTGATGAGAACATGGATGACACCTTGGCAAATGTAGAGGGAGCACAGGGGGCTTTGCTTAAGTACCTCAACAGTATATCATCTAATAGGTGGCTGATGATCAAGATATTCTTTGTATTGATTTTTTTCCTCATGATTTTCCTCTTCTTTGTGGCATAGTCAATGCTGAGAAACAAGAACTAAAAGGAAAATTTAGTGCCATTTTTCCCCTAGTGATGAGCCATTTCTATTCTTTACGTGTATAATTTATTTTTTTCTTGTTACGATACTAGTCTTTGCTTGTGTTATGTGTATGTATGTACCGTCGATTGTAAGTGTAGATGGTATTGAGAACAGTGAGATCTCTAAAAAATATTTCCTTTTCTTCGGAGTATATATATTCTTATGTGGTACACATGGAGTCTACCTTTGAGGAGAGTGATATATTCTTTATCTAGAGTCTCTCCTGAAAGCCAGTCTACATCATTTCTTAATTTGAAATTGATTTTTAAAGTCATGCGACATTTTTTTAATGACCAAGGTGTCAGATGTGTTTTCAGGTCAGTTTTCATGTATCTTAATTAGTCTTTCGAACCTGAAGTTAATGACTGGGTAAGTCTCCAGTGATCATCTCTAGGGACTGGGGTGAATTGAATTCAAGCTTTATTCGGTAATACACCCGAAGGTTAAGTCATGCGATTTCTGCACGAATTTTCCGCAACAGGGAGGAGTTATTGATGAGAACAGGCGGAGAAGATAGCTGTATTGGTGGAGAAACGTAATTCTGAGTGGATATTAGCTTGGTAACCTTTCGCCAAAATTTACAGGTTGCGTCCCAGTTTGGATTCTGGAATTATGTGAAACAACCAAATCATTTGACTAAACTCCGCGCAAGCACACCTGATAACTTCCACGATTCATTTGATCAATTTAATAATAATGGGTTCAATTTTCTGAGCTATCTGTCACAAAGTTTTGAGTGATTCATAATGGAGTTTGGTTGTCTTTAACATAAACAAATACTATTTTAGTATTTTTATTCTGTTAATTTATTTGTTGATTTCTATATGTATCAAATGAATGCCACGTAGGTATTGTATTTTATTATTCATAGAATAAACCACTGCAATGAATGAATGACTCAATATACCATAAAAAATTCTTATAAATTTTGTCCTCCTCCCTAAACGACATCGCTTCCTATACCTTTAGGCTTTAAGCTTTAAGCTTTAAGTTTATGTTTTTCATTACCCCCCGCCTTCAAAAACTTTTTAAAAATATGAACACTTAAATGAAATAACGACATTTTACAGGCGCCATCGTGTAAAAAGCCAGATCCATATATACCAACCTTTCGTGTTCCTCTATAAACATACGTTATCTCTCTTCAGTCTTCACCAAAAGCCCTACCTTCTTCATTCCATATATACTAACCTTTCGTGTTCCTCTATAAACACCCACCGCGGCTAACCTGATTGAACTCTCCTCTCATATCATTCCATTTCAATCCATCCTAACCCTAATATTCTTTGTCTCTAAAATTTCATCTCTATTTAATTTGCTTACCATTTCGTAACCCTAACATTTAATCAATTTCCATTTCAAATCCCAACAATCTTTCTCTGAACCCGAATTTTTCTATTTAAACAACCATTTCGTCTTCTCGGAGCTTTAATTCTCAAATTTCGTCTGATTCTCGTTTCTCCATTTTTTTTATCATATTGATTGCGGTTAATATTTTTAAGTGTTTTGATTTGTTTAATAACTATTGTTTCGAGTTTCTCATCTTATCTGTCGACAAACCACGATTTGATACTTTTGGACAGATTTTTTTGACCCTCTAGATTCAAACAATTCACTTTCGCCCCTAAAACGGGACTTCATTCTATTTACACCCCTGTTGCTGATCTAATCAAATTCAAAATTTATACCGGAAAGGAAAAAAAAAATGGTGGGTGGTGGTAGCAGGAGAGACGATGGATTGGTCATCAACAACAACAACGTGTTCGCAGCGCTGGAGAGTCTGAGGAAGAAAAAGAAGTCCGATAAAGAACGCGGGTCATCCAAAAGCAGTGGCACAGGGTCTTTCAGGTCACAGCAACACCAGAACAAAGCTCCCGAGGAGACTCCGGTGTTTTGGGCCCCGTCCCCGTTGAAAGTCAAATCATGGGCTGATGTTGATGATGACGACGATTATTACGCAACCACGGCCCCACCCCTGTCGGTCTGGGGATCGTCCGAGGTGGCGCAGGATCACAAGAAGCCTACTAATGTTGAGGTGATAAGCGGTTTCGTTTTTACTTTTTTTTTTTTTTCTTTGTGCCTGCCTTTTTCAGGTTTTATTTATTTGTTATAGATCATAGTTATAGGTTTTTATTGAGGCAAACTTTTAAAACACCCTTTCAAGTTTGGAATGAATTAAATGCAATATCGATTAAGCAATTTAAACATATGATAACTTATAGATAAGCATATATCGTTTAAGCGATAAGCTTACATGGCTTTAGTGATCCCGTAAATATGGTCATTTAGTAAAGAGTTTAGCCATTTAGTAAAGGGCTATTTAATTCATTACACACTTGAAATGGTATTTTAATTGCATTTTCCAGTTTCCCTTTTTGTTTATGTTTTAATGCACATTTTATGACGATTTATACATATTTTATTTTATTTATTCTGTTGTGAATTTTGAATTTTTTTAGGGTCGGTTCTGTTGTAATATATGACTTTTTGACATTTTAAATTTATTTTCATGTATGTTTTGTGATTTATTTATGGATGCCTATACCGTCATTTCATTTTGGAGGTTATAATCTTGATTATTGTGGAACTTGTAGTATCAAATTTTGGCTAATGCTAAACACATTTGTGCATGTGGATTATGTACTGGTACTATCATTGCCATTGTCAGGTTAATGGGATGAGTCTAGAGTCTGTGCTTGCCTTTTGGGTTTATAGTCCTTCAAGTTTTTACAAGATTTTAATTGTGATAGCATGTTACAACAGTTTGAATGGCTTAGGAAAATATTCAGTGATGCTTTTTAACATGCTAGTCAGTTACTTGAAAATTGACTATCTGAGATTTCAGGATAGTGAGAGTGAAGAAGATATTCTAGATGAAGGTGATGACGATGTTGAGGAAGAGCATGACCACGAACCTGAGGTTCCAGTGCACCATGAACCAGTGGTGAAGACGCCTTCTGAAGGTTCTGTGACATCTAATAAGGAGACAGAGAAGCAACTTTCAAAAAAGGAGAGAAAGAAGAAGGAACTTGCAGAGCTTGAAGCTCTTCTAGCTGATTTTGGAGTTGCCTCAATAGATAGCAATGGCCAAGTTGAGTCAGGTTGGTAATCGTGACTACTTATATGCTATAAATATTTTTATGTTCTGTAAATTTTTCAATCCGCAATCATCCAGTGCTACTCACTCATGGCAGATGAGAAAACTTCTCTTCATAGTCTGGTTACAATTATTTTCCTGTGGATGGTTATAAAACTTTGCTTCTGCCATTCTTTTTTTATGTAAATAGAAAAAATAAAAGTTGTGCCTTTAAGTATCATTAAGAATTTTTATAATACAACAATGTTTTGAATATTTGCTGAGCAAGAAAGTTTTTTTAACTTGCAGAGGTTGCACAAGGCAAGAAAGATGGGGAACCCAACAAAGAGGGAGAAAAGAAGGAAAATGCTCCTGGAGAATCCAAAAGTGCTAAGAAGAAGAAAAAGAAGGATAAATTTTTGAAGGAGGGTCAGTCTAATAATTCAGATGTTGCAAACGGGCCAAATAAAGCGGATGGAGCTGAGCAGGTACAGCAGGATGCGTCTACCATTGATGTGAAAGAGCGTTTAAAGAAGATGGCATCTTCAAAAAAGAAGAAATCTAGTAAAGAGATGGATGCTGCTGCAAAAGCTGCCGCTCAAGAAGCTGCTGCAAGGAGTGCAAGACTTGCAGCAGCAAAGAAGAAAGAGAAGAACCATTATAACCAGCAGCCAGTGCGGTAAAAACTTCATTTTATTTCACAGGATATATGAACATGTATTTCTTGTTGTTCATATACATGACTAAGTGAAATTAAATGGCGTGGTTTTTTACTGGTTTCGTAAAAGATGACATGTTAGTTGTATTGCCCATGGACTACAGAAAGTTCATTTTGGGCATTTCAGGTCTTAATTGTTATGTTGTCATGGGACTCAATTGTTTTTTTGGCAGTTTTGTTCCTTCCAGATTCTTACCTCAATAGTAGTTGTTGATAACTGTATTGAAGTACTTCTCCCAGGGTCTTATTACTGATCAATTCTTGTGGAGGGAGGGTCAAATGAGAAATTTTGCAATTTCTATTTTTGTCTGGAATTCGTGTTTTTGGTTTTTAGTTCAAGGGTTGGTGAGTAAAAGATTGGTTTGTGAGGTTAAACTTAGTTGGATGTAGCAAATGTTGTCGTCGAACTTTGCCTTGAGTTGTGAGAAATATGTAACTAGTATTATGTGCTTGATACACTGGTCTCTACTAGAGATTTATAATTTAGATATTTTTCTATTACAAATAAAGGTATGTTTTAATTAAGTGCAATATTATGTACACAAAATTATGATACTAATTTTAATTTGGCAAAGATGAGACAATTTGTCAACTGTCAAATGGGTTGGAATCCTAACATTGAATAAATAACATAACTAATTAACCAAATTGTGTTCATTCATCAATAATGTATATATACAAAGTTGGGATTATTAATATGATTATAAGATAATAAGATAAATGTGGTGGTATAAAGTTGAGATCCAATTTCTATACGAGTAACATAAACTGTTTATTGATTTGTATTTCTAATTTCATTTGCTTTCACTTGTGTACAAATTTAAAAAGTTAAAATATGAACAAGCTCATTTATTTCTGGGCAAAGAATAAGGTTATATGCTTACATACTCTATCCACATCTAATTTTACAATTACAGTATTCTGTTGTCTCTATATTTATCTTGTTTCTTGGGATATTTTATAAATGGATTTACATTTTCAGAAGATACATTTGGAGAGCAATAATTTATCAAAATATAAAAACGAATTCGATTTGCAGAGATATGCTCCAATGTTAAAAATTCGGCAGGCAGAGGATGAGCAGTGACTGTGACTCAGTCTTGTGATGTAGCAGAATATTCAAAGAGGAGACGTTTTGAAGGAGCAGATTGTAGCAGCACTCTCAGGCGGCTTGTCAACTGGTAGATCAACGTCCATTGCATTGCCATCTCTGAGTCTTTCATCTGCCGAACTATCGAGGCCTAAAAAGAGGAGAAAAAAATGGCTGTTTTAGATGATTATGAACAAATAAAAAGCTCTTTGAAATAAATAACAAACATTCAAGAAATGAAAAAAAATCAAAGCAAGATAAAGAGAAGCATTGATAACCTGTAGACGTTTCCCAAGCTGAACTTCAACTTCTGTACCAAAAGAAATATTGCTGGCCAGAGATTTGAGAGGATCAACTGTAGGATCAACAGAAAGCAAACTAGGTATTTGCGGAGCATATACCAGCCTCCACCTGGCCTGACCAAACTCTCCCTTCCCTTCTATTCTTGGCATTAGTGTTTCAAGTGTTGCAGTAGCGAGCTTCTTGAAAGCAAGTTGGCCATCGCCTTCCAATATGGACTCTGCCAATTGACTCTCGAACACCCTAGCAGCCTATGAAAATAGATGGAAGATATATATCATCAACTTGGCAGATAAGAATTATTATCTGAATCTTGAAATTGAAATTGAAAAACAAGACTCAACTTTATCATAAAATTTACAGCGAAATGCTATAAAATATATAGGGAGGATTCTAACAGTCCACAATATTCACTAGTGTCAAAGATTGCTGTGTAACTACCACCCTTTTACGGGAAAAAAATTGTCCATTACAAACCAATATACCCTTTAGGAAGCAGAGATCGCTATGTGACAAAGACCAAAGAAAAACTTAACATGAACAACCTTGTCTACCAGCCAAGAGAATTCACACCCAACCAAATCCTAAATGCCAGATTAAAGAGCACCTCATTGTGAGTCCTAAGTGAACTCTCATTACACCGGCAATATTTCACAATGAGTAATACTACACTTACAAAGTTCTCATATAAAAATATATGTACAAAATGATGTATCATACCATGATTGGGAGAGTGAATTTAACATTAGTTAAATTGACTTTACAATTTTATTCTCACAGTCATAATTTGACACATCACTTTGTATATATATCTTTGTATGATGACTTTATAAGTATATTATTATTCTTCTACAATTAGGCTTGAGAACGTGTTTGGCAAATTGTATGTTGTGACTTTTCATTTACTTCTACAACTGATTGTCAACCTTTTTAATATGCAAGGGAAAAATTATTAAGTTCATTTAAATGATTCAAATGAATGCCAGAATGGATACAAAGAATTAACATATATTATTATCAATTAACATATTTATTATCAGAAGAGGGGAAAAACCCTATTACGCAATATGCATGTGGATTCAACTAAACCAGATTCGATTTCACACCTTAAATTTAAGTAAACTCTATCCTAGCACATACACAATATTACCAAAAAAAATTTTCAAAGCTTACATTACAGATTGAAGCCATCATTTCAAGCAAAACCCAAGGATATTGAAAAACAATTTGATTTTATGTACCTCAGTAGGTGAGAGAACATCCTGTTCCACAGAACGTGTTGATGTCACCACAATTTTGTCCTGCCAATTGCTGGCTCGACTTTGAATCCTGAATTGCCACTCTGATCCCACCAAAGCCAAGTCTAGCATTGGGTCTAATCCATACTCGGGCTCAAATTTTGCTATATTTAGGTGCTCTCGCTTAAGCCTCACCTAAAGTTGGAGATAGCAATTAAGCATATTAACAGAAAACTACGAGCCAGCCTATTATGATACACAGAAGAAAACCAATGCATAAAAGATACTTAACTATAAAAGATATTAAAATATGAAAAAGAAAAGAACACTCACTTGAGTAGCAACGAGATTCACATCACCATTCTCAAATGTTAGAATGCCTTTAGGCTTTATCCACTTGGGATGTGCTAGACCATTTAACTCGAGCTCTCCACTAACAGCAAAATTAAGAATCAAAGGATAGACTATTCTTAATTCTGGTCCTAAAACAAGCTTTAAATCACTTAGGCGGATATCTACACTGGGTTTAATGTTAACCTGCTCCATTTCCTTTTCAACTTCAGCTGATTTAACTGCAAACAATAATAGTATACAAAGAAAAAAATTGCAGAATTTGACAACAGAAACCACAAAATAAACATGAAATATTCACTAATCATAAAACTATATCATATTGTCAGCCATTATGGATGTTCATATATATTCAATTACGCTAAGCAACCTAAAATAGAAATTTCAACTTTGAGGTATCTCCACAAAGATTGGATACTATCCTTGTGTTAAAATCATGACACTTCAGATTCAATTCGATTTGGTATTAGTTTCCTCCATCTGAATTCAATTTGGCAAAATAAAAACATCGTTTTGACACAAAAAAACATACTATCACAGGAAACCTATCACCAGTTAATAAAATAATATTTTAGTTAATAATCAAATAAAAGTGGGGATTTGGGCTGCTTATCCTTGGTAGTTAAGAGTTGCTGGATATAAAAAATCTTAAAAAGACAGAAAGGATACGACTCAGATAAACATATAAAATTACCAGCAATCATCTTGACACTGGTAGATCATGAACAACAAAATTACAATGCAAACAGAAGCTGTTGAGTATTGAATAGTACCAGTTGGCTGATGGAATTTTGCACTCGAAGTAGCAGGTTCTGAACTAAAAAAATGTGAAACATATCGAGAAGCAACTGCTCGATTGATACCACCAACTGGAAGCCTGGACCGATTGGACTCCAATCTATTGAAAGGAGCAGTCCCGTTACCCTTATCATGGGGGAGATATGCTTCTCCATGGCTCAATTTTATATTCCCCGAAATATTTGGTTGCAATATAGAACCAGTTATTTGCATCTGAGTGTCAACCTGACCACTGATTTTGATGAAAAAATAGGTTACAGTTAATATCTAAATATAATGAGATAAAATAAGTCATAAAAACTAAGAGATAAAATGATTATAAGCAAAGGGAAATCAGTAAACAACATTAACAGTGTAAAGACATTTTTTATCTTCCTTCCAAGGAATAGTAACCACAACACAAGAACCAGTAAACATTCAGGAACTCAATTATATAAAGTATCAATGGATGCACCAAGCAAAAATGCCCAATAGTGGACGAAGACTGATGCTGCAAATGAGGCAATGTGTATTTATGTTAAAGATAGAAGTTAAGGCACCTTAGAATATTCTTTGCTCGTACTTCCAGAACTTCACATTTCAAGTCGATTTTGTCAGTGAGGGATGCCTCGTTCATTCTCAGGGGCAGATTCCCTTTCATGAACAGCTTGCCCCTTCTGCTTACCCTGCTTTCCAATGAAGTGATGCATAACCTATTTGATTTCACATGTACAGTTCCACCAACGTTTGTGAGAGGTTTCCGGAGTACTGGTGAAGATATCGATGCCTTGTGGAAGGATGCGGATCCGTCAAGCACAGGTTGCTCAACTGTGCCTCTAACCTATTTAGTTGAAACAAATCACAAGCCTCAGGAAGTGAATATCAAATCTTCCTAGATCACAGCAGCAGTCACGCAGACAAAAAAAATTGTTCAAAAAATGTAATTATTTAATAAATTAGCCCATAAGGAACCTAACCCACCTGAAGCATAATGTCAGCATTGCCATGAAGCCACTTGGCATAAGGAGACAAAGCCGTCAGCATCATCATGCCCCCGTCCTTTATATCAGCATCAACTCTCACTTCTCCTACATCTAAGATGTTCCAATTTAAACCTTTAAGGCTTTCTGCTAACTGAGTATCCCAACCTTCTTCATTTCTATCTCTCAGGGTTTTCTTCTCGCCGGTGTCATCAACAGATCCTCTACCCCTTTCCTTCACCCAGCCAGGAACCCAACCTGCTCCGGTTTTATCTGTTTCTGCATCTTCTTCCTCTGTAATGTTATTTTGGACAAAAGTAACGGGAACACTTCCTTGTATGTGTACATGGCCATTTTGGATGATTGGTTCAAATTTTGCATTAAAAAGAAAACGACTGGTTGAGGTCAAGGAAGCAACAATTTCAGCTCGTCCAAGATCAATGCCCCCAATGGCACCATCAAGAAGCCTCACTTTCACATCACACTCTGGTTTAGCAAGATTTCCTCTTAGATCTCCTTCCATGTGCAGTATACCCCTAATCGGTGCTAACAATTGCCGCAAAGAATGAATGGCATCAATAGCTGAAGATTCAATCACCTGAACAACAGTGGGGACTAGACTAACAGGAAAATTAAGAACAGCAAAATGAAGATTGGTTTTTGGCCCCAGCAATGTCCCATCAGCATGGATTGTCGCATTATCTTTTTGGATAAAAATTTTCTCAAGCCTCAGACCATCATCATTGCTGTATGCACCAACTGCCAGAACATGCTGTGTTCTGTAGGTTCCCCATTCCCAGTCCTCCCCATGAAAGTCAAAATCTGCCTGAGAAAAACATACAAGAAGAAAACAATAATAAGAGAACATATACTATAGGCAAGGAATTTCACCAGGTGAGACTATTTGGACCAAAAACACTGCTCTTAACTTTGCACCCAAAATACTACCCTGAACACCCATTTTCTAAGTGTACACTATTAAAATTAGATTTATATTTAACATGTTTTTATAGTTCTAACACAAAAAATAATTTGATTAACATTCAATTGAACAAAAAATAATTAAAGAAAATTGTTGAAAGTTGATAAAAAAATCATTTCTAAAAATTTTCATAGTGTGTATACTTGGTAAAATAGGTATCTAGAGTAGTTTCATGGCTTCAAATAACCATACTTTTTCACAAAACACAGATGAAAATTTGAAAGAACCAATTTCTTCCCCACTGATTAGAATTCCAAAAAAAAACTATTTCTTATTCTTTTTAAGTGGACATCAGATGCCAAGAGATGTGACAAAAAAAAAGAGGTCCCCAAGGAATAGCTACATAACCTTAGAATTGCAAACTTCATGATCATGGTAACTTAATACAATATTCTATTTGTCTCTTTTTGATAAATCCAACAACAGAAACATCCCATGTAGAAAAGAATTGCGTATCAATATCATATTAGTCTGGACAAAAGAATTTATGCACCCAACATGTCACACTAGAGATTGATGATCTACATCTTCGTCTTAAAACTTCAGTTGAAAATTTTCCAACTCATAATCTAAGTTTTTATGGCCTTGTGCATTGACACAAATATGTATTACCATTGTATCTCCATTGCCTCCACCACTTGCATCAAGGGAGCCATGCCAGCGGCCTTTAAGTTCAGCTAAACCTGGAAGACTCAAGTCTTCAAGAATAACTTCATTTGAAGGAGTATGATGCTTCTGTATGGCCTGAATATGCATAGGGCTGTTAAATTCATAGAACACACTTGAATCTTACATATTTTATATGCATTTCATATTCTGATTTTAAGTCCCATGAGCATCAAGGTATAGGCATTAACCATTGCAGCTTCTAAATTAGAAATGAGGACATTAAAATTCAACAAGTACCTCTAGCAAGTCTTGAAGATTTTCAGTACATAATCCCACTGACTGCAAACTTTGTATGAAAAAGTCCTGCAGTTAAGTATAGTGAAAAAAATGCACAATCAGAGATTTGAAATCACGGTTGCATACGTCTCAATAGAGGACATGGAATAACATATGAATACATTGTTGAAACAAGAACAACTTATTTCTTTCTGTTTTCCTTTTCTGTTTCAGAAAACAAGAATCATAATGCAATGCCTATATATGCCATTAAATATTCCATACTGCAACTCCAGTCATATCTTGCATGAGTCCAAAATATACTTCCCAGGAAGAGTGAAACCGTTTCATAATAGATAATTATCAAAAGAATTTTTGCAGTGCAGTTACTAAAACCTCCTAATATGCTTTCAGGATCAAAGTATAGAGTTACTGAGATATTGTGTTGCTTTAGAATATTTTGTTAAAGGTAATCTGATTGTAAAATCTATAGCATTGTTAAAGAAGAAATATCCTCTTGGTAGAGCTACCGCTTAAAGTCATGGGTCTTGCAACAATGAAGACACATTGTGGTCAAAAAAATGTGTCCTTGGTGGTTATTAGGGTCTTTATGAGTTGCTGACCTTCTTTTTACTTTTTATTATTGGAAGGGGTATTTTGATAAAATTTATTTATTTATCTTTTATTGTCAGAATTCAATGGACCTTCAATCGAGTCTAAATTCATGGTTAAGTCCTCAATTAAATTTAGGTTAACTTTGATTGAATAAGATTCCTAATTTTACAGTTTTTGGAACTGCAGACATGTAAGATAAGTACGAATCAAGTCCATAATTATATTTTAGAAATTCAGATTTGTTAATGACATCCTGAGAGTGCTTTTCTTCTAATTCTTATTAGTTCTTGAACTTTTTCTTTTTACAACCAAAAACAAATTAATGCCTATGGTTCTGTTTACAGGTAATGTTCACAACTATTTATTGAATTATTCACAGCAACCACTTACTTCACACGTCTTAAAGTTTCCCCAAGATGAAACAAACTCTTCCCCTCAATCAAATCTAAACCCCTAAATTCCTTGGACATCTAAATTCTAAAATTTAATAGTGTATATATATATCTTTTAATAAGATGCACCATTATCATTATTCACTTCATTTGAATGAAATTAAGCAGAATACAACCTTTGATCTTGAGCGAACAGCAGGATCTGTACTTCGAGAAAGAAGTCTAGCAAGTGGAAGCATCTCAGCAACCTCAGCTCGAGGAACTTCAAGTCTCATTCTCCACCTTCCCATTGAAGATATGACACTACCCAGGTGTCCAGTCATTGCCCTTTTAAACAAACCACCCCTTTCCTTTCTAGTTACATTTCGATCCCGTGTTCCAGGCAACACATATTCACCTTGAAGCTCATAACGACTATTGATTTGTTCCAAAACAGTTTTTTCAATAGTGATCTAAATGCACACCATACAGTCACATCAGGTACATCATGCACATTGTCATATTGTACAAAGCTATGAAATATGTAAATGGATATTAATGCTCACAATATATAAGGATTTATAATCCATCTTTGGTTTTTTGGCAATATGCAGAATTAATTTGTTCCAAAGATATTCTCCAGTGATTTTAACAATAAAGCTTAATGCATCAACCAATTAGAATATTAGAATTGGCATTACAGTGCCAATAATCTTTCAGCAGTAAATATTGGTAGAAGCAAACTATGAGAGAGGACAAGAGGTCCATTTCCAGGAAACACTAACAAGAACTAGTGTAGTACATCTTACCTTAGTTAAAGCATGAGAAAATATATAACAAAAATGAAAAGATTGCACTTTGCAAGTAAATTTGAAAAGTAGGCGTTAGAAAAAAAAAGTTTTTAAATGTGAATATTGAATTATAAGGTATGAAATAATGATGCATCGTTGTGGTAGCATGCTCAGTGAACTGTATTTCAAAATAAGCTATGTTTGTGATAATTATTGTCTTATAGGATTTCGAACTTTCATATTTCTTTAACCTACAAAGAAGGGCAGACTGGAGGCATTAAACTTGGGTTTGAGTACTCACAACATCCCCGCTCCATCTAGCAGCAACATCTAGGGCTTCACCAAGCAGACCACTGAATTTTGGCCGAAGAACAGATAGCACGCCATGACCTCTTCTTTTCTGAAGATTAAGCTGGATTTCCGCCTGTCAGAAAAGATTTTCTATAAATTGGCATAACATCAGTCTGACTTGGAACACTTCACATATAATAAAATAAAGAGCAGAAACAGTATGGGAAATAGACATAATGATCAGTGCCCAGGAAGCTGAAAGCAGACTTTTATTGGATTGCAGGTAAATATAACTATATCAAATTCCACAAAGAAGAAAGAAAATATGGTTAAATTGATGTTCACTCTTTCCAAATAGCATGCATGAAATGGGAGGTTGCACAGAAAACACTTGGCTTCCATGGTGCAAAAGAGGTGCCACTCTTCTAATACTTGGAATCTTTCAAATCCCTATATCGTTTCCTCCTTTATAAGGCCGGCCACCTGGGAGAATATTTCTCCCTGGTAACCAGATTGCCAGAAAATAATATGTGCATTTAGCTAAGTCTGATCTAGCGGCAGCAAATCACTGATGCTGCAGTGCTCTTGACAAATAGCATTTGCATACATAATGACTTGAAATGATGTGTCTGTACTCCAAAGCCTGACACAATTAGTTATCTTCAGGAAGGATACTTCTCCAATTTTTTACCAGTTAACAAAGTAACTGTCTCAACATCGGTAATGATACTTCCCCAAATTTTTACCAGTTAAATTTCTACTGTCCAGCCAAAATAAGTACAAAACCATCTACTGCTCATGAATCAAGAAGATGCACACAATTATGCATACAGAAAAGGTGAATATGAACAATATATCTGATTTCACAAAATACTGTAGTCACACCCAATAATCCAACCCATATTATGAACTGTCAAAGCTCATTCCTTGAGGTAAAACAAGTTATAATTTTCATTTTCACCAACTTTCTCCCCTATCAGATTCCACATCTCAATTACTTTATAAACCTCTGTTAAGTGTGTATGTGAACGTGTGCATAAATGCACATATGTACACATGTATTTATTGTTTAAGCTTTTTATTCACAGGAGAACCTCTTTCTACAAGAGGATCACAGAAAAACCTCAGTCGGCAGAAAAAAGATCCTGTAAGCATTTAAACCACCCTCGCGAACAGTTCAGATTCACACTGGACATGATTAAAGGAACAAAAAGAATAAAGAAGATAATGGATCCAGGTAGGTATGCATGAAAGCTTACCTTCTGTATTGATCCCCGAAGTGAAGCCAGCTCCAGTTCATCAAGAGGCAAATGGCGCACCTAAAACCAACACATACAAGTGCAAACACCACACCTGTTAAACTACTAGGAGAGAGAGACAAACTCTAAATTTCTTTAAACATCTTTAGATTAAGATACCTCCAAGGTAACAGAATGTAATGGTCGAAAACAAACGTTAGCTTTTAGTTGCCCCTTCTGGAGGGAAAATGACAACAGCTTCCCATTCTGCGAGGTCTCTTCACAATTAGGCTGTAATGGCCCTACAACCTCTACTGCGAGACTTTCATCTGGTCTACCAGTGGCATCCAACTGCAGCATCAGAAACAATCAAGATTTCAAAATAAATTAGTAACAGACAGGCAATAAGTGGATAAGTCCATGTCTTCACACTTCACAATTAATATTATTGATTATCCCATAAGTTGACAACACATACACCACATATCCAAAAGCCCTCAAGGGTAATTACGCTGACAAATCACACATGCTTAAGAGAATCTATTATCTTAAAGTGATGGAAGAATGTAAATCATCAATCAAATTTCTGTCAATTGTAGAATCGCAGTAAAAACATAAGCTGAAAGTGGATTTCTTTTAAAACTAATCTCCACGCAGAATATAAATGAATTGATTATTTCAACTGTAACCAAATAAATTGCTGAAGCCATCCTAAAACCAGTGAGGATTACTACAAGTACAGTTAGTGGATTATAGCTTCAGCAAGTTTTAAATGCCAAAAATGAAGAAGTTTTGAAAGTTTCTCTGTTATGCTTGAATGGCCTTCCTAACAAGCTAATTTTCCTTTTTGTCTTTAAGTGCCAGAAAATTCATTTTTTCTCCTTCATATTTTCTGTTAAGAGTTGCAACAGATACTGACAAAATAATCACTTTCATCCATAACAGAGATCTAAAAATCAATCTTACTGGAATCAAGTCATGAACTATTAGTCAATATACTTGAACAAGAAAGCTATTTAAAATTCCAGGTATAAAATGTGAAGAAACTAAATATCAGCACAAGTCAAGTTAATTAGAAATATGAAATTCTGACAGAAAATTTCAATGTCTAACAAATACAAGAAGAACTATCTAAACTCTTCAATCAAATCCTTGATATTGTGCAGAAGGTATCACAACCAATTTCAGTACTTAATATTTCCCAACTCTTTTTTCTTCCTAGAATAGATGGAAACTCAGAGAAGATATAAATACTTGGCAGAAAGAGCTATTGATCCAAGGAGAAAATACTTGGACATGTAAGATTTTGGTTCAAGTCTAAGAGGCAGATTAATTACTGAGATTGGCTAGTTAACACAACAACCACATTCCCTATAAAGCATACTATTGATGTTGTCAGGCAGCAGTTTGTGGAACCACAAAAGCAATGCATTTTAGAGTTTTTAAGTTCCTTAAACTTAATTAATGTGGAATGTCACAACTCTTTCTTTAGTAAATAAAATAAAAGGCACAAAATGCAGCATAGCATTGCATATTGCACAAAAAAAAAGCAGAAATTCAAGGATTAACTTGTCCCAGAATAAAATTTCTTTTAGTGTTACCTTCATAGAATCACGTGAAATGCTCAACGATCCAACCAACTGAGGTGCCAGCATCAACTGATTCAGTTTGAGTCCTGAAACTGACATCTCGCCAACAAGACACTGTTTGTTTTCTTTATCTGTCGATTTCTCATGTTGAGTTTTTTCCTCGGAACCAAGATTTTGCTCAGTAGATTGACCAAATGGCTTCAGAACTTTCCCCTGAAATTTAACTTTTCCAGTTGCTTTCAAATGTGTAGGTCTTGGAGAATCAAAAGGATAAGAGACCAGACTGAAAAACTCAAAACCACGCATACGCAAGTCCAAGTCAACCCCTTCAACAGTAAATGGAATCCTATCCCTCACATCAGAATCTTTTCGGTTTACCCAGTGTTCTTCAGGATAAGATGTTTGAACTTCCGTATACAACTCAAAAGCAACAGATGACGAGCTAACAGTAATACAATCATGTGAGATCATAATATCTCCTCGAGCATCACTAAATGACCCTTCTGCTTTTGGTGCAATCCATTTAATGTCAAACCTCCTATGTTCAAAATAATGGCACATAAGCCAACTTTTAGTATAATAAACATCCATAATAGACAAACACAGATCTAAAAACATTAAACTAATAAATGAGCACATCAGTGAACCACAGTCGGCAAATAATGAAGGTCTATGGACTTACGGTCTCAAAAGAGAGCCAGAAAGTTTTGTTTCTCCGCTTAAATCTCCTAATTTAAGTGGCATCAGTTGAAGATAACCTGGTATATAACGATGCATGATTTTTTCAAAGGATAAATTTCCAGAGAAATTAACATCAATTGCAGCATCATCCACCTCACCCTGGGAAAATAAAGCATTTTACATCAGAACCAAGAATAACAAAACAAAGTATTCAATGTTTCATTACAGAAATGAGCAGAATATAATTTATTGTGTCCCTATTCCAGCCAGCTAGTCAAGCAACCTGATTGAAGAAGATTCCACAGATGTCAGCCTACAGTTCTAAACTTTAAGGGAGACAAAAAGAAGAGCTACATCTAAATAAATCCACAACATGAATATCAAATTTCCCAATGAGAATATTTGAATAGCAGAA
This sequence comes from Toxicodendron radicans, assembly GCA_009867345.2. NCBI lineage: Eukaryota > Viridiplantae > Streptophyta > Magnoliopsida > Sapindales > Anacardiaceae > Toxicodendron > Toxicodendron radicans. Next base: position 5,680,854 of record WYDK02000014.1, read on the forward strand.
TTCGCATATTTCAAGAAAAGCAAAGCCGTAGGCATCCAAGTCACCAATCAGCACCAGAATACAACAGACACATAGAAAGGGAGAGTGATGAAGCACCAAAGTATGTGAAGGTCTACAATAGGAGAAGCAAAGGGGGACACCAGGGGATTATTGGAAAAGCAACAAAAAGTGGTCTTGTGCAGACAAGTGGCAATTCGTGTGTGGGCAAAAAGGGGAATTATGTTAGGGTAGACATGGAATGATATATGGGGACAAGGTGCGTAAAGGGAGGTATTCTGAAAAGTAGGATTGTGTTTATGGGAGAGGGCTGGCTCTCGAATTCCAATAGACTGTGTGACTCAGTGTTCTTGCATTTTCTTTATGTTATGTTTTCTTTATATTTTCCGTTAAGGTTGTGGTTGTAAGGTTGGATTGTTACCACTCATTAATATATCTGGTTGTTCTTAGTGTTATTCCATTGTTCTGCGTGTATTGTTGGTTGTGTTGTGGGGTTTATTTAACGCAGATAGATACTGTATTGTGGGATTGTTGAAGGTGAATCAGGAATCCATCATTTTGGTATCAGAGCGAGGTTGTCTAGGTTATGGTTGCAATGAGGATGGATTCAAGAATAGAAAATGTTGAAAAGGAAGTAGCGAAGCTGGGTGTGGACATGGGTACCATACGTGAGTGCATGGTGGAGATTCAGACGATGTTAAGAAGACGTGGGGAAGAAGAAGCAGGGCGAAGGCATGAGGAAGAAGAAGCAAGGCAAAGGAATGGTGAGTCGTCGCGAAATATTCACTCCCCTGGAGGTGGAAACCATAACGAAGGCGGAGATTCTGGGAACGTGGGACAGAATCCAATCGACTTGGGATGTAGAAAGTTGGAGCTACCTGTTTTTTTTGGAAAAGACCCATATGGCTGGATCTTTAAGGTCGAGCGGTACTTTGGTATAAATGGGATAATTGATGAAGGGAGGCTGACGGCAACTGCCTTGTGTATGGAAGGAGCGGCTATAAATTGGCTCCAGTGGACGGAATCCAGAGCACCGGTGAAGTCTTGGCGGGCATTCAAGCTAGCATTAATCCAACGCTTTAGTAGTTCCCAAGAGAGCAACCCTTACGAAACTCTGATGTCCATGAAACATACCACTACGGTCGCTGATTTCAAGCGCCGATTTGAAGTCGTCACTACTTTGTTGTTGGAGGAAAAATAGAAGATCTTAAACGCGGCGTTTATCAATGGACTCAAGCCAGAAGTGAAAGCTGAAGTGCGACTGGCCCAATGCAATTCTCTAATCCAAATAATTGATCTGGCCTATCGAATTGAAGAGAAAAATGTTGCTATTGAGGAGGCCCGAAATGTATTAGTTAGGCCCAACAGAACTTCAAGGCCTATGTTAGTAAATGGGGGAAGTGCAATAAGGCCTAGACCTTACAACCCAAATGTGACCCGACCCAATGAATTACCCAGGTATCCAAACCAATATGAGCCCTCAAAAAGTTCCCCAAATTTCAACCAGACTTGACACATATCAGAAGGGAATTCTCAAAATTCTTCTCACAGTGTCGTAATTAGAGAGCCAACAAATTCTTCGATTCGCTTTGTGGATCGAACCAATTATCCTAGACGGGAATTTCCATTCCGATGAATGACCGAAGCTGAGATTCAACACAAAAGAGAAAGGAAGTTGTGCTTCAAATGTGACGGGAAATTTCATCCAGGCCATAGATGTGGGGACAAACAGTTCCATGTTCTCTTGGTAGATGAGGAAGATGAGAATCCAAATGAGGTGGAGGTTGATCCCGCAGTTGAGCCCATCGAAGAACCCCCCCAGAGGGTGCTGAATTTTCACTAAGTTTGGTCACTGAGGTCGATGGACTAAAAACGATAAAGCTCATAGGCAAAATCAGAGGTAAGGATGTTGTCTTGGTTGACAGTAAGGCTTCCCACAAATTCATTAATACAGATATTGTGAAGAAATTAGGTCTCACAGTGGAGAAAACACAAGTGTTTGGAGTGAGAATGGGTAATCGGAGTAAGGATTAGGGTGAGGGCAAATGAAAGAGGTGTGTCTGGAGCTCCAAGTATTGAGATTGTGCAGAATTTTTTTTTGTTTTCCATGGGTATTGCCGATTTGGTGCTCGTTGGAGACCTTGGGGGAAACTACAATGAAATGGAAGGAATAGGTCATGAGGTTCAGGGTGGGTGAAGACATAATGGAATTGGTTGGAGACCCGTCTCTTAGCAAAACACTGGTTTCGTTGAAGACAATGCTCAAAACAATATAGATTTGAAGTCTGGGTATCATCAAATTTGAGTGAGGCTGGAGGATAGTCACAAAACAACTTTTAGAATGCACGAGGGGCACTACGAGTTTTTGGTAATGCTCTTTGGATGGACCAATGCACCTTCGACATTCCAAGCCTTGATGAACCAGTTTTTAGGCCTTATCTACCAAAATTTCTTTTGGTATTTTTTGATGATATATTGGTATATAGTAAAACAATGAGTGAACATGAGCAACATCTTCATATTACTCTACAAACTCTTTTGGATAATCAGTTAGGTGCCTAAGAAGTGTTATTTCGGATAGCAACAATTGGAATATCTCAGCCATATTATTTCCGTTGAGGGAGTTGCAGTGGATCCCTCAAAAGCAGAAAGTATTCTTCAATGGCCAGCCCCACGAGATGTACGTGCCCTGAGGGGATTTTTGGGTTTAACGAGGTATTATAGGAGGTTTGTAAGGGGATACTACCTCTTACAGAACGGTTAAAGAAAGATTCTTTCTCTTGGAATGAAGCTGCCCAGGAGGCTTTCGAGACTCTAAAGAGAATTCTGACCAGTGTCCCAGTTTTAGCAATGCCCGATTTCTCTAAACAGTTCGTGATCGAAACCGATGCGCCGGGCATGGGATTAGAGCCAGTTCTGATGCAAGACGACAAACCTTTAGCATTCTTAAGTAAAGGTTTGTCACCAACATCCAAATTGAAGTCAGTGTATGAGCTTTAGTTGATGGCAGTGGTGTTAGCGATGCAAAAGTGGAGGCACTATCTATTAGGAAGGCATTTTACCATTCGGACAGACCAGAAAAGTCTGTATTTTCTGACTAATCAGAGATTATTAGGGGAGGACCAACAAAAATGGATTATGAAATTACTTGGGCTGAAATTCGACATCGAATACCGACCAGGAGCCGAAAATAGAGCCTCTGATGCTCTATCCAGGTGCCATGAAAGTGCAGAAATTAACTCGTTATCAGTGGGCTGTTTCAGTGGATTGGAAGACTTAGAAGAAGCCATCCAAGGTGATCCAATGTTGTGGCAGATTACCAACAACTTCTAATTGAGCCACAGGGCCACCCTCTATTCCATCTCAAAGGGCGTCACTTAATGTATCATAACAGATTGGTTGTTCCGCGCCAAAGCCCCCAAATCCAGCAATTGTTGCATGATTTTCATTCCTCACCTACTGAGGGACATTTTGGCTTCTTCCAGACTTACAAAAGGCTTATGAATATAGTGTATTAGGAAGGTTTGAAGAAGGATGTCCAAGCATTTGTTGAATCCTGTTCAGTTTGTCAACAAAACAAATATGATGCACTCATTCTAGCATGGTTGTTACAGCCACTGCCGATTCCGGAACAGGTTTGGGATGACATCTCAATGGATTATGTGGGAGGATTACCCAAGGTACAAAATGTCGACACTATAATAGTGGTTGTAGATCGACTTACAAAGTACAGCTACTTTGTACCACTTAAGCACCCTTATACCACGAAAGATGTGGTTGTTGCCTTCATTCGAGAAGTAGTTTGCCTACATGGCTTCCCACGAACCATCGTTTTAGACCGGGACAGAATTTTTATAAGCCATTTATAGGGAGAATTATTCAAACAGTCCGGCACTTAACGTCATATGAGTTTGGCTTATCACCCCCAAACGGATGGGCAAACCGAGGTGATCAACAGATGTTTAGAGACTTACTTACGTTGCTTTGTGGGACAACAACCACGACAATGGCCTAAATGGCTCTTCTGGGTAGAGTTTTGGTTCAATACTACTTATAGCAGTTCAACGGGGAATGGGCCCTTTCAAGGCACTTTATGGGAGAGACCCTTCTACACTGTTGAGACACATTGACCACAGTTCGGTAGTTCATGCAATGAACCAGCAGCTCCAAGACCGTAATTACATTCTCATTGAACTCAGACAATTTCAATTGGCCCAAGATCGCATGAGAAATTATGCTAATAAGAAGCGTCGAGATGTCCAATTTGAAGTAGGTGACTCTGAATATTTAAAGCTCTAGCCTTACGGGTTCAGATCCTTAGCTAAAAGGTATAATGAGAAGTTATCCCTACGTTTTATGACCCCTTTCGAGTTACTGAGAAGATCGGGATTGTCGCCTATCAATTGGACTTACCACTAACAGCCAAAATTCACGTCTTCCATGTTTCTCAATTGAAGAAGACCACCTTTCCACTGCCCAATGCTCAACCATTACCGGACGCACTCAATGAAGATCTGGTTCTCGTTGTTGAACCTGAAGCAGTTCTCCAAGTTCGAAGATTGCTTAATGGGCAACAGGAAGTCCTTATTAAGTGGGTTGGTTTGCCGCATCATGATAATACTTGGGAAGACCATAATACACTGGCTCTCCAGTTTCCCTCATTTCACCTTGAGGACAAGGTGGCTCGCCTTGGGGGGTATTGATAAAGCACTAAAGTAAGTGAAGGTCTACAATAGAAGAAGCAAAGGGGGACACCATGGGATTATTGGAAATGCAACAAAAAGTGGTCCTGGGCAGACAAGTGGCAATTCGTGTGTGGGCAAAAGGGGGAATTATGTTAGGGTAGGCACGGAATGATATATGGGGATAGGGTGCATGAAGGGAGGTATTCTGAAAAGTAGGATTGTGTTTATGGGAAAGGGTTGGCTCTCGAATTCCAGTAGGTTGTGTGACTCAGTGTTCTTGCATTTTCTTTATGTTCTGTTTTCTTTATATTTTCCGTTAAGGTTGTGGTTGTAAGGTTGGATTGTTACCACTCATTAATATATCTGGTTGTTCTTAGTGTCATTCCATTGTTTTGTGTGTATTGTTGGATTGTTGAAGGTGAATCAGGAATCCATCAAAGGGACAGAAAAGCGGAAAAGAAGGGTACAAGGAGAGGCACTCAACTAAATCATTGCAAGAAAGGGACTGCAAAGCGATTGAACTAATTAAGTGTCCTCTCATATGTTAAAAGTTATAACATATGAGACCAGAGATAAAATAACATGAATCTACTAACTCAGCCTGGTTCATCGACCAACAGGATAGCATACCTTGATTCCAATTGAAAGTAATAAAAAACAATATAAAAATACAAAAGTAAGCTATTCTAGAAGCTATTGGATACCTCTGGGCAAATCCATGCATTGCCTGCCCCTCGAATTTCACCACCATCTACAAGGGTAGCTCTGATTCCATACAAGTCAGCAACCTATCACATGAAAAGTAATTTATCTATTATTTTCTTAGAGAAGAAATAAATTGCACAAATACCACGTTCTTTTAACATAAAATGCAATTGAGATCAACTATTAGAATAACTTACGCAGTTATCAGTGTTAAAAGTAAAATTAGCAGATAAATAAGAAAATGGAACATGGTCAAATGCTGCCACAGCACCAGCCTCCTTGCTTTTCAGCATTGCTTCAGATGCAGATGATGCAGGGAGATCAGTGACTGAAGAAGCTATCTTTCTAGAGGCCATTCCACTTCCCACAAATATTGGTGAATGCAATGGGCCTTGACAGTTGAATACAGCAGTTATAGAACCAGCCAACTGCAGTTAATAAAAAGAGGAGATGATAAAAAAACAGATTCGAACTATGGTTTTTCTTCATAGGCAATTTGGTTCAAAGAATGACTTTTATAGTGCTTCGTTTATGGAGTTTCTGGACTCCTCTTGTAAAATTTAACTCATTGGGTGAGGTCAGGCTCACAATGGATAAGAATGGTTTTGTATAACAGTATTTCTTGGAAAAAGTAAAATAAATGAAGTGCACGAGAAACCAACCTAATGGAAATTCTGCAAACAGCATATAAAATTGTTGAACATGACAATCCATATTATCCCAAAGCAGCAGGGAAAAAAAATTCAAGATAACATACCGGGAACAACAAAGGCTTCATCTTGAAAGTTTTCATCAAGGCATTGACTTCCACACAAGGAACCTGGAAATGTAGAACGATACACAAATTACTTGTTAAATGCGGTATAATCCATTACAAACAGACAGCAAAACAAATAAAACACAGCCAGCTGCAGGTTCAAGTTCGAAGAAAATGATTGAATTAGAAATCATGACCCATCGTGATAATAGAAAAGATAGGAACCTCTTAGTTTAACAGTTAAAGGCTCTCAATTATCACTCTCTCTTTCACGGAACGCAATTATCAATGCTGATTGATCATGTCAGAGACTGACCTGAATGGCAAAAACATTGGTTCCTTTGTCATTTTTTCCTTTTCTCCAGTAGATTTTTGGTCCCCTTATTTTTCTAATGTATTGATATCTTTTACCCTAATAAAATTGTTTTTTTCCTATCAATAAATAAATAAATAGATAAAATCAAATTCACCTGAGTATTTAAAGGCAGACTCAATATTTAGTTCCAAATCATAAAGATTATTCACTAAAATTGACTGATACACCATACCTGGCACATCAGATGAAATTCCCCTTCCTCGGGATGAATGCCAAAATCTCCAGAAGCTTCCAAAGGAACATTGCCAAACCAGCCTCTTGCATTGTGTAAGAAAATTCGTTGACCACGGAAACATAAACTTGTTGAAATATCCTGAAAAAAAAGTCACAAATAATACAAGGTATAACTCCTTCCTAACTACTGATCATGCTCGATACAAAAGACTAACAATAATAATATAAAAAAATATACCACTACATGCCTGAAAAAATGCAAAAACTATAAAAGAAATCAGAAGGAAAATGGGATCTTTCCACGATTCAGATGACAACATTAAGATAATATTAACATCAGCTTAAAAAAATTGATTAGAGAATGTGCTGTTCAAGCAGTGTGTATATGATTTTTTTCTTTTCTCAAAACAACAGGACGCAAAAGAGAAGACCAAATCAATTTCGCCCTTGTAAATTATCGAGAGATGTGAACAGAAGATAATGATGAATTACATAGACCACCAAATGACTTTGTAATAGGGTAACACAGTGTCCTTAAGTAAAAGTGGCATCTAAATTCTCTGTTTTGATCAATAAAATGCAGACTTTGATATAAGTATTCCTCGGTACTCGCATCAGATTCATTCCAGTTCTTTACATGAGTACCTAGATAAAAGATATATCCTATTAACAGACATTTCCTCCTTCAACTGAGTTTCCTCCACTCACACAGTTTGAATATCTTAGAAAAAGTTTACAATAGTTCTCATCAAATGACTCTTGTGCCCCCTTGAGTCATTCGAGATTCATGAAATAGAATTGCTTTAAGATATATTTGCTTCACACCACAACATCAGTGCACCTCTGTGCTCTTAGGAAACTCATAGCTCATGGAGACATTTCCTAAGAAGAGCATAAGCAGCAACAGTTAACTCATATACGCGTGCATGTATTACACCTCTGTATAAATTACTAGAAGAGCAGTCATAACCAAATAAGATTTATAGAAAGAGATATCAACATCGTGAACTAGCTAAGCGATAAAATAATCTTTTTCCAAGTGGCTACAATCAGAAAGCATATATAAGACACACTGCATATCTATAAGGAAAGAATACATACAGAAAACCAAGATGGAGAATCAAGTATTTGAAACTTCAACCCAGTCACATCAAGTTGTCCATGAAGATTCGGAAATGTTTCCCCCCTAGACATGCATACGTGAACCTGCAAAAAGGAAGAATATATGTATTCAGAAAGCTTGTTTTTCAATAATTAACAAAATTTGAGCTTGTTTATCAACTTGTGTAAAAGCTCAAACAGAAAATGGAAAAAAAACACAATCTCCAGAATCTTTTATGTCGTATTATGACTAGTTAAGGACATAAAGCTCTATAGTGTAAGCCAATACCATACAGTTGTACTTACTTTTCTAAACTTACATAAAGTCCCACCAACATCCTGACCTAGAAAAATGAATATAATCTAAAAAAAAGGGAAAAAATAAAACAGGTCGCTATTATGTCTCTCAAAGAAAGAGATACAGAATACTAATCAACTGGCAATAAGAAATCCAAAAAAAAGAAAGATGTAATATGTTAGGATCCCACATTGAGAGGGAAAAGGAGTGGTTTGTGGTTTATAAGTGGCTTAGGCACCCTCCCTTGGCAAACCGGTTTTCCAAGGTGAGTTCTACCCAAGCCCATGAAAGACCCACTGCTCAACCCAATTGTTTGAGTTATTGGATGGGTTCATATCATAATACATCTAGCTCTAGAGTTCACATAAGGCAATATGAAGCTCAAAAATCATTTTCCAAATTATAAAAACAATGTCTACAGCATAATTGATTAGCTCTCATAACCGCCAATTATTCAAGAGATTAACATCAGATCTAGGATGGTTCAAAGTTTCCTAGGTCAAAAACATAAATCCTAGAAGCATGCCTCTCGACAAGCAACCACATACAACTAACAAAAGGAATCTTAAAACAGAAAAAAATGTCTATATAAATACTCCCACTGAATTGAAGTTAGAAAAGCACCTCACCAGAGGCTCTCCCGTTGGACCACATAATTGGAATTTCTAAAATCCTTTCAAAAAGCTGTAAAAACAAGACAACATGAAACATGACACATTAGAAATCTATCATCTAGGTTGCAGGCAGCAAATAACTTAGCAGTTTAATTGTATATCACATCCACAGTATACCTTACCGGAGCAAAGAGGTTTATAATTTTTAAATTTGCATGCCATTGCTGCTCAATAGTGTCAACAAAAACATCTGCAGACAACCAGCCACCATCCCCAGATATCACATCTGATCTCCACATCTTACAGTTGCCACTCAGTTGTACATACACACGGCTGTAGTGCTTTTGAAGCTTCACATGTCCACTAACATTCTCCATCTCTCTAGACAATGCATGGATAGTTTTGTCAGTGCAGGTATAATCAGATGACCAAGTTACTTAAAAACTACTTTTTTCTTGATGTTTTGTCAGTAAAGAGCCTATTATAATTACATAAATCTTCTCATTTCTTCTTTTATCAAGTTAATGAAAATTCCGGTGTTTTCATGCATTACGACATTCCATTAGGAATGCAGTAACACTTTGACTTAAACTGTGGATCACTTAGTTATTACATGCTAACTTAAAACTGTGAAACACTTATTACACTTTAACTTAGACCATGAATCGCTTAGTTATGAAATCTTATGAATAAATTTTTAAGTTACCCTTGATGCAAAAGTTTAAGCTGATAAGTAAGGACCCAACAACAATATTTAAAGTCTACCATGCCCAATCATGTACAGTTGCAAGTGGATTAAACACAAATACAAACAAATATACAGCTATAACCACCACCACAATTTATTACAGTATATTAATAGAATGGGAGGACTTCAACACAAGACACTTGGTTAACTTGGCTATGATACTATGTTAAATTGTCACTTGATTCAAAAAGCATAAGCCGATAAGTAAGGCTTGAACAATAGTATTAAGTTCTATCATGAACAGTAAGAAAAATAAACTTGTTTAACTTTCCATGTACAAGATGACCTTTATTCAGAGAGTTCAATAAGTGAAAACATAATTTAGTAGTTGACTCTAGAATTACGTAATAAGAATAGCTTTCACCTAGGTTCACTATCACCGTATGCAAGCAGCATCAGTGTTCCACCTTTGAAATGAACAGAATCCAGTGTAACTGGAAGCATCTTCTCAATGCCTTCATTCTCCACTACACATACCCCATCAACCAGTTCTGCAACAACATCTTCAACATTTGGACCCATGCCTGACTTCAATTCTTGAAAAGGAGCAGCAAAAAAATTAGATATTAATTCCCCTGCCTTTCTGGACAAAGAAAGTAACCCTGATTTCAAGTCTAATGGTCCATTGGGAACTAAATCAGAACGTGCCACCAGAAATTCAGGATTTGCAGTAGAATTTTGCGATGCATGCTCCCCTTGGCTCTCGGATAAATCATCATTCATATGTTTATTTACAACTTCAACCACTAAACTCTCATTGTTTACACTAGTACTATTGGTTTCAGTAGCTCCTACGACATTAGAAACAGATGGCAAGTTTTCAGAGATTTTTCTAACTCCACTAAGTGTATCTATGGTCATAAGAAATGGATCACGTAAAAGATCAAGTTTGTTTACATAGCCATTGACATTTTGGTTTGCAGTTAGAGGATGAATTTTTGGTTCTTCATGTTGCTTTTCATTCTGGTTAGGTGCTAGTAAGTGATCTTGACAACTACTCGTGTCAACAGAAGTGCCAGCATTAGTATCACTCTCACTTTTCACCAAAATATTGTCAAAGTTAAAGTTCAATACATCATCATTTCCAGATGCATGTGAAGGTTCTTCAGACTTCCCTTGGGATTGACCCTGGAAATATGCCAGGGCTGCTGATGCACTACGCTCAAGGATTCGACTTTTGGCTGAAACGCCAGCTGCAGAGATATCAGTCCCACTAGCTTTCTTCAACTTGAGCTTTTTAGGTCCTTTTATCACTTTAGACCAGAACTTCAGTCCTGATCCAGGGATCTTGACACCAAATGATTTCTCCAAGTTTGCATGCTTCATATCATAATCAACACCTGTGTCCATGCAATGATGATCCCTCCAGTGCATCTTTTCATCCACGTACATAAAGGCCTCAGAACTTGCTAGTTCTGTAATATCTGTTGAATGACTTGCCTCCTTCAAATCATAATCTTGGGATGTACAGGAACTTTTCTCAGAAACAATATAACCTATCTCTGCAGCTTCCCTAGCCATATCATCCCTATCTCTACACCAATGAGCAGCTGCTTCCTCTCTGGCAATCCTCCTGGTTTTAGTACGATAATCAATCCCTTCTTCAGTTGATAAATGCCCCTGTGGACCACCACCTTCAGTTGAGGGGATTCCTAACCAAGAATGATCCTTCTTTTGCACAATCAAGACACTTGGATGAGACAAAACAGCATCAATCACAATCTTTCCCCTCCTCAAGCTTGAAAAAGGACGAACACGAAGTTTCAAAGTCGGAACCTCACCACAAGAAAACTCCTCAGAATGAGTCCCAATCGAGCAGGACTCCAACGTAATGCTCAAAGGTGAAACTCTCCGTACCTTACCAAAATCAATCTCACGCTCAATATATTCACTGAGCATTGAACAAACAGAAGGCAAAAGCCTGGCTTCAATAAAACTCTTGGCTTTTCTCTGCCCATACCACACCAACAAGCAAACCCCAGATATCACAGCTATTAGAACAGAACATCTCACTAACAACAAACCCTCTTTCCACAAAGGTTCCAGTGACTTCACTAGAGCCTTACTCTTTGCAAAAGGTTCTTTCACACATTTCACCGCCAAACCATTTCTTGAACCAATGGATTTCCTCAATAACTCTACATTTTCCCCACAAAAATGAGAAAACCTAATTGCTTGAGCTATCCAATCATTCTGCCTCTTCTCACACCTGAACTTGCTAGAAGTCCTTTTCGGGAATTTCCGTCTATTCAAATAAAGGCAGTTGCCAGTATTTCGACCATTTAAAGAGCCATGTAATGCAAATCCAAGAAATTCGCAATCAAGTTTTACACTCATTATTGTTCTTGTAAACTAACTTTACACCTCATCTGATGGGGACCAAGAATCTGCTCTTAGTCCCCTTACAATTCAGATTATCGCAGAGTGGCCGAGCATTCAAACCCTACGAAAATTGATGAATTACTTATTATATAAAAATAACAAAAAATCGGTTTCAATAACCAAATTTTAAAAAAAAATAAATTCACAAACAAGTATGCGAAAATACCTGAAACGCTGTAACGGAGCATTTGAGTAGAATTATGAGACAGCTTAATATAATCGTTTAGCTTTTAGAATCTCTTTTGGCGTGACAGTGATGATTGCTTGCTTGGCTTGGCTTGGCCTTGCTTTGCTTTGCTTTGCTTTGCTTTGCTTTTGATAGCTGAGTTTTTCTTTTGTTTTGTATCGGGGTGGGAAGAAGAAGAGAGGGATTTAGTTTTTGTTATTGACGGAAATGCCACCAAGAAATATGAAAAATGGCGGCGACGACTACGTTAACTATTGTTTGAGTTTATATACCTGCAATGGTGTTATAAACAGTATATTATCCGCTTTAAAGCACCTCATGATTTTAAAACGCATTACTTAAATTATATGTTGCTTATATACTCGCTCAGAAGATAGTACGAGACCGATGTAAGACTTCTGATCACAACATTCAATCATTTATTTGAAATTTTGAATGGACAAACATGTAGAAAATTACGACCAACATATCGTTTACAGAAAAAATATAATTTTGAGATATAAATTGCTTAAAATAATATATTGGGTTTAAATCTGACCGATGGTAATGGTTAGGCTTTGATATTCAGGCGTCCGTACTTGGCAAAGCAAATGCAACAAATTTATTGGCACAATTAACCATGATTCATAGGCAGGGGTGGGAAAATCCGGTTAACCAAACCGGATAGGGTATTTTATGAACCGAACCGATTATTCGGTTCAAGAAAAACCTGAACCAAAATCGAATCGGTTATATGACTAAACCGAACCAAATATTTGGTTCGATTCACCGGTTAACCGATTTTGAGAATACTTAGAAACCGAAAATCGAATCGCATAATCAGTTTTTTATTTTTTCCAAACCAGTTTTAAAAAAACCGAATTTTCGGTCCGGTTTGGTTTTCGGATTTTCTTTCCCACCCCTAATTCATACTGAGTAGCCCACTTAAGAAGTTAAGATGACAATATAAATTGGCATATTGGTTTAAATCTAGTTGATTTATTGCAGAGTTTCATCTAAACTGATGAAAATCAGCAGCTCTCATAAAGGTTAAGTTCTCAATTTTACTAGTTACCAGTATAAACAAGAGTATATATCATGACTATTCCTTTGAATCGTTTTTTTTTTTTTTTTACTTTTTATTATTAAATAGTGATTTCTTAAGCAACTACTACTAGTTTCAGTTTAAATCAAGTTTCTGAAGCAGAGGTGCTGAATAAAGAGCTTCTTATATATCCCTTCAGCAAAAGAAACATGGATCTGGTTGTTCTCTTCATTAATCAAATACAATTGAACTTGTAAGAGAAGATTTGCAAGCTTGTAGGACTAGACAGCCAAAAAAATTCATGCAGTAAGCAAACAAAACTTAAACTTAAAAATGAATAAGTTTTACACTATCGTTTATTTGGGGAAAAGGAGAGTGAGACACAAAAAGAAAAGAAAAAAAAAAAGAGAGAGAATTTTGTCACCAAAATCTCCATGGATCCTTGTATGGAGGAACATAGTTATCAGTCGGAGGTAGAAGGCGAAAAGAGGCTACAGTTCTTTCCAAGAAAGGTCCCATCTGCATGACATAAAATGTGATTTTTAGTTAGGCTCAACTTTCAACTCCTTCGAAAATTAAAAGGAGAATAAGATCATTTTTTCTAAGACTTTTGAATGCAGTGACGGAATTTTTTAAACAGTCAATCTAACGGGCAGGCATACAGAGTAATACAGGTATGCAATAGTGAACTTAGTGGAGTAAGCATACCAAATGACATTTTTATGGTGACATGCAATTGTCATTTATACAATAATGACGAGATTCTTTCAATAGAATACTTACGGCATGCCCAAAAAATAAAATGTCAAGGAGCCTGGACCAATAGTTATGCATATTACACATTCATCAAACTTCTACTTAGTTTGATTGATGAAGAAGGATAGTTTGGAACTTGAAAAGTTATGCAATTATCAATTATTGAAGAGAGATAGAAAGAGAGAAAGAGAGACCTTATCCCACTGCTTGCTGAGGGTTGAAGCATTTATAGAATAAAGATAACCTGAAATTAAAAAATTTAGCGTTAAATAAGAAGTCCCAAAGTGCAAAAGGGGAGGAATTACAAAACCCTAAGCTGAGTGATCATGCACCAAGTTAAAATATTTTTTATTGATGAGCGAGGAATCTCATCAGACTGGATGTTAATTTTCTTTTGTATCTAACAACATCAGAAGCTTTCAAGCACCTGATCTATGCATCTCAAGAATTTTAAAGTTCAAACAAGGCCTGAATGAAATTTGATACCAGAAACATGAATGGAAGACAAGGAATAGTAGAACTGAAAATTTTATGGTCATACCATCTCGCTCAGCAGTCGAAGCAACATAATGTCGAAAAAGGTTTGTTTCCTGAGCCTGCCATTACATTCAAGAGATCAACAACCAAAAACAGTACACACATCTTTCCACCATGACTTGCTATTGAAGAAGAAAACACTTACAAGATTGCTAGGTGATTTCCGAACAAGATATTCATAGTACCAGTATGAGTCACCATCAATCTGAAAAAAGTGAGATTAGACACTAATTCCACATGTGCGCAAACAAACATTTATGTGATTATATACATATGTAGCGATTGTAGACACCTACTTCATCATTATGTGCATCGAGAACTGAACTCTCCTCCATGCGTTGACTTGAGGTAACTCGCTGCAGAAGGATGTAGCATGTTAAAAATGGCTTCAGGATTAAACTTTTAGGAGAAAATTGAACACAACAAACTTCTCTACGGGCTATTTTAAACTTTCAAGCATGCCCAGAATTTTATGGTTCATTTGATTGGATAATTTAGTATGGTGGAGATAATTACAGTTTAATGTTGTAGTCTATACATCAGCATTAACTTACAATTAATAGGTGGATATAATTGTTAAATTGCAGTTTTACATTATAAAACTTGGAGAAAATACCAGAATTGGATAATATATCATAACTTAGCACATTTCTCGTACCAATGGTTGAAAACACAGTATGAGACCCATCATTTGCGTGTGATTAAAAAAAAAAGGCTCACTGTGAGAGACAGGCAAATAATTACCAATGCAGACTTATCAGACAAAACGGAATCAGCAACATCTTTCGCATTCCATGCACTTTTTTCCTTTGATTTTAAGATCTGTGAATTTGGAGGACCTATCTGAAACAAAAGTCATAAATTCATAAAACTTGAAGAGACACTATAAGGGAATTTCATTATCAAATATCTGGCTGTGTCAAAATTTACCGAAACAGAAATGATAAGGTTATCAATAATGTCAACACGCTCAGATACTATGCGTAGGCGAGCATCAGCTGTATCATATCCAAAACAATGTATAGTTACTCATATAATTACTATGAAAAAGGCTTGCCTAAAACATGGAAAGAAGTATGTATAAAGTAAGCATGCAGGTGGAGGTTTCATCATAATATCAAGTAGAGGTAACATATTTGAGCTTACGAGATAGTGGAGCAGCAGATGAATAGCGTTCTGGCTTTCTGGATTCCACCCTTCAAGAAAATGCAAGACAAATAAAGGAGAGCATTAGTTTGCTTCTTGATGATAACATTGCAAAAACAGTAATTACCTCCATCTAAATTTAGCAAAATACTTTTGAACAGCACTGATCTATGCCATTGACAATGAAAGAAAATAAAGATGTCCCTTCTAAGAAAATCCCTAGTTTGAATCCACTTAAAATAGTCCGTACTTAGTCTAAAATTTACAACAACATATCATCTTAGAAAGAAAATTGCGTAAAGCAACATATGGCCATGTAGAGAGAACAAGGTAAAGTAGGTTCAATATTTTACTGACACCGATGATGATTATTTGATGATATTTTAACTAATTCGTTGAACTCTCATTATACAAACTGAACTTTAATATTGTTCACAAACTAAAAATTTGAATGTGAGAGATTTGTTCTGTGAAATCAGTTAGAGGAGACTTTAGACATAGTCCAATGAACCTTCTATATATCCCACAATACAATCATCCATTTTGAGTAAAAAACCAACAGTCACAATGCACAGATAAAGAGAAAATGCAACAATCTAAACCGAATATATATAGCAGAAAATGTACCATTTGAAGAGGAAATTCTTAGACGGCAACGCCACCGGGTACAAATAAGAATAAGCATTTATATCATCAATCATTGAAGCCATTTTCAGATCCTCCTCAGCAAGTGATCCTGCAAGAGGCATATTATAATATTTGGAAAAAGATAAAATGTAGTAGATCAAGTAATTCTAGTAAAAACTAACAACAACTTGCTCAGTCTCCACCTGGCTTGACGAAAATGTAAATATAAATTATCAGAAAAAAAAATTAATAACCATTCTGTTCTATTATGAACATTTTGTATAAAAAAATTTACCCATAAAGTCCAGCTAAACTGAAAATGTATAGTGAATCCTAACAAAAGAGACTACAAAGTAACAAGAAAAAGGAAGACAAACCAGTGAGGACTAAACTACTAAGCTTGTTACCTGAAGATGGGAAGACCGAAGATACGGATGAGGAGAGCCCAAGTAGAACCAAATCCCTTCTCCAAACCCCATTTCGGGAAATGGGTTTCGTAGACGCTGAAGAGCACACAATCACCTTCTCTTGTAACCTGAACCTCCGTTGGCTTTGCACAGTACTCGCTTGGTTTCTGTTGGGCAACCATTAAATGAGGAATAAAAGATTAACACACACAAGTGTACATGCATATAAAAGAACAAAGAAAGAGAGACAGCACCTGGAGAAACGGAGGTTTGGGAGGGAAAGAGAGGGGGAAAGAAGAACCATTGTTGAAATGCTAGTCTCATCCACTAGGATTTTGCATTTCTAATTCAGTGTTTACTTCTTTTAGCTGCTTTCTTTAAAAAGATATTATTAAAAAAAAAATTTAAAAGCAATTTTTAATAATAGTCTTTTATTTGTTTACCTTATATGAAATAATAATTTCTATTAACATATTTTGTTCACATTTTTATTTTACTTTTATTGTAGCAAATTAAAATATTTTTTTTTTCCCAAATTCATGATTTGTAATACAAACTATAAATATATATCATCAATAAAGTTGATACAGATTTATGTAAAAATACTAATTTTCAGATATTTAAAACTAGAAAATATTTAAGATATGTTTGTCTGTAGTTTTTTAATATCTGATTATAAGTATTAAATGTTTGATTTTACAAGTTTTAAATATATGAAAACTAGTATTTTTACTTTAATATCTTTATTAATGTTAAGTATGATATATATATATATATAGTTTGTATTACAAACTATATAATGTGATGAAATATAACGAAAATATTTTAATTTTGCAAATAATTTGATTTGTTTTTTTTAATTGTGTGTATGCACTATATATTGTCACATACCAGAGTTTCATATCTAAAAAGGTAACCTATCAGGTGGAGGAACTCCGCCTTTATAAGGCGAAGACATCCTCAATACTCTTCGATGTGAGATTCGCCACATTCTCCCCACCCAGTCCTATGACATTTCAATGTGGTATGCACCACATTCTCTCCCACCCAATCCTGTGACATTTCGATATGGGATTTGTCACATTCTCCCCCACCCAATGTTGCGATGCTCTTGTCATAGGTGAAACCTCCTGCTTACCCACCCACCTCACTCTTGTAGTGTGGATCCACAATTACACGTGGACTCCCCACACAACTTGTGACACACTCATCATAGGTGGGGCCCTTTACTTACCCGTTCACTTCACTCTCATGATGTGGATCCACAATCACATGTGGGTGCCCCCACCCAATCCTCTGACACCCTCATCATAAGTAGGGCCCTTTGTTTACCCATCCACCTCAATCTCATGGTGTGAACACACAATCACACGTGGACGCCACACTTATTCTTGTGACACCCTCATCACACGTGACTACGTGAGGCCTTCTGCTTACCAGTCCACCTCACTCTCTTGGTGTGGGCCCACAATCATATGTGAACGCCTTATGCATGGACACTTGGCGAGACATCAAAAGATGAATTAGACTATTTTGATACCATTTGTCATGGGTTGAGAGTTTCACACTCAAAATATTAACCTATTAGATAGATGAACTCCCCCCTTTATAAGCTCAAGACCTCTCTAATGTGCTTTTGGTATATGATTTGTCACAATATACTATAATGAAAGTAAAATAAGAACATAAATATAATAGGTTAATAAAGGTTAATGTTTTAAGGGGTATGATTGAAATTTTAAAATTACAACAAAGATATTTTTGAGAAAACTATTTAAGACAAACAAATAAGTCTTTAGTCTTGAGTTAAAAGCCAAGATTAGTTTTTTTAATTAAGACTAGGGATGGCAACGGGTGGGGCGGGACTGGGGATCTCATTCCCCAGCCCGTCCCCACCATGGGGCTGGTGGAGAATCCCCAAGCCTACCCCCGAGGGGATTTATTGAAGCCCGTCCCCGTCCCGCCCCATCCACAATTGCAAAAATCACAAAATTTGATTAATTCTTCACCTAACAAGTAACACAATGACAAAATATATCCTAAACCAAATCATTTGGTCCAAATGTACCCATTATTATTCTTCTATATTTCCATAATGTTAAAGATTAACTGAACATATTGTACGTGAAATAAAAAAATATATATTTTTTATTCTACTAAAATAAAATTTTAATTACTTTAGGGATTTTAGATAGATAGAAGGTGAGCAAAAAGACCATGGTTCAAGGGACCACCCACGGGACCAGTTTTAGGATCGGTCTTTTTCAAGCCCAGGACCGGATCGGGACCGGTTGAATCAATCCCGGTCCCGGTCCAGTCCGGTCCTGGGGTTTGGGACTGGTTCCGGGCCCAGTCCTTGGACCGTCCCAAATGAAAAATATCAAAAAAACCCAAAAACATTAGGGTTTTTTTTTGATAATTTTCTAAGGGGTCCAATAAAATATTTATTTCATATTTTAATAAATAATAATCCAATAAAAATATTTATTTCATATTTTAATAAATAATAATCAA
>WYDK02000014.1:5709349-5720194 GCA_009867345.2 Toxicodendron radicans
CATAAATCTCGGTCTCGCCTTCCATTCTCTTCAAACCGGGGTGCCATTGCCGTCAATTAACAGCCGTTTGGCACCGCCGAACCTCTTTGCCTGCGCATCTTTCACCTTACTGTAAGTTCAATTTGTTGTTTTGATTCTAGACATTAATGGTGAAAATGGTAGAGTTGTAAAATTGAATTATTGAACCGTTGCATTTGATAAAGTTTTTCAAATTACCAAAAAATTATCGGTTTAGTTTCTGATACATGGTACTGTACAGTTTTGCAGGTTATGCTGTTGTGTTTTTGATGTTGATTGGGTTGTTGTAAAGAATGGTTCGTAGTTTATCAGGTAGATTATCAACGAAGTTGTTAAACATATCAATAGCTTCTTTCTGCAAAGCGCAGAGATTGGAGAAAGCTGAAGCGCTTATAATTGACGGTATAAGATTGGGAATACTCCCTGATGTTGTAACTTATAACACTTTGATTGATGCTTATTGTCACTTTGTTAGCGTAGATGCAGCTTATTCTATTCTTGACCGAATGAGGGAAGCGGGAATTAGACCCGATGTTATTACCTATAATTCTTTGATAGCTGGTGCCACCAGGAAGTGCCAATTATCACTTTCATTGGCTCTGTTTGATGAAATGCTTCGAATGGGTATACCTCCTGATACATGGAGTTACAACACATTGATGCATTGCTTCTTTAAATTAGGTAAACCGGAGGAAGCCAATAGGCTGTTTCGTGATATTTTACTCAGTGATCTGTCTCCCTGTGCAGCTACTCTTAACATCATGATTAATGGACTCTGCAAGAACGGCTATACAAATAATGCCATGATGTTATTTAGGAAAATGCAGAGGTATGGATTTGTTCCCCAATTAATTACGTATAATAGTCTTATAAATGGGCTTTGCAAGGCGAGGCGATTGAAGGAAGCAAGGTGTATTCTGAAAGAGCTTGGGGAATCAGGTCATTTTCCAAATGCCACAACATACACTACAGTTATGAAATGCTGCTTTAGATCGAGGAATTTTGACCAAGGGTTTGAGATATTGTCAGAGATGAAGAGTAAAGGATTTACATTCGATGGATTTGGTTACTGTACAGTGATTGCTGCATTAGTTAAAACAGGTAGGATAGAAGCGGCAACTGAGTATATGAATATGATGGTTAGCAATGGTATTCAGCTTGATATTGTTTCTTATAACACCCTAATTAATTTATATTGTAAAGAAGGTAAATTAGATGCTGCCTATATGTTGCTGGATGAGATAGAGAAAAGAGGTTTGGACTGTGACAGTTATACCCACACTATTATGATTGATGGGTTGTGCAAGGCACGTAATATCAGGGGTGCCCAGCAACATTTGGCATGCATGACTACGATGGGCTATGATTCAAACTTGGTGGCCTACAACTGCGTGGTTGATGGGTTGTTCAAAGTTGGTCAGATTGATAATGCAATGAATATGTTTGAATCAATGGAGATAAAGGATTCATTTACTTACACTTCTGTGGTGTGCAACCTTTGCAAGGCTGGTAGGTTTCATTGTGCATCCAAGCTCTTACTAATTTGTTTAAGAACTGGCATGAAAATTCTGAAGTCTGCTGAACGAGCTGTCCTTGATGGTCTTCGTTATTCTGGATATACAGCAGAAGCAAAGAAGCTTCGGTCTAAAATTCGTAAGGCCCGGATACTACATCATTGAGTTGGATGTGATCATTGCGTTCCATGCTGGAAGTTGGTTTTTACTGCCAAATTTGATCTATACAAAGATCCATGTTATTTGGAGTGAGGTATTCAATACCATGTATATCTGCCCTGTTGTTGTTTATGAACATCTTTTGTTTGCGCCAACAATGCTTATTGAATCAATATGCATGGGTTATCTAACAATGGATGTTACTTTGCTGAGAAAGCTGTTTGGCATACTTACTGAACTGTGGACAATCTCCAGGAATTTGTATAGTAGGTAAACCATAAGTTATGGTTCCTGCTTCTGTTGATAAACTCTCTACCCAAATTAATGTCGTTATGTATGCATAACTGGTTGATAGACTTCCTTTTGAGTTATCGAATTAAAAATCAAATATTTTTCAAAGGTAGCATATTAATACATTTGTATTTATCTATTTCTTTAAAGGCATTTCTTCTTCTTTAGTTGCAATGCAAACAAATTTAATCAGAGTGTTGTCTTGATTCTGGCAGGTAGAATGGATGGTATTATTGTAACCCCTCTGTAAAGAAACCTCATTATATTTGACCACTACTGATGAGGAATTCTTTTAGAGGTCCTATTTTCTGGTGAGTGTAGTGATATTTTCTGACCCGAAAAGCTTAAAAAAAAATTCATTCTTGTTGGTTTTATATTTTTGCTTGGAAAACAAGTAGACTTGGGAGAGTTGTTGTACATGCTGGCTTTATAATTTGGGATTCTCTGAAGCGAATGTGTCAATTCGTGATATCAATGTATCCTCTAAAGATTTATATGGTATATGCATCTATATTATTCTCTGTTGATCATAGGCCATTTACCTTTGCACAAGCTGCAGAGCTTTAGGGAGTTGGTAGCCGCTATGGGAAGTAAATTCCATATGTGTGAGGTTATTTCAGTTTCAGTAATTAAATATCCATTTTCTTGAGATATTCCTTCAGAAGTTTATATATTATCTTTTTATCTTTAATAAATTACATGCCTTTATGGAATTTCTTGGCAAGCATGTGGAACAGTTAATTGCTGATAGGAAGATCTGTTTATAACCATGGAGAATAATATACTAAAGAGTTTGTTGGCTAGGTTCTGAAATGTGTTTAGGGAAGCTGCTTAGAAGTATGGAGAGTGAACTTGATAGGTAAGAGTAGTGAGAGTTAAGCTTGCGAAATGGTGAGGCCCTTGATTTCTTGCTGTTGGATATATATACATTATATATGTGATGAATTGATATGGACTAACGCAGATTTTCCATTGTGTCTTTTTTATAAAAATGTGGTACATAAGTTAGTTTCTTGAATAATCTTATGGAACTGACTGACTATATTGGCTGATCGATTGATGAGTGGAAGATCCGAGTTTTTGGAACTTAATAAAAATCTTGCGTCTGTAGAGTCCAAATTAAGCTTCCTGGCAACAGCTGTAACCTTTTCTTTTTTCTTATGGGCTGCAGGAGTCTTCCGGACTGTGAAGTTGTATTGAGGCAGCTGTTAAGCAGGGATGATATACAAGGCATATTCATTACATGATTAGCCAACATTACCTTATATTTCTGATTCATTAAATGATACACAGTGCAAATACTCGGTTCCAAAGATAGAAAATTGTATCAGTTGAACTCAAATTTTACCCATTTGATTCCAGAAATGCTATTTCTGTGGGTTAATTTTAGACAAGGAATGTTCATTGTAACTGTAAATGCTATCATAATGAAAATTTAAATCAGATCATCATCGTATCAGCCTAATGTTGCTATTAAATGCCATGAAAACAATTTGATTATTAAAATTGGGTGACTTATCTTTATTTATTCGTTTCAGTTTTTTATTTAATTCGCAAACCAAGTGAGAATTGTAACATGAACTGATCTGGGTTACAGTGTTTGATTGAAACTAAAGATGAAAAATTTATCAAGATTCCTCTTGTTACTTCAAATAATAAGGTAACTGAATATGTTGCCAACCTCAAAACAAGGCAAGCACTTGTTGCCAAAAAAGGTTATTAGGGTTCCAAACTCCAAACATGGAAAGTCTACTAACTAGAGAGCCTGCCTTTTGCTCTTGATCTTGGATGAGAAAATTGCTTGAAATTGCATCACTGAGCAGACTTGTTTGAGAATCGCCATGGTTGCCTCATTGAGATGGGCAAAACTTCATGCAGCGGAGTTGTTGATGTTTGGCAAAACATGGATTCGCCGTTATTTGAAAAACTATTGCTACTCTCTCCCCGGAAGCCAAAATTTTCCTGTGTCCTCAAACCCATATTTGCATCTCCATACACCCCAAAAAAACCTCCATTAAGAAGAAGATTATTGTTAATATTAACCCCAAAATCGGAGTTACTTCCAAGAGCTGCTGCACAAACTTGTTGATTAGAGGAGCTTTCACCGCCTAACAAAAGAGGCATTAATGGTTGTGAACTCTCCATATTAAGAATATTTAGGTCTGACTCTGTATTATCTCCATTGTAAACTTGAAAAACTTGAACTGCTTTCTCAACATTCTTGGTTTGAAGCAACCTAATTTTGTCCCTCAAACTCTCCAACCTTGATTCGAAGAATTTCAACAAACCCACCAGTGCCTTCTCGTCTGACAACTCCCTCAACTTTGCTTCCCAACTTGAAAATAAGTTGTCAATACCTTCATTGGATGCCTTAATTTTCTTTACTTCTTGCTTGCCCTTTTTCTCTTCCTTCTTTTCGACCGTATTGATAAGTTTTTGTTTCTTCCTGGTCAAGAAACCAATGAGGTCGCAATTGTGCTTAGCTTTCTGTTTTGCTCTCACATCGAGTGGTGCTTTCACCTTATTGATCAAGTGATGAACCTCTTTATTCTCTGGCCACGTTACCACCTCCTCCCCATCAGAACCAAAGCACACCATGCAAACCATAACATCACACAGTGTCTCTAGCTGCGCAGCCTTGTTCTTCAAAGTTGATATTCTTTTATTGAACTTCTTGGCAGAAGCCATTGTGACAACAAACAAGAGGAAGAAGAAACAATGCCAAGCAAGAAATTGGATTGCAACCCGAATATCAATTTATAGGACTTTATTCCTAAATCGGTTTTGATTTGTTTTTCGTTTTCTAGTATCAAAGCAACACGTTAATTTCCCCTTAAGTTTCAAGGATTAATGGATGTATGCGCACATCATTCATTATGTGGGCTGTCCAAATCAACAGAGACCTTTGGGCATCTATTTTGGGCCCCCGTTTGAGGTTTATTGGGCTGAGTGATGTAATATTATAGCAATTTGGGAAGCAAGTTATTTTAATAGAAGAAGATAAAGTGATAAACATCGTTTATTGAGTCAGGATTTGATTAAAAGTGAGTGATAAGTCGTAGAATAGGACAAATTGGTTTGATTGCTTAACTTTTGCTTCGTCTTTTTGGTCTGCAAAGACTATATTTTATACATTATTTCTTTGTCGTTTAGGATGACAAGAGCAGTGAGAGGTCTTATTAGGGCGTACTGATTGAATTTAACATCATGCATTACAGATTGCTCTTCACTTATCTTATATATTCTAAACATCAGGTCAGGTGGGTAGTTGTAGGTCTTCATCAGTTCCAAACTTTATTTTAATATTAAGGATTAAAAATAACAATAAATCTATGCTTATGAATAGTCTCATGAGATTATATAGTGTATAATTTCATTCGAATATCGTTAATCATTTTCAGATTCTGAAATTAACAATTGGGTATATTCTTCAATGATCATCCCTATTTTTTAACCAAGGGGAATCGAAACCACCCGACCACTTAGACTGAAATGTTTGGGTTAGTTCATAAAGTAATTGGGTAACACATTTTAGTTAGGTAATTCCAATACCCTGTTTCTTGATTTAATACTTTTTTTTTTACTTCTTTCAAAATAATAATGGTCTTCATCACCATGAGTATCTTGACTTATATATAGATATATATGTTAAGGTGAACATATAATAAACCTATCATTTGACTATGATGATAATTTATATTATATTGAACGTGAAAAATGAGAGTATAAAGTAATTTTATTCTACCAGGTTGACTAGTTATTAATTCATGGATCATGCAAAGCTTTAATTTCATGGTTATGGATGATTAAAATTTCTCTGTCTTCGTTAAGTTTCTACCACAACAGCAACAACATATTCCAAATTTCGAAGTAGACAAAAGGGTAAGTGTTGAAAGCTATTTGAGTAGTTAGCATAAACAAGTAAACAACTCCTTTGAATTTGAATTTGTTCAGAAATTTCCTGCACTCATCATGTATTACTTGACCCTTAGGCTTAATTAGTCTCATGAAGAAATAATGTGTGTATATTCTCTTCTACACAAGGTCTCTCTGGTCAGATATATAATTCATTTGGTCTTGCAATTAGGTGTATATATTTGAATTCTAGCAGGTTTGAAATTCAAAGGTTGAACACGCCATGTATTTGCAGGGCCTAGCCAACAAAAGAAAAGAAAAATGGCTGTTCCCACTTCTGACTTAAACCAACTATCGATGTCTCAATGTTCAAGCTCTTTGCTGGCACGCGAGTTGTCGGCAGATCAAAAGCAGGTACCACGGATTCATATGTTAAACAGCTAACTTATTGGTATTTGTTGCACATCAAATCCTGGAGCACGGATTTATATCACGTGTCAAGATATTTAAGTTAATTTTATTTATAAGTTTGTCACTGTAATAGTATATAAATTGATTTTTTACCCTAGTTTAAGAATCCAAAAAACTTTTCATTAAGAGCATTAAACAACCGTCTTTGTATTGAGAGAAAACACACACAAAGATCAATACAAAAATAGTAGACGTAAGATTTGCATTGAGCATATATATGAATCACTTTAAAAATCTTCTTAGTTGTTTTTTATTGTTGCTTGTGCTCTTCATTCTCTCCTATTCCATTAGTTGATCTAGCATTATTTGTGGTTTCACATACAAACTCTTGCGTTAATTCACCATGAATCCTACGTATTTCTCGTTGATACAAATTGCTACATCAACAATATTCATTTTAATTTAATAGTTTTCGTCCAATGTGTATATGTACGAATATCCCATTTGAGAGAGATAGAAATCTTCAAAAAAATGATCCAATTTAATAGAAACACAAACCCATGTGGGTTACTTACAATTTATAGTGATGACAGAAAGAAATCATGGGTTTAGGGTTTGCGAAGATCACCAATAATCCAAAAAAGAAATGGGGTGAAATATTGTATATATATATATAAACCAATCTCTAGGCGATTAGGTGATCGAATAAGAACTCTTAGAGGGCGTTTGGTTGGGGGTTAAGTTACATTATTGAGGTTAAATAATCTTATATTACTTGCATTACCATGTTTGTTTACCAAGTAATATAAGATTTTAGTAATCTTCCATAACCAATATGAGGCGTTTGGTTGGGGCTATGTTTCATTACTGAGGTTAAGTAATCTTATATTACTTGCATTACTATGTTTGCTTGCCAAGTAATA
Organism: Toxicodendron radicans; assembly: GCA_009867345.2. Classification (NCBI taxonomy): domain Eukaryota; kingdom Viridiplantae; phylum Streptophyta; class Magnoliopsida; order Sapindales; family Anacardiaceae; genus Toxicodendron; species Toxicodendron radicans. Next base: position 5,716,521 of record WYDK02000014.1, read on the forward strand.
TAAGATTCCTCTAATCTTCCATTATCAATAGTTAAATTTAGGTAGTAATCTAATTACCTCCAAAACCTATGATATTATGAGATTACTTGATATTCTTGTTTGAAGTTACAATTTTGTCTCTCATTAATGAAAATTTAGGATAAAAATGATCTTATTTATTTAAACAAATTACAAGACTTTTATATCCTTATAAACTCAATTTTTAAGACAAATTTGCCCCTGAATTTAAACATAATAACTCCTCAGCTCAACCCCCCCTAACCCAGCCACCGCCGACAGCCGGTGACGTTTTGACACACAGTCGAGGGGAAAACACCGGTTGTGTGCCAAAATGGCCAGATCAACAGACAGATCGGCACACTCCCGACGTTTTCCCGCCGGCCATGTGCCGGGATGTCACCGATCGCCGGCCGTCGGAGGTGGCTGACGGCGGCCGATAGTGGCTGGGTGGGGTTGGGGGGTTTTTGTAAATTTTTAAAAAATAAATTATGGGGGTGTTTTTGATATATTTATATATGTAGGGATTAAATAATGGCATAAAATAATAATATAATAATCATATTTAAAAATAAGGGCAATTAAGTGATTTACATAATATACCTATTAATTTATAATATCCAACCAAACATTTTCATTTAATATACCCACAATCCTAAACCTTCAAACCAAACACATTTCATTCAAGATTCCCAGTAATCTTTCAAGTAATATATCCCCCTCTTAATCTAATATTCCCTGAACCAAACGCCCCCTTAGGGTGCATTTCAAGTAATATACCCCAGTAATGTGATATTCTTTTACTCTCATTACTCCGTTTGGTTGACAAAGAGGTAATATTTTATTACCAATAGTAAGGTATTGTTGGTAATATAAGAGGTAATCTTATTACCTCAATTTTCTTATGTATTTGAAGATTACCTAGGTAATTGTTGATGCATTTTATCGCTCGTGGGATTTAATGACATCAACACCTTGACCTTTGGGTCGATAGAAATTGTTAGCTGTTAAAACAACTTTTTGGCCCATGATAGGTCGTCTCCCCCATGGTGACTCTAACCAAGGATTTATCTTTTGGCAAGGCCCCATGAGTACCATCAAATAAATTTTTTTGTACAAAATTTCCCCTACTTATTAATATCTTTTATCCTTATGTAGATAATGTTTAGGACATAAATGCCCCCAATTGTAAAAAAAAATTACTGACCACCGACCCAGCCACCACCGCCGGCGGCCGATTCCCTCACCCAATAATAATATATGTAGTTGTGTTCATAAAATTTACTAACACAAAAATAACAACATTTTGAGTAGCTAGAGCCAAGATATCAACACAAGAGACCACACCAGAGCATCATGCTTCCACTGCTTTCTTTGCATTGTCAATGATATAAAATGCATGTTAGGATTTGTTAGGATGCCCATCTTTTTCTGCTTTATTCTTTCCCCTTGAATTCAACAACACAGAAGCATCGCAACCCTTTGAAGAAATTAAACAAACCCATAATTAGTAATTAAATTTGAAAATGCATTTTTTTTCGACCAAATCTATGCTGGAAACAGAAAGATCGGCACAAGATCACCCAGATCCGACCGGTTTTGTGCCTATTCATCATCGGTAGTCGGCAATGGTGGCTGGCTTCAGGTGGTGGCTGGGTGAGTGGGGGTGTGTTCGTTGCTTTTTAAAATTTTATTGTTTGGGGCGGGGGGGGTGGTAAGCTAAATTTCAAAATGTAATAGGTTAAAAATTAATTAAAATAATAATAAATAACAATAATATTAAAATAAAAAAAGGACATTTAAGTAATTTAAATATCAAATCCATCACTTTACCCTACCAATTATTCCTCTTAACCAAACACATTATGATAATTCAACATTCCCTTCTTAAAGTAATCCAATATTCTCTTAATCTAATATTTCTATTAATATTTTATTATCTGAACCAAACGCACTCTAATAGTGTATTAACTAAGAAGTCCTAAAGTTCAATCCCCTTTATGCCTAATAGGGATGACCCATTGCATTGGTCCCTAATATAAAGAAAAAGGGTTACCATGCTCAAAGTGGAGGCGCGGGCCGGTGGGGATGGGCCGCCGGGGTTATAATCATAGTATATATATATGTGTGTACATAAAATAAAATGGTAATGATGAGAAAGAAGAATCAAACACTTCTCTTTATTTTTTTTAGGTTAAAATTCTTTAATTTGTCCACTAGTGTGTGGCTATTGGGTAACAGTAATGGATGACTTGAGACTTGACAATGTTGAGTTACCTTACATGGTTAATAACATGCGAATCCAATTCCCATTTGTCTACAAAATTTATTCATTTAAGATTTCTTAATTTATATTCAAAATTTTCCTGCATCTGGACAAAACAAGTCCCCATTTGTCTACAAAAGCTACAGTGAAAATTAGCTACACCCCCTCCCCCTTATCATTGTACAAAAGAAAACTGTTTGAGATGCTACCAACTTTCTGCAATATTTGTTCTCTCTTTTGTCTCATTCATCCTCATCTTCGCATCCTTCCAAATCCACAAACAGACATCAAATAAGTTCAACGGCCACCCTCACCCAACTGTATCATCTTAACCTAATTCCTTTTCTTTATTGTAATTAACCTCTCTTCGTACATATATATATGTATATATACATACACACATCTATTATTGAGCTTAACTTACAAGCACTGCTACTTCTCTTCTTCACCATCATCAAGCAAAACCCTAAGCCTGGCCAATAATACATATCTTATCTCTATCTGCATACCCTTTTTTTACTTTACTTAATTTCTTTCTTTCTTTTTTACATGACATAATGAGTACTCTTTCTGAAGCTTACAGAGACTTCCCTCTCCATCTCCACCACATCATCCCTCTCGACTTTAACTCCACCAGGACTGTACCTGAATCTCATATTTGGCCTAAGTCTGAAGATTTGATATCATCCCATGACCATCCTTCACTTCCTGTTATTGACCTAAATGATCCCCAAGTAACGCAGCTTATAGGCCATGCATGCGAGACATGGGGTGCGTTTCAGCTCGTTAACCATGGCATTCCTTTGAATCTTCTAAACGACGCCGAGTCTGAGACACGCCGCCTCTTCTCTCTCCCAACTAGACAAAAGTTGAAGGTCTTACGTGCTCCTGGAGGAACTACTGGATATGGCATCGCTCGTATTACTCCTTTTTTCGCTAAGTATATGTGGCATGAAGGGTTCACTATCATTGGTTCACCATTTGATCATGCTAAACAACTTTGGCCTCTTGACCATGCACAGTTTTGGTAAGTCCATGCACGTTCATAAAACTAAGTTTAATTTCATGAAAAAAGAAAAAAGAAAAAAAAGGATTAACTATTATATTTTTAGATGTATTTAAAACGATTTACGTATAAGTATCACTTTAAAAAGCTATATGAAGAATCAAACTTCTATAGCAGCTTTTCAATTTTGGTTGAAAGTGATTTTCTGGAGTTATAATTAAGAGAAGGATAAAAGCCATTCATGCATTTTAATTTACTCTCTGAAACTAATCAAAATCTTGTAGATGGTGGAGAATCTTTCAATTAAATATGTTACATTGTAAAAGTAACAATCTGAAACTAGATGTAGTTCAGTATTAAAAACTCTCTTGAAAAGTTGCATTCAAACAATACCTTACAGCTAAT
>WYDK02000014.1:5737312-5747890 GCA_009867345.2 Toxicodendron radicans
TTTCTCGTATACATACAACTGAGATAAATTACAAGGTATGATATCTAGAAGTCCCTGACATAAGAAGTTTACTCATCATCACAAATTGAATAGAAAATGAAGAAAAACAAAAATCAAAACAAAAACACGAAAACACAGATTTACAATCTTCTTATGAGAGAGAGAGCCACCTTACTCTAGCAGACATTGCTTGGATTTTGTAGGATGTTTTGAAGTTGAAAAGGGTCCTCATCAGACTTGATCATAAGGTGATGGTAATTATTCTTTGTTTTAGCCAATCGTATGGAGGTAAATATATAACATCCTCATCTTCTCTGGAAGTTGAATGCCTTAATGGCAAAGGCAAAACAGAATCCAAAAAACACAGTAATTCCAACCAATATAATCCCAACTATACCCACCAAGTCAGGGTCATATCCAAAGTAATCGTTCACATAATCTTTCACCTTCTCACCAGAATCTAATCTGTCTTCTATATCTCCAAATTGTGAAGCTACCAGTCCATACAAGGTATAAGCCACTGGACAAATCCAATAGTACCATCTCCACCACAATGGCATCCTCTGTCACATTATAAGTTTAGTACTCATTAGTTCACGTTTTCTCTAGTAAATTCAAGTGACAGAAAGAAAGAAAGAAACAAACATTTAGAGATTAGTTAACTTTACCGTTCGAGGAACGATGAAGCCCGAAAAGAGGTTCCACAGTACATAGAAGAAAGAAGATACTATGGCTGAAATGTTGTGATTAGGAGTAACAGCCACTGACATCATCCCGTAAAACGTGAAGTATAAAAGTGTGAAGTACATGATGAAGATATACCAAAAGAACTTGCTCACTGTCCAATCAAATCCAATCATAGCATATACTATAACTCCATATATAATTGTCTGCACTAAAACGTGGGGAAGCTCTATCACAACCTACAACACAATGAGACTCGGTGAGAAAAGGGATAAATCATATCTCCAATAAGAATTTTGCACTCATTGAATTTTATAGACCAACAAAGATAATATACCTGGCCGAAAGCATATGGTAAAGTTGAATACATTCCAGCTGCTCTTTCTCTGTAAAAGACTGTTCTTTCAATGGCCACAACTGGCTGCACTGATGTTGCATTTTGTGCGCCAATAAAGAGTACAGCAGCATACATGGAGCCCATGGCATTAAAAAGATCTTGTTGGCTTTTTCTACAATAACAAAACATTTAGCCAGAATTAGGGACCAAGGGGTGAAAACAAAATTTCTTTGAAATGTGCAATTACATTATTTTTCACCATACCTTTTGGAACCAATATCCCAGAAAATTGTCCCAAACATCAAAGCTATGAAAGTTGTGAAAAAAAGTCTAACTGTAGTGTACGGTGGGTTTCGCCAATATGACATATGTTGTTTCCACAAGCAAGCCATGCATTGTGTGTAGAAAGACTGTGAATATTTGGTTCCAAAGTAAAGATCATTTGAACCTGATGGAGGTGAACTTAATTCTTTGATCAATTCCTTGTTTCTCCTGCAGTAAACATGATCAAATATTATATAAAAATACACTGTGCAATATCATTGAGGCATTTTTTTATGTTTATTTTAATTTGTGAGACTTTGAGGTTCTCCTACCTGTATAATTCTGAGTTTTTGTACTTATCAGTGAAGTTGATTCCGAGAGCTGCTTCTTGTGCTGCTGTTGTAACCTCCAACATCCAAGTTGCAGGATTATGACCATCTCTAATCTTAGGCACTCCTTCGATTTCCTTTGTGAATATAATGATTATATATGTTAGTTGCTGCTAGATGTAAATGAGAAACTACTCTAACCTCATTTATATTTTAGCCTTACCTCAAAATAATTGATCAATTGGGAAGAATGGCGGCCTAGTGGACCAACATATATCTCTTCACCTCCTCGTTTCAACAGGAGCAGCTGCAATGCAACATATATACAAGTTCCTAATTCCTTAAAATATATGGCAACCAAACCAGATTGTTAAGTCATGAAGATTGAAGAAGAAAAATAACCTCATCAAAAGCATCAAAAATATCAATACTTGGCTGGTGGATGGTGCAAACCACAGTCCGCCCTGTATCCACTGTGTTCCTCACTGTTCTCATTACTATTGCAGCTGCCCTGGCATCGAGGCCAGAAGTTGGCTCATCCATGAATATTATTGATGGGTTGGCAACAAGTTCTACTGCAATGGTCAGCCTTTTTCTCTGCTCAGTTGAGAGCCCATTCACGCCAGGCAATCCAACAAGTGCTTCCCTTATTGGGTTCAGCTCCACAAGCTCCATGACTTCCTCAATAAACATCTACAAATTATCATTTTAAAGTCCTGTCAACAATATGATATTCTCTGAGAACAGAAAAGAGAAGAAAATTAATAAATATGTAACAATACCTTTCTGGTATCAGAATTGACCTCTGGAGGCAACCGAAGCCAAGCAGAATAAAGCAAGGACTCATAGACAGTAACATGAGGAGAATGAATATCGGTTTGCTCACAATATCCTGATATGCGAGCAAATGTTTCTTGCTTTTTTGGGTACCCAGATATTGTGATTCTACCAGAGATATATCCACCTGTTTTCCTTCCAGACAACACATCCATTAGAGTGGTCTTGCCAGCTCCACTAACACCCATGAGAGCAGTGAGCACACCTGGCCTGAAAGCACCACTCACACCCTTCAAAAGTTCTAGTCGATCCTCAGGAATACCTTGAACTTTCATATCCTGTAGACATAATTTCATGAGATCTTATTATGATTGAGATTAATATATTGACATCTTCCTTTAAAGTTGAGCACTTTAGTGTACCTGTGGCATGTCTACTGCATATCTGATTTCGTCAAAAGCAATAGAATGAGGTTCAAAAGGAAGAATCATTCCTCGCCTTCTGTTATTCTCTGGTCCAGAAAAACTTCCCACTCTTGCAGATAGAGTCCTGGATGATACATTTCTACGACTTTCATTTCCTCTTTCTGCATAGTTATCATGTGACTTAATGTTACAACTTCTTTAATTACAAGTTCATAAATCTTTCATCTCAATGACTCACCAGAAGAGACTTTTCCCCTCTGTGATAGCTCCATGGGCTCCCCTCCTTTGCTACTACATTTCTCATCGAAGGCCTCTTTGGTTAGTATTGCATGAGGCTTCTCCAATGCTGCAGCAAATTACTCCGATTAATTATAAGAAAGTTAACCCCCTACATTTTAAAAATTATAAGAATAGGGTACTTACGATCAAGATACTTTAAAGCTATTGTAAAAAGGAAGTTGAATAGAAATACATATCCAATCAAAGCTCCTACTCCAATCCAATACCAATACGCTTGTGGGAAGAGCCCGCGACTCTTCATGACCTGAACTCCTAATGGTTCTGTAGAATTAGGAGGAATCTACAACAGAAGATTATCAAAAGAATTAGCTATCATTCATCAATTTCTAAAACTTCTGTACTATACTTTAAAATAAGAAATTTATGCTTACATGACTCCAACTTTTCCCCAGAAATTCATTTACAGCTATAGCATTCTGTCCATACATCATCGGCGAGAACCAATAACCCCACAACCACCAGCTCTTTACATCAACTGATGCAATTTAACAAAGTTTCCACTGTCAGAGTTTTATTCACATCTCCCTGAAGAAACTGAAAACCTTAAAATATTTAGGTTCAATAGAATTATTGACTCACCTCGTGATAAGACAAATCCACCCAGAACCAGGACTGTTAGTAAAGCAAATGAACCAAATGTGTTTGCAACAATTATATTCCTTCCGACTGCTCCAATACATCGGAATAGTCCAGAAGCCATCTGGTTTACACATAGGAGTAGTAAGTACTGCCTGAAAAACCTGTCAATTGAAAATTTTCTTCAAGTTATGAATACCCAAAAAACTGAGACTGGAATTTTGAACGAGTGCTTTGCTTTTATTCACCTTTCAATATTTGGATCATAGCCTATAACGTAGTAAGTTGTGAACACCCAAACGGCAACTTCAACAAAAGTGATTGGAATCTTAAGGACCCATGTAGGCAATGAGTATGCCCATGAAGGATAAAAAAGAAGGTCCCTTTGCTTGTAAAAGACGGGAAGTTTCAATATAGTCATGTAAAGCTCCGAGAATCCGTTAAACATAATCATAACCATAGTGAAGAACAGGGTTCCCAGAAAAATTCCACCGTCTGCCACCGTATCCCGGTGCATCTCAGTCCGTAAAAATAGTGTCATGGTTATTACAGCCGCCAAAATAAGCTGAAAATGGAAAAATAAAAGTAAATTGTGTTGCTTTTTTAAGGTTTTTTTTGTTTTCCTTATAAGTCCGTGAATAAGACCAAAAGTAAAATTATTATAAATGCTACTCACCTGAAACATTTTGAAAATGTAGACAAATGAGTTTCTCTTCATAAGTAAATATTCTCTTGAGATGCAAGCTTTCAACAGTTCTTTCTTGCTACAGCCATATTTCTCCTTTGTTAAAGCAGTAGGGTGACTTTTGGACTTATCAAATGGAGTAGCAAGCTCATCACCTAGTTTTCGACCAATATGAAATGATTGAAAAGCTTCAGCAAATTCCTGAGAGGCGACAAAGCTGTAAGGCTCATCTTTGTTTGCCCAGTACTGCTCTTGATCTTTCCTTGAAGTCACCTAACGATGACATACATATATCAATATGAATCAAAAGATTCGGATAGTATATGTTCAAAAGCACTACTTTAGATAGAATTTTTAGACTTACTTCTTGTAAGAAGTCGGCGACTCCTTTCCTCTCAGGACACTTGAAGCCCATGTATTCAAAGAATTCTAGTACATTTTCACGGGGACCTTGATACACAATATGACCGTCAGAGAGAAGAATTATGTCATCAAATAGTTCATATGTTTCTGGAGCTGGTTGGAGAAGAGAAATAACAGCAGTTCCATTGAAGATATGAATGGACTGTCTCAGTGAGTTCACAATTTGGAATGTCGTTGAACTGTCCAAACCAGTTGATATCTCATCCATGAAAAGTGCTCTTGCCTGTCCAACCAGCATTTCCCCTATACCATATGGTACAAAAATATGAGACTTGATAGTTATCTAACAAATTAAGCAAAGAGAAAGTCCAAGCTGAGTTTAAATTATAGTGAGTTTATTATGCTTTACCTGTTGTGAGTCGCTTCTTTTGTCCACCAGAGATGCCTCGTATCATTTCATCTCCCACCATGGTGTCAGCACATACTTCAAGTCCCAAAATCTGCAAAATTATTATAACAAATAAATGTAAATATACCAATTTTCTCTGTATTTGCTTGTAACATTTTCACTTGGATTATGAATTGGCACCTTTAGAACATAATCTGTAACTACATTGGTCTCCTGCCCTTCCAGTGATGCTGCCTGCAAAATTAATTAATCATGAACAAAATGAAAACAGAATACGACATATTGTAGTTGTTATTTTTCTAAAGGTTGTCTCACCTTCATGTAAAGATCAATATCAGGATCTGGCTTGATATTTGCAGTCTTTTCTCTTCTTGATAGTTCTGCCAACATCTCTGCAAATCAACAAAATTTGAAAAATCAATTATTCTTTAACTAGCTAGGACCAAGAAAAACAGCACCTAGCTACAGGTTAAAATTCAATTCACTGACCGTAACGGGGACCGACCCCTTGACATCTTGCTGAGAAAGCCAACGTCTCTCTCACTGTCATTTCTCCAATATGCAGATCATACTGACTTATATAAGCTGATGTCCTCTGTGGTACGAACTCTTCCATCCCATGTCCATTATATGTAACTCTCCCCGAAAACTGAATTTTCAGAAGTACCCATTTTAGAATATTAAGGTTAAAAAATCAGAAGAAACAAACAAGTGTGTAGTTTCCTTACTTTCAAGTCTTTTCCAAGTTTTCCAGCCAAAGTCAATAGTAATGTGGTCTTTCCAGAGCTTGGAGGACCTAGAAGCAGTGCCATTCTGCAAAAGTTAAATCGGTAAAAATTAGAACGAAATCTTTTTGAAATTAGTTCATATTTCTCAGAGAATTAATGTCTATTAACCTTTGAGGTTTGATAATTCCACTGAGATCATGAAGAATTGGCAATGGTTTCTTTCTACTTGGCAGAATGTGAAGATAATTCAAGAACCCCTGTAGATAGAATTTAAGAGTAAATCCCCTGTTTAATTCACAAGAAAAAGCTGCTCGCATAACACAAAAAACAGAGAGATGACTGCAAGATCCTCAACTATGAATTACCTCCAACGTATTAACAATGGAGTTGAAGAGAGTAGGCAAAGCTCTGCTTCCAATATAAGCTTCTGCTTCAACATTTATGTGCTCAAACCGAACTTCAATTGTAGGAATATCAAGCCCAACTCTGCGTTCATTTCACATTTGAAAAACAACACAACATCATTACAAAGAAATGTAAGAAAATGATAAATGTACTCTATGGATTAATGCTATTTACCTATCAATGCGTTCCTTGAGTTTCAACAAGAACTTCTCATTATCTTCTTCAGCAATTTTGACAAGCCTCTCAATCAGATTCCTTCTCTCAATTAATCCAAGACTTTTGATATCAATCTCTCTTGCTTGGCCTTCAGCTTCAGTGAGTATACCTCTCTGTATACGTAAATACGTTGGTAGTGTCTCAATAGCTGCCCATTTCAGAGCTTCTTCATCATCATCTTCTCCTTGAGAAGACCTTGTAAAAGCTTCCATGGTGCTGTTCCTCCATATGTTTGAACTGCTTAAACGTCCACTACTGATTCTAAATGATCCTCCACTCTCCATTTTGCTCCCCTCCTCCCGGGCAATGCTAATTCACTACCTATAAAAGAAAGAAAGTCTTCTCTAACTTTCTTTTAAAGAAACTCAAAATTCATGACTGCTAGAGCTAGCAGAACCAGCTCAGTTTCTGATATTTCTGATATGTCTCTCTTTCTCTTGAGTGTTAACGAATGAATGGACAGAGAGATACAACAATGTCTGTGTCTTTCTCTGTCCCTTCCGTAGGGAAAAGATTAATGGGATTTTATTTTATTTTAAATGTTTGCCATGGTGAGAGAACCATATATATATACACACATAGATAAACTGTAGAAACAGTTCAATTTCTTTAATATGATTTTATTAAATGATAATGGTGTTGATGTAAGTGCATATATCATCACATAACAGGCAAAAAGCAGGTGAAAGGTCCATCAAAATCATCCAGAAGAAGATGATGTAGTACCATCTATGAAAGCTACTTGAACAGTGGATATTCTTGAAAATTAAACCTTAATAATGCAAAAATGAAGAAATTTACAATCTTCCCATTTTCTCTGAAACTTAAGCAAGTGTAAAAGTAAAACTTCCCCCTAACTTTCTATCACCTATTATCAATAGTTAATTTGCATTGCCATTAATTCTGAACCGTCCAAGATCCTCATTGAAAGGTGCAACTAGCTGCCGACTCAAATAATTTATAATAGACAATTAATCCATGAATAAAGAAAAGGAAAGATTCTGCAGAGAAAGAGATGAAGAAAGAAAAAAAAATATATACAAACAAGCGTTCCTTCCTTCCACCGCACAAAATGATGTAATATATATAATTACGATTCACTTTGGCAAATAATCCCGAGAAGTATGCCATTATTAACTGCTTAAATCACCCATACAGTCTTGCATACTGGATTTGATAACATATATTTTTATTTATTTAATTTTTCCATTATACCTAATATGCGACAGGCACGTGCATGCATGATTATGCTGCCATCCATTTTACGTATTTCTAGAAATCATATGATCAAATCAACTCAGATTTTAATCATCATATCATCATCATCATCACCTTATAATTGATTTGTAAAGGGAACTAGCGAAACAACTCTTTGCCAAGAGGGTTTTGTGTTACAGAGACGAAGAAAAAGTTCTGAAAAAGACGTAAATATTTCATCAAAACTTGTGTTTTCATTGTCGTATTGGGGACCTTCATTAATCTGGTTCTTGTTCTTGTTCTTCTGGGTATATAAATAAATTAAAAAGTCAATCAGATATTTGTTGAGGAGATGCCATTGCCACTGAAAAGAGTAACATTTACCTAGAAAGGCAGAAATTAATTAAGAATACATTTATCAAATTTCTCAACTCAAAATTATTCTCAAACTCAACGGTTCCATCGATTGATTGAGAACACAGTCAATCCTGAGTGAGATCTTGCCTCTAAATATAATTCAATAATGCATGTATCCCATGTGGTTTTTCACCTAATTACATTATTATTATATATAATTGCTACATCAACTCAATACTATACATATATATCCCTTCCCTCCCCCAAAACCTAAATTAAGTTCAATACAGAATCTCCAGAATTAAATGTACATTGATTCTCATTTTCTCTTTTTGTAAATAAAAGATTTTAAATAATATTTATCTAATAGTATGACAGAATACAGTCATTTTCACTGGTGAAAGATCATTTTTACTGTATGTTTAAGAATCTGCAGGTACAACTTCGAGACTAATATTTAATTCTTTGGCATTCAAACAAAAGTTATCCAAACATAAACCGAGTCATATATATATATATATATATGCAGAAATAATTAGGTCAATGGTTTATTTATTTAATCATCATTAACTTTTGTTTAATCTTAATCCTTACCATCTTGTAATTTATTACTTGAAGTTTACAAAAGTTTTATATAAATAATTTCAAATAAGTTTATTAACACAAATTAATATTTAAACATTAATTTACCACTGGTTTTGTAATTGTTATATCTTTGAAATCCAAACTTGATTAATTTTAATTTGAAGTACAGATGAAAATGTACACAGTAGTACTTGTTTTCTTCCTGAATTGAAATCCAAAGATGAAAGAAAGATATATTGGATGATAAAATAATGTCCCATGTGTAGAAAATCCCCATAGCCCCGGAGAAAATCTGTTCCTCCTATCAACAGTCAAATTTTTTCATAAATCTATTAGAATAATGGTGTTTTTTTTTTTTAAATTTGTTGCTTACTGTTAGTGTACATGCATCTAAGTGGTTGCGTGAGGCCAAATAAACCTGTCTCCACGATGTGATTCACCTCATTTCATGCTAACAATTTTCAGTTCTATAAGAAACTTACTGACCTAAACTTAACATAAAACTAAACTAAAAAATGACCTAAACATCTCTTTCTTCTCGAAACCTATTTTTTAGATGTTTCTTTGCGGTTGACCATTAACTATATATAAATTATTTGAAGGGTTGAAGTAAATGAACATAAGACGAAATGGGCAGAAGGGTATAATAAATACTTAGCTAAATTCCAGATGCTGTTAATGGAATCTTGTTGAAGGGAAATTATGTACTCTTGTGATGAAAACATATTTGTCCCATTGTTACATGTAACATCAATTAAACACTTCCAAATTCTAACTTAAATATTTTAAAGCTTGTTCGATATTGAGAGTCAAAGGGAAATTTTTTAAGGTATCAACTAATTATATTCAATGATATATAATAATCTTAATTATCAATATTTGATTCAAAATATTTCGTTTAAAAATACTAATATTCAATAGAACATTATTCAAAATTGATATTATATCGAATATTAGAAGATTGTTGCTTGACTTTTTGTTCAAAGATTGATGTTTTTAGAGGAAGGGCATCTTCTGCAAAGAAGAAGACAGAAAACCAAATTGGATGAAGTTGATGAAAAATAATCAATCTATTAATGGAGATGCCTTGACATAATTAGAGCATATTCTAAAGTAGAGTTCAAACAATTTGGCACCCATTGGTATGCAAATTTTTTAATACTAGTTTGGTAGCAAGTTGCTCCCAAGAATTGCTTAAGTTGATGCATTGGCATAAGTTTTGTTGACAATTAAATCAGTGATGACATCTTCATTAAGAAATTCCTGATCATAACACGTTTAAATTATACTTAAATGTTGTTGTTTTCCCTTTCTAATTTCTAATTAATCAGACATTTAAGGCAATTGCTCATTCACAGTTGTTGTAACTCTTTGATATTGATTATTAAATTAACAATTTACACAACCAAACCAACAGCGTTTGTAGTCCAACGGTTAGGATAATTGCCTTCCAAGCAATAGACCCGGGTTCGACTCCCGGCAAACGCATACCTTTTTTAATTTTTAAAACTTTCAATTAATTTTTCAATTTTCAATTTCTTTTGGGCCAAATCAAATCTGTTGGTCAAATGGGTGGTATACCACTCACTTGGTAATTAGTTGGTTGACTTTTGGAACCGGTTTGGGGATTTCAAGGAAAAATAAAACAAAAAATCGAACAGGTTCAAAGTACTTCATTTGTATTTGTTTGTGAACTTACTGGAGATAAACTAGGATATGCTTATTTAAATGGGATTTGATGGACACTCACAACCAAATGTGGATGAACCTAGCTATTTTAACAATTACAACATACAATCTGATGATCAAACACTTGAAAAAGAAATTATAAAATTGGTGAACAAGTCTTCTTCTAGAAGTAACAATAATCAAACTTGTTTAAAGGTCTAATGGCCTGCAACAAAAGCTGGACCTGAAGAGGCTGTGCAGTGCATATGAAAT
>WYDK02000014.1:5769839-5780920 GCA_009867345.2 Toxicodendron radicans
TAGTTTGCTTGATTCATGGCAAACACTTACTTGGAATATATAGTCTCTTTCTTTCAACCTCCACCCTGACTCATGATGAGATGTTGATATTTGGTACAGCAAAGTCATGGTTTAGTAGTCCAAAAGTGTCCCCTGGGTGAAGCTAGACTGAAGGTTTATAGTCATATAGCCCTTTGGGTTATAGAAGTTCCTGCTTAATAGGAGCAGTTGGAATCAGTAATAACCTCTTATAATGGCTAAGTATATGAGGATATCTTTGGTATCTATCTTTTATACCTCTCTTGAAGCTTGCTCATATCTGCTCCTTGTTTAATATCAGTAATAATATCCAATAGTTATAAAGACTTTTTTTCTACTTGGTTCTACTGTAGGTAATGTCTTAAATTTAGTCCCCATAATACAGGATAGAGATATACTTCTGGTTAGTAGTTAGCTGCATATGTTTAATTATATTTTCTTTTTTCTTTTTCGTCTTGGTTTCTACTGGTCTCAAGATTTCAAATTATTATATTCGAATTCAATTATGATGTTGCTCTCAAGTTACTTTTAAGCAAATTTAATTGTTAATGTAGTCTGAAAGTTCATTTAATGATCTGTGTATTAGATTCAAGTTGCTGTGTGAGGAATCCATCGAGTATAATAAGCTCGGACTTCGGGATAATGTTGCTCAGATATGTGTGCTTGAGGTATATCAAGACTTATTACCTTGAAAACCTACTAGGATTCACCTACTGTAAATATGTAATTTCTAGATGGTTTCTTCATGAACTTCTTGAATTTTATTGTTTGATATGATTACTTTTTATGAAGTTCATTTTTTTTTATTTTGTTGAACAGATGTTGGGTCCAAATTTCAACAAAAATGGACCGCCTCTCTCAACAAGGTAACTTAAGAAATTAGTGAAAAACTTGTTTTTAGATAACATGTTTAATCTTTTCATAATTTGGTATAGAATTATCACAAACATCTTTCTGTTGTTTTTCACAATAGCTGATGTGAGCATTGCTGGTGAAAGTATATAATTAATAAACATGCATATGTAATATCCATGACTACATAAAAGTTGCCTCTTCTCCCTTGATATCCATAATATCAAACATCATTGTTATAATATGACTGGTAATGATTGCAATTTGATGGTAAAATGAAATGTTAACATCTATGATTTTGATCTGTTTTAAGTACATGCTAATCATATGAATTAAATGTTAAACCCATGCTTAATCCAATAGGTAAAGAACTTCCAACTGATGTTTCTAGTTGTATTTGCTTCTTCACCTTAGTCCACTATTTCGTTTTGCAATCAATTTTGAATTGTTACTTCTTCAAAAACTTTGATTCATATACATCATAAGATTGATTTAGTAGATATCAAGACAACTCAATCATGGTGATCTATTTGGTTGTAAAACATTAAAGATGAAAACATATAGGGGTTAGTCACATGGGAAATATTGTTCAAATGTTACTGTGATACCATTTCATTAGTTTATACTCTGTATCTGCAGTTCAGCAGGTTCTAGTAAAGTTGTCATCTGTAACATTCATGTGCTTTACAATCCCAAAAGAGGGGAAATTAAGCTTGGCCAGGTATGGACTGGACTCACACCTACATCTATATCAGTTAAACTAGGTGATTTTGCCTTCATTATTATGTCAATATATCTTCAATAGGTTAGGACGCTTTTGGATAAGGCTTATGCTGTTTCGAAGATTTGGAATGATGCTCCAGTTCTTCTTTGTGGGGATTTTAATTGTACACCAAAGGTGAATCACTTTTTTCACAAGTTAAGCTTCAGTTAGCATTATTTAATGGGAAAAATCTTTTTTGTCTTTTTAATTTATTGATATATCTGTAAGTTTGTCTTTTATAAATCTTTTGAGTTCAACGCCCTAACCATAACATTTTTGTTTTCGTAACAGAGTCCTCTATACAACTTCATTTCAGAGCAGAAGGTAAAATAGTTTCTTCTGTATATACTTTATTTTCAATGATTGAGACAGTAGGAATTCAAATTATGCATTGTCTACTTCAGTTAGATTTGTCTGGAGTAGATAGAGATAAGGTGTCTGGACAAGCTTCTGCTCAAATTCATTCATGGAAACCATATAATCCTAATCCCAGGTGGGGTTTGTAAAAGTGAGATAAGCTTTGTTTCTGTTGTGTGTTTCAGTTGTTGAAGCTAATAAGCTTCCAAAATATGTAGGGTCCAGCCTGCTGATGGTTCAATACAAGCTCGACCAGTGGTAGGTGAGGGGGAAGTTGGTATCAAGATGAGTGATTCTCTCTCTGGCATGCAGCAGAACAATAAATATTGCAATGCTGAAAATATTCCTTCGTTGAACAACTCGTCTCCATCTCAGTCCATTGACACATTGCCAAATGTGTCTGATAAGGCTTGCAGCAATATGCAATGCATGAATGAGGAGAGTACCCTCAGTGATGTGGCAGCAAATGAAACTGAGCAGACTGTGGTAGATGGTTTCAAGGAAAGTTCAAGCTGTCTTCACAGTGAAGGTCAGTTTCCGACGGATAAACACTGTAGTAATGATGAGATCCGTAAATTTTCTCAGTCCATAGCGTCCCAGCTTGAAGATAAATCTGATTTAACTGAGATGGGAGACAAAGAAAAAGCCAATGCCTTCTCACTTTCAAATCATGGATCATCAAGTGAAAATTCCGACTCAGGTATAATAATAGAAAGTGATAGATCTTGTGATAACTTTAAACTCTCCTTTGTGGGTAATGATCATAGTAGCAGGGTTGAATGTATGAGAGCTTCCAACCCTGAAATTCCGTCTCTATCAAGTAATGATGTAAAACAGGTTAGCTGTTCAACTTCATATGAGCCTGACATCTCCGTTACTCCTACTGTTGACTCTCTAGTATCTGTTGAACTGGAGAATCTGTCGGTGAGAAACTTAGATGAAGCAGCTGATAAACTGGAGAATCTATCCATAAGAACCCCAGATGAAGCTGCTGATAAACTGGAGAATCTATCTATGAGAAATCTAGATGAAGCTGAAGGAGGCGGAAATATAGATGAAGATAACATTGCATTTTTATCTGAATTACACAACAATGAAGATGCCTTTCCTTCTAGTTCTGATCAGTTTTTAGGATCTACCTTGGTTGCTTCTTCTGAGGAACTTGGTGATGAAGTTTTCCATAATATTTCTCCTTCCTTTGGTTCTGAGGCTGTGGATGTGGAGAATATAGCTTACGATCCATCATTGTGGACTCCAATGGAAATAGCAACTGCAACAGGCAATGAAGACTGCACCTGTCTGGAACACCCTCTACAGCTTAAAAGCACTTATACAGAAGTGGAGGTAGATCAGTGCTGCTTTTACTTCTTTCAGATCTTGCAGTTTTTAGCTTTCATACATTCTTAATTACTTTAAAGGAAAGCAAAATCCCAATTTTAATTTTTTTTAACTGTTTAGGATTGTACAGAGACAAGGGATTCTAACGGGGAGCCCTTGGTGACCAGTTACAATAGGTGTTTCATGGGCACAGTTGATTACATATGGTAAGGTTTTTTTTAAGTTTCTACTCTTTATTAGTTCGGGATGATGAACTAAATATGTTGTTCGATTTTACATTTGTTACATAGGTATATGAACACATCAGCTTGCATTTGAAATTTTTGGTTTTTAGATTTAACTTTACAAATTAAAGTTTATTTTCGAATTTGACTTCACATTCAGGCATTCTAGTGGTATCCAGACTGTCAGAGTGCTTGCTCCAATACCAAAACATGCTATGCAGTGGACCCCAGGATTCCCAACAAAGGTAATAATGGGTGTTCTAAAATTTGAGGTCTTTTTTGAAAGGTTTAGAAAATTTGCATTGCTCTTATAAATTCAGCAATCTATTCTGGACCTTATGATATTCTAAAATTGAATACATCTGTGGCTGTCTTTTTCAGAAATGGGGTAGTGATCACATTGCCTTGGCTTCTGAAGTAGCAATCGTAAAAGATTGACAGATCATATTCATAATACTGCTGTTTGGTTGCAAGATAACTTGTGGCACTTGTCAACTACTAAAAAGGTTCAGAGATGCCCATCGGATCCCTCGACATTCATCTGTGTTGTGTCTTCCAAGGTCATGCATCTCCTGGAAAGTCCACAGGTTTTCTTCGAACAAATAACTTAGTTATTCAGTCTCTTGTACCATTTTTGTATATGTTATGTTGCTTTAGTTAAATTGAAATTTTGATCAACATAATTTTAATTGGATCCTTAATCCTCTTTGCTCTTACTAAGGACTAAAATATCCAATCAGTAAGAAAAATTTTCTTTTTCTACAAGTGTGTGGAAGAGATTATTAGTCATATTCATTCTTTATAAACCATAGAATTACATATCATTGTTGCAGAACTGCTGTTATCTAATTTAAAGTGCGCCCAATTGATCATTGATGGTTTATAATATCCTGAGGCTGCTCTTTACAATTTACATCCATTATATGACTTGATAAGTAGGTTTGGTTTTATAACAAAATTTGATGCCTGATTACATTTATGGTTTTATCTTCTCAACAGTTTCCCAGTTCACTTTTAACCTTTAAAGGAGTCATCGTTCAGGATCTTCACAGTTAGATGATGTTTAACATGGACCATTTGACAGGTTGTCAAGGCCAGTAACAGTGAAATCCAGAAATGGTAGCATGTGATTCAACTTGAACGACTTTCTTCTGACTGGCTTTAATTTCAACATGAAAAAAACTTTCTGGTGATTTCATTAACGTTTTACCTCTTCAGGTCTCCAACAGCTTTTCTCTTTCTCTAATTTATGTTGCTGGCTGCTGGGCCATCTAACAACAGAAACTCATTTATCTCTGTCTCTCTCTCAGTAATTCTTTACTGTTTTCAGTTTGGATTTTCTGTTTAATGCCACAGTATTCTTGTCGCTGCCAGTAAAAGACAACAGGATGAGAAAATTATTAATCAATCAATTAATTGAAATAGCGTTGCTTGCAGTATGGCGTCAACATCTTGCTAATTTTATTGAATGCCCGTGAGCCCACATAAAACCTCATATGTGGTTATGTGCAATTTCACTAAATACTAAGCTAGGTTCCTGGCCGGCCACAACACTCTCTGCCCACTTTGATTATGAAATCACATGCACTTCAAAAAGAAAAATGAGCATTAGTTCCCAATAACATATGTTCTGAAAATTGATTCTGGGATCGTGTTTTTATCCATATAATTTCTAATTTGTCCTAATCATCTAAATTACCCAAGTTAACAAATGACATCGGCAAACAAAAACGTTTCCGAAAAGCATTCCCAAATTCATTAAAAAGTATATATACCCTCAAAGGAAAGCACCGAATTTTTCATCTTAGGCAATTTTTAGGTATACTATTCTTGTGACTTGCCGTAGAGACATGAAAGTTATCTGGACAAAGGAAATCGTATTAGTTAAGGCAATCAGCCTGTTCGGCTCTTTGCCATTTTGGCTTGGGCCGGCGAAGCTTCTTGTGTCACGTCTATTAGTCCCACAACAGTATCTTTACTAACTATAGAAGATGTATAACAGTTAACGATATTTTCTCCCACAATATTAATTATTTAATAATGAGTTAATATCACCAAGACCCCCTGGAACTCGCCAAACTGACACTTAGACCCCTTAATTATATATTTTGGCTGTTAACTTAACTAGCCTAAAAAATCAAATAACCTAAAAATTGAAAAATGAAAAAAAAAAAAAAAAACTAAAACTAACAGAATTTAAAATCTTAAAAATTATAAATAAGATAATTAAAAATGAAACAGATTTGGAAAAATAAAAAATAAAAATCTGAAAATTGAAGATAAAAATTATAAGAATTAAAAAAAAAAAACTCTTAAACATTGAAAGAAAAATCTGAAAATTTTTAAATAGTTTTTGAAAAATGAAAATAAAAAAAGAACTTAATAATCTAAAAATAATAATATAATCTAAAAAGTGCAAATAAATTTGCAAATATGAAAAAATTGAATATAGTATTCTCGAGAAATTAAAAAAAAAAAACTGGAAAGATATAAAACGTTAAACCGTAATTTATTATTTTGTATTATTTAGATATTTAATTTTGAGATTTAGAGTTTTTTTTTCATTTTTTAAATAGTTTTTTTTCATTATTTTGTATTTTTTTTTCTTAGTTTATATAAATTAAAGGTTAAGGGAAATAAAGTGCAGCAGCTGTAGGGGCAAATCAGACATTTAAGTGGTCAAATAATAATAATAATAAATAATAATATAGAAATATTTATGATCATGCAAGGAAGTCTCAAAATAAAATAAGATAAGCATTGATTCTAACTGGACCTAATTCATTGGGCACAATCACAAGCCTGCACAACTCAAATTTTATATATCTTCCATTTGTAACTGGCCAAACCTGAGCTGTTCTTCACGAGCATTTACTCCTTGTTCAAAATAATTTAAAAATCATGTCCATTGATTTCTCAGGCAATAACAAGGCAATCTCTGGCCAGATTTCAAATTCAAGGTTTGCTTTCTCATCTGGGTTCATCTAATATTTAAATTATCAAACATTTATTGCATGAACATGCAGAGCATCTTTGCTTTTGTGTGATTTCTGACTAAAGACATCTCATTTTTTGCAGGAATTTTACAGCTCCTTCAACCTGCATTTTCTGATTGTGTTGCTTAAGTTCATGTTTTGATCTATTTTTTCTGATAAAACTATACCATTTTTGTGAAATACCCTTTTTGTATCAGTCTCTGAGAATCCTCAAAACCCAATTTCCGCTTTTATTATAATTCCGCTTACAGTCAAAATCCCAGAAATTATCATCCTCTTCAAGGTTCTTCCTTTTTTCAAATTTTGATCTGTTTTGAGTTCCCACAAAAATGCCCGAATCAAATCCAAATATACCCTTGATCCATCCTTCATCTTCTCGCAAACTTCCTGATTTCAAACAATCTGTGAAACTGAAATATGTAAAACTTGGCTACCATCATGTTATCACTCATGGAATGTATCTATGTTTAACACCACTTGTTGTTCTTATTGCTGCACAACTCTCTACATTCTCAATTCAAGATATCTATGTCCTCTGGGACCATCTTAGGTTCAATCTCGTTTCTGTGGTCTTATGCTCCACCCTCTTAGTGTTTCTATCGACCCTTTACTTTTTAACTCGTCCCAAACCTGTTTATCTTGTGAATTTTGCATGTTATAAGCCAGAAGATGCTAGGAAATGCCCTAAGCAGATTTTCATGGAAAGATCTCGTTTAACGGGAACTTTCACTGAGCAAAATCTTGAGTTTCAAAAGAAAATTCTTGAGAGGTCAGGCCTCGGAGAGTCAACTTACCTCCCAGAGGCCGTTTTGAGAGTTCCTCCCAATCCTTGTATGGCGGAGGCAAGGAAAGAAGCTGAGACTGTCATGTTTGGTGCACTTGATGAGTTATTTGAGAAGACGTCTTTGAAACCAAAAGATATTGGGATCTTGATTGTAAATTGTAGCTTGTTTAATCCAACACCCTCTTTGTCTGCAATGATTGTTAATCATTACAAGCTTAGAGGAAATATTATTAGTTATAATCTAGGTGGAATGGGTTGTAGTGCTGGTTTGATCTCGATTGATCTTGCGAAAGATCTTCTTCAAGTGCATCCAAATTCATTTGCTTTGGTCATTAGCATGGAAAACATAACGTTGAATTGGTATTTTGGGAATGAGAGGTCAATGCTTGTCTCAAATTGCTTGTTTAGAATGGGTGGAGCTGCTATTTTGCTTTCAAACAAGAGGTCTGATCGGTGGCGATCCAAGTATAGTTTGGTCCATACTGTTAGAACACACAAAGGTTCTGATGATAAGTGCTTCTCTTGTGTTACTCAGCAAGAGGATCCTACGGGAAGGATTGGAGTGTCTTTGTCGAAGGATCTGATGGCAGTTGCTGGAGATGCTTTGAAGACTAATATCACTACCTTGGGCCCTCTCGTGTTGCCAATGTCTGAACAGTTGCTCTTCTTTGCCACATTGGTCGGGAGGAAACTTTTCAAGATGAAAATTAAGCCTTACATTCCAGATTTTAAATTGGCTTTTGAGCATTTCTGCATTCATGCTGGAGGAAGAGCTGTGCTGGATGAGTTGGAGAAGAACTTGCAGCTTTCAGACTGGCATATGGAACCTTCAAGGATGACACTTTATAGGTTTGGTAACACTTCAAGCAGCTCTCTCTGGTATGAATTGGCCTACTCAGAAGCCAAGGGGAGAGTAAAGAGGGGAGACAGGACATGGCAGATAGCATTTGGATCCGGATTCAAGTGTAACAGTGCAGTTTGGAAGGCTCTGAGGACAATAAATCCAGCAAAGGAGAAAAACCCGTGGATGGATGAGATTCAACAGTTCCCAGTTGATGTTCCAAAGGTTGCAGTCATCTAAAGTTGTATTAGTTATTACCATTCCCAGTTTCATTTGTTGTGATGCCTGGTGGTGATTGCACTGCTTGTGAGTGATTAAAGATGATAGCATCCAGGTTGTCTTCTATATTGCAAGCTTTATGGTGTGTTCAGTCTAGTGTAGGTAAATGCTAGTGTTCAAATCTGTTACATTTGGTAGGAAACTTTAGGACATTTTTCATGATGGTTTGACTTTAGCATTTTGGTTGGTGTCAATTTAGTTCCATTGAGGAGATGGATCGTGGGAAACTAATGATTTTCTAGCAAATTTACTAGGAGTTCTTACTTTGCTGAACTAGGACCAGAGAAAGAGAAAGCTGTTTCGTTTCAGATTGGCATGTTGTTCTGGGAATTTTTATGTAGAAGAGAATGTTACATTTCCCTTGCTTCTGATAATTAATTAATGTTTCTCATTAGTACCATGATTCATCAGTTTCAGAAATTCTTTCACAAGTCGCTGTGCTGTAATTTTGTGTTGGTCTTGATTCATTTATTCAGAAATTTGTTCACAAATAGTTTCATCTCCATTGCCCATTAGAATAGATAAACATTCATCCGAATTTCATATATTTGTTTATGTGCCCAGCAGAACGAGCCACTATGGGGTTGATTATTAGTTGGTGAAAAATACTTGCCACATGGAGTGATTTCCTTTCCATGTGCACTTGAGACAACCAGACTGCTTCTGTTGAGCAATGATCCTTTTGTTCTATACAACTGATGTTCTTTTCTAATGATTGGATGCTTAAATATGGTTTGCGTTCAGATTTTCAAAGATGTTAAATCATTTCAAATCTACCAATATAAGATAATCATTAACTGATTCAACTTTAGGATTGACAATGTGAAAGACAGGGAAAGGGACTAAGGGAGTCACATGCTCAACATAAAAAGTTTATCCTCTAGTAACATTTTATTTGCATAAAGTTTTAGATTTGTTTAGGGGGTTAGATCCCAAGGGCTAATATATTATATTGTAACACTATCTTATAATCATTTTATATTGAGTTCAAGACTTCTTCCCACCCAAATAATGGCTTAATGACACTTTCCCGCTCACTGACTTTTAAAATATTGTTTTATTACTCAAATTTATATTTCGACGGTGAACAGAGAACAAATACAATCTAGACTGTTGGAGGTTTTTAGAATATGAGAGGCCGATGAGTCTTTTGGTGGTGGAATATTGGATTTTGGTTTTGAGATTGATCGAAATTTGACTTGGGAAGGACAGTTGTACAAACTCTAATCCCTCGATTGTCGGCGATTGACGGGGTCGACAGGAGTAAGATTTGAGGGGTATTGATGAGTGATAATAGGGAAGATAATGGTGTTGGTGTGGAGTGTACCAATGCGAGAATAGAAAACGTAATATAAATTTGGATAATAAAATGATATTTTAATAGTTTGTGTATGTCAAGCTGTCATTAAGTCATTATTTGGGTGTGAAAAAGTCGTTTACTCTTTTATATTTGATTTAAAAGGGTATTTATCACAATTTCTGGCTTCAATCATGTCATGCCTTATTGGATCCGTCATGATCTCTGACTCTACTTTGTAGTTTTGAATGGAACTTAGAAAAGTTGCATGCGGCTCACATGCAACGGCGTCGTGCATGCCACATAATACTGCCCGACCACAATAACAAAATATTAGGAAAATTGTATTTCACAGTGAATATTTATATATATATAGTACTTAAATATGTATGCATTTGATCATAAAAACATGTTAATCTCAAGTCTCAACGTAATAACACATTATTAAATATAAATTTTTTATATCTTTTTTAGAGAAATTTTTTACCTAAATTTTAGTTTGACACATTGTTTTAAAACCAGGATCGGACTAGTCAGATTGGGAACCAGATCCTTATATGGTCTGGGTATATCCTAAACCCAGTTATAGCAATTTAATTGAATTGACACAAGGTTGAATTGACAGAACAATACCGAATTGTTAATCATCTAGTTGGACCGGTCGGTCGAACCGGTGACATCAACATGACATAATAAAATTTTAAAACTCTTTGAATTTCGATTTTGTATTTATTTTATTTATGTTATAGTGTTATTTGGATTTTGGATTTGGATGAATTTATTTTAGAAATTTATTAATTACTAGAGTTTTAAATTTTATTACACCATACTGATGTCAACATAACGTCACCCGTTCGACCCGGGGACCAACCCCTTGACTGAGTTAAGGCCCGGTATAGGTATAAAAATATTGGTTTAACACACATATAGTCAATGAGTAATGCTACAGACACCGAATATTTATACCGAAAAATTACATAGAATGACGTGAAATCGTCCACGTCATTCAATTTTATGTATCCTCAGTCCAGAATAGTTGTCCAACAAATGTGGACGGTTGACCAACAAATTGAAACGGCCGTTCATAGTGAATGGAAGATTGTCCAAAAAATTCATTTCAAAATGACTACTAAACACCCGTCCATATATAAGGAATGAGCGTCCAATGGGCATGGATGAACATCCCAACAATATAGACGCTCGTTTTCAAATAATTCCCACATTTTTTTTAAAACACTAAGAATGCGTTTTCTTCTTCAACACATACTCTCATTCTTCATGGGCTCTCTCAGAACCTCTAGAGCACCCCCTCTTACACTCTTCTTTCCTTCT
>WYDK02000014.1:5788418-5802985 GCA_009867345.2 Toxicodendron radicans
AAGTTTGGTGTGGGGTATATGGTATAGCAGCATGGTTTGACTTACTATTCCAATGTAATCTTATTTTTATATTTATTGGTTTTTGTTTTTTTTGGGTAAGAAATAAACTTTTAAAATATGGGTTAGATTTGTATTTGGTTTGCTACCAAGGAATTGGTACCTGTAGTTTCTGTTCATTGGGTTGGGATGGAGTGGAGATAGATGACTCAGTTGCTTTGGTTTTTAGGAAATTTTGTTGCTTGGGTGAATTATTAGTTATTATTACTGTACTGTTAATGTGCCCTAACATTGGCTGTATTTTAAAGATGATAATAAAAGGTGATTCTGGGTGGGTTTATTTCTCATTCCTTACTTTCTATTCTTGCATGATCAAATCTGCCTGGAGATAAACATACACAAGCCTTACTATTGAGAGTTCTTGAGACCAATTAGCAAGGTATCTGGTACTGCTGAAACCAGTAAATGTGACAAATAAAGGTGACATAAAAAGTAATATTATTTCCCCAACGCTGTTACACATTTGTAGCAATGGTGAGGAGCTAAAAAATCAAAGACAAAAATGGCAGACTCTGATAGCCAACATCTTGGCAAACCAAGACGACTGACTTATATTATAAAAGGCATACAATATTGACTACAAAACTGTTTCAACATGATTTAGTAAGTGGGTTTTATTTTGCTCTGTTGAATCGGATATCCCAGAATAGTCTTCTCCAACCATGAAATATGCAACAGAAATTAACAATATGATCCAATTCAACAAAGAGATACTGACATTTAAACAGATTAAATAAAGGGAATTATGGAAAGACAAGATTACAACTGGTGATGCAGTAAAAATATCTATTCTTGTACTGTGCCCGGCTCCTTTGAACACGTGGCTACTCTTGCACCTATATAGCACAACAATACGTGATGATTGTGATAGGGAATCACACATAAAATATTGTACCAAGTCATTAGAGGTCTTCATATCCGAACCTGGCACAATAGCTTCAACTATAGATTTTAACTTCTGGGGCTCAAGATCAACCCAACACCACTGTCACCTAGAAAGAGTTTGATGAAGCCAGAAATAAACAAATATTAGCATTAGACAATTAGTAGATAACTGTATAATGAATTGGCATTTTAAAATTTAGTGACTTACCTCACATGGCCGGGGCATCAATCATTTGTTGCTATTACTTCTTTTCCTGAAAATCGCTTTTGTTCTGATTGGTGCTTCCTTTGGAGTCAATGCAAGGGGTGAGAGGTGGAAAAGATGGCACTGCCCTTAATATGAACTTGCGGCCACTTTTCAAGGCTCCTGAAGAGCTTGACCCAAGCTCATGCCCACGAGTGTGAGGAGGTGAAACTCGCTTGCGATTAGGGGAACTTACTTTAACCGATTTAATGGGAGTAGATGCATCTTTCAAAATGTCAGGTGTATCATCTTCCAGACTGCCACAAAGCCTGCTGTCAGAGTCAAGCTCCTGGTGATTCTTGGTTCCACCTGACTGAGTCATTGGGGTAACTGGTGAACTACGCCAACGAAGGGAACTACCTGATGAGAGGCTACCACTGCTGGGGCATAATTGGAGTCTTGAAGCATTTGTCCAGTCAGATGCCTTACATGAAGTTGAGGAAGCCATGGCCGTTGAAGGAAAATCCAGCGAAGTGAGATTGCGAAATTCAGCAAGTGTGTCACATCTTGAAGAGAACTGGTCTGTCATGTCTGTGCTGTTGTAATCCATTCTCTGACCACAAGCACCTACATCCAGTGCTTCTTTACTTGTTTCAAGAAGCATGTCATTACAATCTGATTTTTCCAGAGATCTCAGTGTTTTTGTATAAGATGATAATATGGTAAGATCAGACTCAGGTGATGGAATGTATCTTCCAGAAAGAATTCGAGATTTTGGTGCATCCTTTCCATGGCTAAATAAAGTACAAGGATTTAATCAGCTTTGTTCAAGTTGAATTTAATTATCTCAACCTTCCAGCCAAAAATTAATAAATAAATAAAAAATTATGATCAAAGAAACGTTACTCTGAGCAATCGAATGACGGGGTCAATGGTGTCAGGCTGCAGGGATCATACAACTCAGAATGTAAGAAATCATTCTTGTTTGTCATAGTTTCTAGCTTGTCATCAAATGTTCCTTCTGATCTGTCTTTGCTCAACCTGTTGCTTACCATTTCTTCATTTCCAACATAATCTGTATGAACAAGAATAAAGATGACATAGATGTGCATCGTTCTGTTGTTAAGAGTGACTGATTTTTCATTTTTATTTTCGTGCAGGGATGCTGAGAGTGATATTTTATGGCAACAATAAACCGTGATTCAATTGAGTACCCAAAACCAAAGGTTCCCTAGTACATATCAGCTTCAAAATAAAAAAAAAATGAACCCTTAACCAGCAGAGAAATGATAAGGAGCCCTAAGAGGCAAAGCTATAACCCTTAAAACGTCAGATCAAAATACTTTCCATGGAGATTAGCAAGTGACTAGGAAACCATTAATTCTTCTTTCCCTGTATTGTGATGACAATTACTAATTCGACACATGATATGATTCATCATAATGGCATACAGAATTGAGAGCTAAAAGTTCGAGTGCGATTTCTCACCTCCCTTCCTTCCATAGACATTTTTACAACCCTCACATCGACATCCACTTGAGCATCCAACATTAGCCTATTCAAAATAAACCAGAACATGGAACATCAGCCTATTTAATATATAGCCAGTAATTGAGAGAAGAAATTAATTATATGAAATGTGGCACAGAGAAAAAGTTTTACCTGATAGCATTCACAGTATTTCTTCAGACACATTGACTTTTTGCAATTGCAGCCTCTTTTGTGCCTAGCTGAGGCTGGTGTCGTTCGGTTTCCATCATCCTGTGGAGGGTATACCATTACAAAAATGCCAAACTAAACAAAAGAGAATCAAGAAGAAAAATTCTCAAGAGATTGAACTTGGAGGTTTCAAAGCCCCGTGGCTTACAGGAAATTCAGTAGCATGCTGCACAATCTTGGGAGCAAAAGCTAGTGGATTACGGGATTCAATTTGTTGCCTTGTCTCAAGAACAGTATCTTCATACTCTGGTCTGTTAAAGCACCCTTGGCAGGCACAAGGTTCAGCACAATAGATTCCAGCAGCAAAACAATCACAGTAACTGTTTGACAATAAAATGAAAACCAAAAGGTTTAAAAGAAACATATATGGGAATTATATGGGGTATGGAAGTGTGACTTTTACACAAAAATAAAATAATAATAACTTACAGTTTCAAGCATTTGGTCTTCTTACAATTGCAACGTTTGCAACCTTCACCATCAATGGTGCCTAATGGTTTCTTCCTGAAGAAATTGTACAAACTTGAGTGCTCAGGAAAAATATCAAGAATATAGAATTAAATCAGGAAAGATCACATACAAACTTGCCTTTTCTTTTTCGGACTTGTTTGACTGAACTCCTCAAAACTGTCAGTATGCTCTGAGTCAAACTTCCTTTTAGTATGAGGAGTTGCATGATGGTCAATCGGAGGCAACATATCCAAAGGCCCTATGTTGTCAAATGATTCAGAAGTCATAGAACTCACAGCAATTGAAGTCTTAGTTTCAAGCATCCCATATTCAGCAGTAGTTAATTTTACGGCAACAGATGCAGCATGACCCTTAGGCAAAGCATTGACAATGCTGTTTAGATGCAAGCCAATGCCTGATGGCTTGGAAATAGTTAAGGGAGACTTTCCAGTATGACGAGGAGGAAACATGGGAGTCACTGGCTGGGGCAAGTTAACCAGCTGCCTCTTGCTGAAAGTTGCACTTAAATCCAAGAAAGACGAGTCCAAGCTCTCTGATTCTTGGGGGGTAGTAGGTGATCTTGACTCAGTTATATCATTCGCCTGATTTGAAGGATTTGTGCTTTTCACAATAGCTTTAGGTTGAGCCTCTTCAAATTGAAGGCAACGCCTACTCATGCCACGTTGGTTTTGACTGGCCTACATTGACTGTAGCAATTATTTTACAGCAAAAGAATATACAAGTAGGATTTGATAACAAAAAAAAAAAAAAAATAGGTTCAGCTTAAGTAATTGCCATATATCAAAATGCGGGAACATTTTTGTCTAACTATTAGATAAAAATGCCATACCAAAATAGTATTGCAGTTAATGAATTCTAGAACCAAAAAACAAACAAACATCAAAAGTAATTAGCACAGGCATCTCTCCATAGAATTATGAAATGATGAAATTCACCATGGAATATTTGACATAAAGAACAATTGCCACTTTTCCCAACGGACTAAAAGTTCTTCCCTCCACCCTATACAACTTTATGTTGGGTCATACATAATGCTGAGTCAAAAAGCCATCACATCCAAAAAGAAAAACATCAAAATACAACACTAGACTATTCCTAAGTTATAAAAATAGAAAATAAAAGAAATCTGCAAAACTAGCTATAGAGAAATGACATTAGAATTTATCAGACAAATTTGAGATTGGTTATTCATACCTCAGGATCATGTGTTGTACTATCAACGAGTCCACGCGGGATTGCTCTGGCATTTTCTTCAGAATGCTCATATGTCTGAACAATCTGGAATTGTCCAGGCAGCAATTGAGGGGGCCAATTAGATTCATCCCCATGGGCGCTCGCTTCATTCTGCAATGTAAAAAGGAAAATATCCTAAGAGTAGAATATTTTTCCTCCTATACATCAAGATGGACCCCATCCTAACTAAAATTAAGAATGATCCTAACTGAAATTAATAATGCAAAACAAGTGGTACCTGAGCATTTGAGCCTTCATATTGTTGCTTACTGGAAGCATGGTCCAAAGACAAGTTAGACTCAATATTTGAGCCTTCATTAGATGTCCATTCTCCACATGTTTTCTCATCTTTAATCTTGTTTGGCTCACAATCAAATGTGGTTTTTCCTTGAATGTTTTGTTCAGTTTCCCCAGGCATGGCCTCAGGTACAGCCACTTTCATCTTCATATAAGTTTTATCATCAAATTTTAACATGGTCTTCTTTGAGTCACTTATACCACTTTGTGACAATTGAACCACATCGGAAGACTGTTTCAAATTTCGAGCTGCAGAAGTAGAGTTTGCACAATCAACCTCCAAATGATCAGCCAAGTATTCATCCACGCACCCTGTAGGACTGCTGGGTTGTACATGCACTGAGTACTTTATATCACTGTCTTTATGAGTGACTGCAGTCAACTCACCATGCAATAACAAATCTGATTTCTCCAGATCACCAGGACCATCAGCAGACTTTCTGGCTCCATCATCATGTTGGGGCACTTCTGCACTGGGCAACTGAGGACACAGAGACCTGATAACAAATATGAAGTGTCACATCATCATCAATGCTCAAGTTACAGTTGATGTCAATTTGAAAACAATAATCTGAAATTAAAGATTTATCAAACCGTTTAAAGAAACTTGTTTCTCGGAGTGCATTTATGCGTGGAGAAGTGAATACAAGTGGAGGAGAATTAAGTCCCAAGAACCCTTGTAATACATGGGGTGCTTTGACAGGCCTTATAGGGGATAGGTTGCTAAGGAAATTAGAGAAAGGAGATTCCTGAAATGATAAGGCAACACCATTAGTTAAATTCTCCTAGTGCATCACAAAGTAAATGAAACACATAACTCAGACTTGTACAAAAAACTGCATTTAAAGAAAACTGTATTGAAAACCTTAAGGGTTTGGTATAGGTTCCAATAATGCAAAGGGATTTAATCCTATACTTGTTTTACTTAATAAGCGATCTTCATTTCTCGATGGACTACGTATTATGGATAAAAATTAAATAAACTCACAAATCTTTGTATCCTTCAGTTATTATAAGCAATCGAACACCGCATATACAAAAACCAATAAACAAAGAAAGAAACATAGACCTAGAATTGCAAAAGATGTAGTTAAGACTTGCACCAATAAATTAAGTAAATGGGACTATCATTTTTGAAGCCATGCCCTAGTAAACTATAAACATCAGTAAAAAGAGCTAGTAAACCCACTTCAAATCTTATTGCAACAACAAAATTAAATGAAAATGAATCTATATTATGCACTTATCACATCAATTAACTTCAAAATTGTGTCACCGGTTACTCAATAAAAGCAAACTTTCACAACTATCTAGATAATATACATCCACAAAAGCCCAACCACACCAACACATTTATGCAATGAAAACACTTTTAAAACCTAAATTAAGACTAGAATGAAGCCAAATAAGTAACCAAATATCCCACCCACTTGACACACAACATACCAAAAATGTCGCAATAGAATGAGATCCACAAAAACTGCAAATGCTGGTAAAAATCTACAAAAATTAAAACAAGACCGGTAAATAAAAATAAATGGGAAAGTAATGTGTAGTTACTTGAACTGGAGAAGCTGATGATGGAGTAGCTAAGGTGGCGGCGGCAGAGGCAGAGGCAGAGGCGGAGGCGGCGGTGGTAGTTTTGGCAGTTGGCTCAGGAGAATCCATAATGAGAAGAAGAGACGCTAATCGTTGAGGTCAATCTCTGCATCTTCTTCTTCCTCGCCCACTGGCCGCCCAATCTTCTGAAACTGAGAGTTGAAAATGCTGAGAAAAAAAAAATTCTTAATTTGTTTTTTTTTTTTCATTAATTTTTAATTTTAATTTTAATTTTTATTACAAGTGAAGTGAATGCGTGTTGAACGTAGCGGCTAAGAGGGCGGGCATTCAAAATCCGAGCGGGAACTTTTTAATTAGGCCTTTTTTGGACTTTTTGGCCCATGGGCCGAAGCACATCAAATCTCAGTCAGAACATTAAATCATCACCATGTAAATGTAATGCCCCAGCAAAAGATGTTATGTTCTGTTACGTGTCTATTGATTTTTTTTTTTTTTTTTTTAATTTTTTTATTAATGGAGTGACAAAACAAAGGTGAAGACTGGCTTAGAGTTTATTTTGGATTCTTCATATAAATATATCATTTCCATTAATTTGGATTATTATGAATAATCGTTAAATCAAAGATAAGGCTATGCATATGGCTACCTCTTTCGTTTCCGTTTGTTGAGGAGTGATTTCAGTTTCTTGTTTATTATAAAGATTCAGAATAATTATTCACTGTGGTGGTGGTGTTAGCTTTACAGTGAGATCTTTCAGAGTAATTAACTGTTCATGAATTTGGGTCTGATCATGAGTTGCATTCGATCTAAGTTGACAAACAAAACAATAAGGGGAGGGGAGCAGCATTACAGTTATCATTCTATTTTGTAGGGCTGAAGCTGAACTGAAATGGATCATCCAATTGATCAGTTTCAGTTGAATCTGATAATTCTAACAAATAAGATTAGATCAAAATTTCAAAAACTAATAATACAACTAATTCAGTTGATAGATTTTCAAATACAGATAAGGCTTTGGAAGAAATTTTATAATGTTCATCCAGTGTGTCATTAAGCCTGGGTTTGCCATGCCAGGCCAGGTGGTCATACAAGAATGATTAATATCAAGTTCCGGGGTTCCTATTGATCTGAGAAACTGACTTTGTTTGATCGACATGGGAGATGGTTTTAATATATTTAGAACATAATAAATTCTTTAAATTGTTCTTTTTCACTTCATACCTTATCTTCAGCCTCTTAAACTCAACTCATCTTCGCCATTACTTCTTATTATCGACCATTTAACTCAATAACTTACACATTCTCGTAGCAAGTTCCACAGTAAAATACCCGTTCATGACTGATATATATATATACACCAAATTCGAGCACCGTTACGATGAAACTCAAGCACCTGAGTTTCATCATCTACGTGCTTGAGTTCATTCATCGTTTCTTTTTTTAAGGGAGCCTAAGAGGTGCGATGCTTATAGAATTGGCATAATATGCTTGACAATACAAGTTCTATAGATTGATAAGAGAAGTGTGAAAATTGTAGGGTTGAGAAGTTTAATGAGAATAAATGCTGAATATAGATAAAAATTTAAGAGGTTGAAGACAAGGTTAAAAGTGGATGAAAATTAAAAGAGCGATCAAATATTAAAAAAAAAAAAACCATTTTAATTATCCTCCTATTTCGGTGAAATATTAATTACCTTTTGATGGATTGGCATGCTTCGACAACATGAGTTACTTATGTGCTATTAAGCCATTTTGTTATTCTTGTCTTCCACATTTTCAGGGATGGCAACGAGGTGGGGTGGGGAGGGGTGAGGTTGGTTTATCTCTGTTTCTGTCCCCGACCCCTAAGGGAATTCTCCGTCCCCGCCCTGCCCTCACCCAGGGCCCAGACTATGGGGTTTTTTCCCTGTCTCATTCCACGTCCCATAAATAATGCTACCAAAACCCATTCCAAACATAACGTTTTCATGAACTTAATCGAATGTGGAAACTAACTTAAACAACAAATTTAATTTCTAACTCTTAACATCATCACCCCAAGAAACCATTAAAATTCAACGATTCAACCGAATCAAGCCAAGCTTCCTATTTTCTTATTCACACATTTTGGTGACTTAATTTGTCTTACGTTTCCAAATCTTTATTTTAGAATTATATACTTGACTATAGTTATTTTTATTTTGTTGACAATAGAGTCGATTCTTTGTTAAATTATAAGTGTTTCTTTTATACAATAAATAATATAATCAAAATAAAAAAAAAAAAATGGGAGAAGCGAGAGGATTGATTGAGTGAAAATGGTGAATGAGAAAGGAGAGGAGGACATTTGGGAAGTCACGATGAGATGAGAAAGATATTGGATGACTAAAAAGTAAAAAGAAAAGGGAAAACTTTTATCATTATTCATTAATGTGGTGACTATTATCTACGCATCCTCACGTGCATGCAACCTGCTAGCACGCATTACGTAAACATAATATATATATACATAAATTAAATACTCATAATATAAATAAATAAATAACGAGATAAAAATATTTTACAGAGCACGTACGTATAATAATCCAAAAGAGATATTTTTACTTCTTTATGCATGGATGGGTCACGATGCCTTGATATATATAGAGAAATTTGTTCACGTTATATACAGATTTGGACTTTGTAAACTACAAATCGATAAACAAAGTATACATGAAGTTGTGTATGAATAAACAGCAAGTAATGTTGTTCAGTACTGTGGTTTACTGTAATGGCCGGTGTCCAATTAATTTGAGTCATATTGAAATAATATTGCATGTGTTACGTAAAGTAAAGGAAGTATTTGCGAACTTTAATTTGTAGAGAGAAGAGAAGTGAGTAAACCAGTGAGTATAATAATAATTGATGAATGGGAGGATAAATGAGGAGTGTTGTACGTAAATGGGGGGAAGGGGGGAAGAGAGATTAAAGTTGAAAGAGAAGAGAAAGTAAAAAAAAAATGTGTATATGTATACGTTAGGGTGTATTGGGTTGGTCATGGTCATGCATGGAAGCATTTCCCAATAAGAGAATCGAATCAGTCCCCTTTCCTTTTGCTTTTTCACAGTTTGCTACAGCCTTCTTTACCATTCCCCAAGAAATTGGTGGGTGATCATCTAATCTCTTATGGGGTTTTTATTTATTGTATTTATTTTTTATTTTTCTTTTCTTTTCTTTCTTTCCAAGTTGTTCCTCTCTAGAGAGAGAGAGAGAGATTGATCAAGATTCAAAAAAATAAAAATTAAGAGGACGAGAAGGGGAAAAGAAAATGACAGAGAAAAAGCCATTGCAGTAGTGAAGAGAAAAAGAAAAGAAAAAGATGGTCAAAATTTGATGAACCTCGAAGACTTCGATCCTCTTCCATCATCAGCTTCGACTATCTTTATCGAAACTCTACCATTTCCTTTAATTCCGTAGCTCTCTCTATATACTCTCTTCTCTTAAATAATTATCATCATATATTAATTTTTCTCATCTCATTCAATTCTCAACATTAATTTCAACTATCTAACTGTTATAAAATTATTTAAACAACGTTCCTTGAAATTATAGCCATGCAACTTTTACTTTAACCTTCACTACGTCGATTCAGGCAGCTCAGTACTACCAAATATATCCCTCTAAATTTACCAAATCTGACATGCACGAGTGGCCCCAATTAAGATAATAATATACACACATGCAATCCAATGATTTTTTTTTTTTTAATTTCTGAACGAAGCTTGCATATAATTAATGATCGATCAGGTTATTTTCTTTGTTTATTTTTATTTAATGGTCTAGCAAAAAGATGAAAGGATATTAAATATTTGTCCAAACTCTTGGAAAAATTTCATCAATTAGGGTTTCATAAGAACCCATTTGACTTACTTGTAAAATTAGGGTTTGAAGTACGATGAAAAAATACAAGGAATATTCAAATTTGAAAAGTATCCTCCATTTTCCCTTATACAGTGACTGTGAGGAAGTGGGATCTCAAAGTTACAAAGTATATAAATGAGAGAGGAGACTGTGAGGAAGTCCTTGGTTTTCTTAAGATATATAAATAAGAATAAGGGACGTGGGTCCTTTTCTCTCAGGTTTTTTTTTTTTTTTTTTTTTTCGGATTTGAAGAATATTCATTTTGTCTGGTAAGAAATAGTGAACTTTGTTCCTCCTTATCCTATCCTCACTCATAAAGAAAACATTTAGGCCATACTTCTACACTTGCATGGACCCTAATTCAGTAGACACAACACAGAAATTCAAGGCCTTAATAGTATAAATGTTATACTCAAAGTCAAGATTAAGTTTTCTGTACGATATATATATATAATTCTTAATTAATTTCCCTCAGAAGATTGTTAGAAATATGTCAAATATGATGGACAAACAGGGGGATCGAGTTCTAAATAGTTTTCTTCATCAAATTAATTCGAGTTTTTCTTTTACAATACAAGCTATATAGTTTTGCTTTATGTGGGGACAAAGAGGCGGGGCGGCTCAACAAAGTTAAACACTAGCTTTGAAAGCAGTTTTACAGCTTGAGTACATAAGACCTTCTTATTCAATATAGCTTTGAACACAAGAAACGATTCAATTCATTGAAAAAGAAGAAGAAATAATTCAGAGATGTCAAGAGATTTTTTACAAAAATCTTAGGAATATACTATTTTATTTAAACCACACAGACATAGTTTATGAAATGATTCAATTAATAAACAATGGAGGAAAGTATATATATATATATAAGAAAAGGGGCATTTTTGGAACTTGGATATGCAGTTTAAGCGTTTGCCACCTCTAGAACTAGAAGCCTCAAAAGAGGGTGTAATTGGCTTTAATATTATCTTTTAAATCCAAATTCAAAATTTTTATTTCTTCTTTAAATTTTAGTTTGTTGTGTTGTGTGAGTGATTCCATTGTTCAAGGAGCCAAAGTGAAGAATATGAAAAAGAAAATGTAAGCCTCCCTCTGGCAACCTCAATCTGCTCCGATTCTCGAGGTCTTAACAAGTATATAAACCACCTTAACCCCCAATCCAAAATCACAAATAATCTCTCTTGTTCTCTTCCTAAATATTTACTCCTTTTCAACTCTCTGTTTTGTTAAGGTGAGAGCTTACACACCACATATATTTTAATTTTCATGCTTTTCCTTCACTCTTCTTCATTTCCTATATATTTCCACAACCACTACTATGCATGTAAAGTTTTCAATTATGGTATATGTTGCGGCATTTATTTATTTCATTTAATAACTTTCTCTTGTCTTGTGGGATGAGTTGATGATCAGATCATGAGTAGGCCAGGAGACTGGAATTGCAGGTTATGCAACCACTTGAACTTCCAAAGAAGGGACTCATGCCAACGGTGTGGAGAGCCAAGACCTGGTGATTACGGAAGTTTTGGTGGGAGGGGTGGTAGCTCATCTTTTGGATTCAATACTGGCCCTGATGTTAGGCCTGGTGACTGGTACTGCAACGTCGGCAACTGCGGAGCCCATAACTTCGCTAGCCGCTCCAGCTGCTTCAAGTGTGGCGCTTCCAAGGATGACTCTGGTGGATTAGTTGAGAGTGACATGCCTCGAATGAGAAGTAGCTTTGGCTTCGCCAGTGGTAGCTCTAGTCGCTCTGGATGGAAATCTGGGGACTGGATTTGTACCAGGTTCATTAATTTAATTTGCTAGTTACATTTTTCCTTTTTGAAACGTCTAATGCAAACATAAATTTGCACATCTCTTTCTTTCTTTATAGATATATGGTGTACGAGTCCGTGCATGGGATGCACTGTGATTTTAAATACTATTCTTGTTAATAATTAGCTTGATTGAATTGGACAGGTCTGGTTGCAATGAGCACAATTTTGCTAGTCGTATGGAATGTTTCAGATGCAATGCTCCTAGGGATTCTGGCAATAAGTTTTCGTATTAACCATATAGTCCTTAAATTTTCGAGTAAGGGGTTTTCTAATTAATGAATATATTTCCTTAATAATTTACAATATTAATTTCTTTCATGTCTTCAAATTTTCAGCTACTGCAGTCCAACATGGAATGAAGAAATTAAGACAATGGCTATGGCATCGCAGAATTCAGTCTCCATTTTGCTCCCTATCTACATATCTATTTATTTCTTAATTTTAGAGATTTAAGGGTTTTCTTCTGCTAGCTAGGGATGAAGGCTTCAGTTGTTAGCATTTTGTGAGGTTTCTAATATCAACTATCAAGTATACGCATGTCATGTAGTTCTTCTGTACTATCAATATCTGATATATATCCATCTATCAGTGTCTTTTTTTGTGATGGTTTAATTTGAAGCTACTTTAAAAATTGTTGCTTATGTTTCTTCTCTCTCTAGATCTCTTCAATTACATATATATATATATCTTTGTAAATGTTTGTGTGTGTTAAAATTATCGATAGTTCAAGACTGCTTTATTTTTTGATGAAGCTACAAACAAGTGGTCCAAGGAATATTTGACTTATAACTGTAAACAATTAGCATATTGCTCGTCTCTGCAAAGCAATTTAAAGGGGTTATATAGATGGACCACTATGGGATCTTTTGTTCATACCAATGCAAGATAAAAGACAGAGATAATGATATTCAAACCCTATCTTTGGAGTATTAATTTAACCCTTTTGGGTAGAGATATGGGACAATATAAATCATGCCCTAATTAAATCAATAAGATTCATATCAACATATTAAAGATGAGAATTGTGTTTAATTAACATAAGAATCAGATTCATCGATCTCTCACTCTCTTCAAGTATATATGTATATATGTTATTGGAAAACTGTTTTTCAAGTTTAATATTTTCAAACTATTCCATCTTTAAATTTATAATTCATCAAACATGAATCTTACTTATTTCAACGAACCCTAACACAAGATCAAATATATATAAATTACAGGCCGGTAGTTACTCGATTACGGATTATCTCAATCCCTTTGCTGATAAACTCTATATATATATGTACAGTACACCGGCCCCCTGGATCTGATAAACTATTTGCCAGTTTACATGCATATGCATGGCATGCCCTTAACTATATATGTAATTTCAGAGTAAATTATCTCAATCGTTTGCTGATAAACTCTATGTTCACCACCCCCTGGATCTGATAAATTATTTGATGACAGTTTACATGCATATGCATGGCATGCCCTTAACTATGTAATTTCAGAGTGAATCTACCAAAACATAGACTTTTCGAAACCTCAAATCCTTGTCAATCGAATGGTTACATAGAGACGTCAAATAGTAATGAAAACAATCAGTTACCATGATGATGATGATCTTATTATGATTAACGGATGGGGTTAAGTTTGAATGAGGGAAATGGAGTTAATCAATGGAGTTGTTTAAAAGAAAAAAAAAAAAAAAAAAAAAAAAGTAAAGAAAATTCACATAGGATTCCAAAGCTTTTTAAGCTAAAAACTTTCATGGGTTCCCTCATTGACCTCTTGGTTTTAGTTTTTATATAACAGCGAAAAATATTTTATTGATTGGTCAAAAAGGAACCACACATTCATTAGTGTCTGCTACTACACTCCATGACTTAGCTTTTAGCAAGATTCTTTGTTTTCACTTTAAAGCTTAGCTTTATGTTACGTTTGATTTATTTATTTATTTTTTTTGATGTTAGTGAAGTCAAGTACATCTCATTAAATCATGTCACCCCTCCCTCCTCCCCACCCAAGTAATTTTAATTATATAGTTTTCTATATATTATATAGTAATAATGTAGTAGTTTGGTGGGAAGTTTCCAATTAGAGAGATGATGATGATGATGATGATTATGATGAGATTAGATTAACATTAATTAGATAATTAAGATGAGCAATTACAGAGACAAGACAATTGATGGAGAAGATGCTGAAGAAAGAAGAACATGAAGATCTTTAATCATGAATTTAAATGTGGAAATTGGGTCCCAAAAAGCCATCGAAACTAGCTACTGAAACTGAAGAATTCAGTGAATTTTTAAAGTAGTTTAAGAGTTGAAATATATATATAATCAACACACTGTGATAGTCAAAATGGTAAGAAAAAACAAGAGAACTTTTATTCTCTCTAATATTTTCAAAATAACTTATACTTTTTTAAAGTTATTTTCTTTTGTAAACTTTATATACCAAGCACCATGTTCAAAAAT
>WYDK02000014.1:5843798-5854427 GCA_009867345.2 Toxicodendron radicans
GTTCACCTGCCAAACAATAGAACGGTGGTGATTGCCAGCAGCCATCACATACTCAGCATAAATGAAGTCCCAGCTGGAAATTATTTGAAAGATATTCAAATATAAAATAAGATTAACATCATAATTTGCAAGAGAGAAAGAAATGGCAGTAATATGAGTTACCTAAAATTGGTGACACAAACAGACCGAATACCAGCTTCAGCTGCTGCACGACATGCAACTGGAACAACATCTGAAACCTGTTTGGGTTCACCAAATAGCCGTGTCCATCAAATGTTTCAACAATATAATTAAAAATAAAAAATAAAAGCTAAAGCTTGAATAAGGATGAAACTTACCACTAAGTCTGCTTTGATAGAGTTGAGCCATTCAACTTCAGTTTTCAAAATAGAATCACGAGGAACCACTGCAGTCTCTGAATACTAGTATAAAAAGTAAAAACGAAAAAAAAAATCAAAATCAATAATTAAGAAAAAAGAATCAAATTAACAAAGAAATTGATATCCACATTACCTTCTCCAATGACGCAAGGCGATCGACAGTCAACGCATCTGCCTGAACTGCTCCACAGTCTAAGAGTACCTGATTTCATCCAATTTCACCAATGAATACA
This sequence comes from Toxicodendron radicans, assembly GCA_009867345.2. NCBI lineage: Eukaryota > Viridiplantae > Streptophyta > Magnoliopsida > Sapindales > Anacardiaceae > Toxicodendron > Toxicodendron radicans. The sequence continues at coordinate 5,844,412 of WYDK02000014.1, forward strand.
AAATTCAGCAGAAACAGAAGAAAAAAAAATTAAAAAGAAATTAAAATTAGAAAAACCTTGCGAATGAAGAGGCGAGGAGATTGAATTTCAGAAGTGAAAACAAAATCAGGAGCACCGGTGACAACATGCACATCGTGACCAGCGAAAATTAAATTCCTGACAACCTCAACAACACGGGTGGCGTGGCCAAAGCCATGGCCAGTGACATAGTAAGCGAAAACCAGATGGTTCCTGGATGCAGATGCTGATACTCCTTCATTCTCCTTTATCCTCATTTTGACTCAACTTTCTGCTTCTAATGGAAAAAACAATGGATTGGTTTTGGATAAATTTATAACTGACAAAAGAGATATGGAAGCACACGCAAAGGCAAATGGATCAAGACGATAAGGAGTAATTTAAATTAGTTTGGACACTATGTGATCACAACTAGGAGGCGTACCAGTTTTCTCTCTTTTCTTCCAAATTTGTTGCTGGTGACTTCATCACCTTTTACTCATTCCATTTTTACTTCACTTCAAATTTTCCTTGTCACTGCCAAGCTGGACTGCCTGCTTTTATTGCCTTATCCCAGATTTTTTTAAAAACCGTACCGGATTCGATTGATCTGCTTGGAAACCGGGCATTATCCGGTTCGGGAATATTCTAAAACCGATAATAATAATTAGATTGAATTGATCCGAGATTGAATCAATAAAACAGTATCAAATCGCTGTTCTGATTGATTAAACCAATTTATCTAATCGATAACATCAGTATGATATAATCAAATTTTAAAATTTTTTAGATTTCGATTTTTTATTTATTTTATTTATATTATAATGTTATTTGAATTTTGAATTTTAATCAATTTATTTTATAGAATCATTAACTATTAGAGTTTTAAAATTTTATACATCACACTGACATCAACATGAAGTCATTGGTTTGACTCTTCGAGTCGGGTCCTTGACCGGGTTAAGGCCCAATCTGGATATAAAGACATTGATCCCAATTTCTAATAAATCACGTCTCTACTTAAATGCTATAAATAATATGCTCATCCTCGTCATCTTGCAGTATATTCTTTTATGATATATCTCAAGAAAACTTTTCACTTTTTTAAATCTCTCATAGGATAAGAATATTGATGCCAGAACCACCTCTGGGGTGGTCAAATGGTCAGACAATGACTCTTGGATGTATTATTCAAATGGTCTTAATTCAAGTCACATCAATTGCTAATAATGATAACTACTGAAAGGTATAACCGGTCCTTAACTTCAAGGTTTATGAGAAATTAATCGAGATATGAGTAAGCAGGTTCAGACATCTCCGATCACAAAAAAAAGAAAAAAAAAAATATATATATATATATATATATAATGTAAATTATCAAATGTAACTTTACATGGGTTAATATTATAGAAATGGTAGGGCATTAAGGGACAATATAAGAATATGTCTTCTTTTTTCTATCTATTAATTATTAAACATACACTAATTATTCTACACTATAAATAATTTAGGGAAAATAAAATGTTAAAAATATTTAATCAAAAGTCTGTAATTTTTTTTTTCTCATAATAATTAGATGGGTTCAATTAGATTAAAAAATTTAGAGTAATGTCATACTTACAACTGAGTCATATAAATAAGACATATAAATAAACAAAAATTACACAAAATTTATATAAAATTATTTCTTTGTCCTATATTTTTTGTCTGTTTATATGATTGTTTGTGTTATTCGATTGTAATTATTAAAAATTTTATTAGATAATTCAAAATGAGTAATATTACACATACATAATTTTTTTACATATATTTTTATATATCTTTATGTAACAAAAGATGATTGAATAAAAAAATTATTTTTAATTTAAAATTATTAAATTATTTTTTATTATATAATAATATATGAAAAATAATATATACAAATATTTGTACCCATCCAAAATTTAAATTTGTATATAGGTATTGCCAATACTTACGCCATTTCATTAAAAAATAATAAAAATTAAAATTAAAGATGGAGACAAGTGTCAAGTGAGGGCAAAGTGGTCATTTGAGTTGAAAGAAAGGGTTTTATCAGGGCGTGTTCCGCCTATATATTAGTCCTGTAAGTGGCGATAGAATTATTTAGGGTTTCGTCTAAACCTCAATGAGATGAGCAGTCTTACGCCAAGGCGGCTCAGAGAGGTAGCCGGTGGACACAAACACGATGCGGAAGTCGTCGGATTAACTGAAAGTGATTGCAGGTGTTTCGTTCATTTTTTTTTTCTTTTTTGTGGATGATATGATAAAAATGGGGCTGGAGTTTGGCTCTTTGGCTAAAATCATCGTGCCTTAGTGATGAATGCAGCTCCCTATATCAACCCTTTTGACCAAAGTTCGCCACGACTTAATATTTGTGTTTATGGCGAATTCATTTGGTATGAATGGTACATATATATTGTTTTTGAATTATTGTATCGAGTAGTAATTCAGGCAGCCTCTTTGTAATGTAAAATGGCAAATGAGGTGTTAAACTGCTCGTAAATCAATTTGCTTATGCTCTTCAGATTTGCTGAGATTCGTCATTGAAGCTGGTCTAGTAGGCATAAGCACATCTTTTTCATATCATATTTAACTAAATGTTTAAAGATATTCAAAGGAGAATTTATAAAATGAATTGCGGTTCTGTATTTATGTTCTTCCATGAACAAGAGTTGGATCAGTTGAATTGAAGATCCACGAACGTATAAAGATTGTTACCTTTACAAATTGATGACCCAACTGTTGTGTAAACGAAGTGCGACTTCTGTAGAACTCTGAACATGAGTTCCTACCGGATGTTCAGGTAGAACAGCTGTCTCTAGGATTATTGAACCATGACTTGGACAAGATAATGCAAAATTTATCAGCTTTATCATCAACCAAATTTCAGGATCTCTGACAAGATGAAGCTCAGCAATTGCAAACAACAGATACAAGTATTGTAATTTGTGGTCATTATTACACTAAAATTGACAAATGAGATGAGATGATAGGCGATGTTACAAATGGGGTGTTTGGTACAAGAACAGTGAATGGTGTGTCCGATGGGTTACACAAGTAGTCAAGCAGCCGTTTCCGCCTCTGGGCAGTCCTACTACTGCTTGCGAGCAGTCAGAATAATAAAATACAATCGCCACCCAATTTCATTTGAATAAACTCGAATTACTAATCACCTAAATAGATTATTTTGGACCCTTGCAAATCATCTCTATGAGCCGCAGTTTTCATTCTGTAATCTATACTCTCTGAATTATGCCTACTCTTTAGCTTTGCCTCTAAAGTTAGCTATTACAGCCCAATATAGCCAACTTTGATGTTCCTATGAGCTCGGGTTCGACTCACTAATGTGCGAGTCGAGTCGAGCCCAAGTAGCTCGCGAGCTACTAGGTTCGACTGCACCCCTAGATGTGTTGTGCATCCTTGCTATACTTGATCACAAAATACCAACTTCCCTCCTTTCTTACACAAACCTTGTTCACCAACTGAATTAACAACTTTCCCGTAACTATACTTGAGAGGCATTCTCCCCAACACTCTGTGAAACTCCCTTATACACTTCCCTCTCCTCTTTCTATGTTCCATTCCCCTACTACTCAATCCCACTGCACTTATTCTACTCCTCAATTTCCGCCCTTCATCTTTATCTCCTTCTTCATTTCTTGCATCTCCCCAATCTCTTACTCTCTGTGCCCCCAACATTATGGGTCCCGCATTCGTTTCATCAGCTACCGCGAAATTCATCAGTATGTCCTCGCAGTTATGCATTTCGTCAACTATATTTCGCATCTCACGCATCTCCTCCCCACCTCCACAACTGTACTTAAACAAATAACTGCTCTTCAAAATCATGAATTTAGTTAAAATAATGGAGTACTTATCTGGATGCACAGTATAAATCCACTCTTTTCTGATCAAATCAATATCATGTGACCTCACGAACACCCCTATCAAACGCTCACTGTTCGATTGCCATACTCTGAAGGCAAATTCGAATGATTTAGGATCCATCTCCACGTCATCGTCGCAAATTAAGACGGCGCGGGTCCCGATTGATGATCTGGGGAGGAACCGGGTGTTGAGGCTATCGGATGGTTGGCGGTGCAGGGAGATTGATGCAGTGCCCAAGGAGGAGAGTGAGAGATTGTGGGCCAATTGGGAGACTGTTTGGGTTGAGGTGGAGGGGTTTCCCCAGAGGACTAGCACAGAGGACACCAGTGGGGACGCGGAATACGTGGCGGCTATTGATTGAAGAAGAGGGATGCGGTACTCTGAGTATCCGTTGATGAGGACCGTGATCTGGTCCCATCGAAGTGTTCTCGGGTCCCGCTGATTTGTGGGGTGGCATGGGTCCGAAGACGACAGTGTACGAACAGAAACCACAGTACCATAAAGTGTTGCAAAAAACAGAAAGAAAAGAAAGCTTATCGGATTCATCCCCTCCCCTCCCCGCGCGGTGCCGGTGGTGTTCTATTATGTTATACAATGGCTAAATAAAAATAGCTGAATGGGGTGGCAGTTTCGCAAAACTGCGTTTTATTTTACTTGTGGCAATTTTGAAATATTGTAGCGAAATGAGGTTTATTATTTGGGATTATGTGGATAATGGAAGGAGGGAGGGAGCGAGTGGTTGTATCGTTATGGCGATGGTGAAGGCACTAGCAATAGGTTCATCTTCCCCAGGCAGGACGAATTTTATGCGGATAATGCCGTCAAGTTCAAGGCCAAGTTATTTGTTCAATTTAAAATTGAAGCCCAGTGGTGCAGCTCAGTGTGCACCAGCTCCACTTGCACAAGAGGTAACAGAACTTTTGATTTGATGAATCTTAATTTTGTATGTCATCAGTTCTGGGTATTCTTACATATTTTCAGTTGAGTTGTATTGAAGGTTGATGTGGGAATAATATGTGAACCTTGCAATGGTAGAGGATGGTTGCTCTGTGATTTTTGTCAAGGGCAAAAAACCAATGTCAAAGCTCAAAATAATCGCATTTATCGTCGCTGTCCTTCTTGTAGAGCTGTAAGTGTCTGCTGCTCTTATCAATTATTAATTGATATAATAAATTAATCTTTCAGAAACAAATCAAATCCAAGTACCCTTGTTTTGCTGCAGGTTGGATATGTGTTGTGTTCAAAGTGCAAAGTTTTCAAATGTGTGACCTTCCCAAATTATGATGATGGTGAGGATTTAGTCCTATAACTATCAGCTTATGTATTCTTGGAGTTGACATTCATTGTTTTCAGAAGCTCACATGCAGGTTTTCTTCAATTCCTTTGTGTAATTTTCCTCTCATGAGAATCAAGTTTCTCAGAGAGGCATCAATGTAATGGTAATGTGCATATTGAGAGTAAAAAAATGGTTCAATACCTGATTTTTCATCACACATTGTGGACTTAATTGAATGTTTTAGATAACTAAATGGGCTGAACCAGGTGGACCAAGGCCCTGTTACTGAAATTATCCACTGTCTTATTATCCTTCTTGAAAATTGTTATTCTCCGTATCAGAAAGGTGTTTGACTGTTTGTCATAATTTGTGTATCTTTTCAGGCTTTGATTATGCTCCATTTATATTCATGTATATTTCACTAACCGGAATATGTACTTTTGACCCTTCAATTTTTTACCTTAAAACCATTAGATAAGTTGTAATAAATCTATTTTCTTTAAGTTGCTTGAATTAGTTGTGTATAGTGAAATATTTGTGTTTTCAATTCTATATACACACTTGTGCAATTTACCTTTGTTTTCTGCTTACTCGATTTGTTATTGTTCAGATTTGTTGCTTTGTGCTTATACACACTTAAAGTTTGTTTCTAGAATTATAAGAGCTCAATGTATATCCAAATACATGGAATATATAAATAGTTAAACCTTAATTTCATATTGTTAAATTTCTGTAAAATTTCTTGGATGAATTTGTTTTAACTAAATTTTGAATAGATTGCTTGTGCTCAATGTTTTTTGGTTCACCAGGGCTTATTTTGCTTCACTATCTCGTCAGATAAGGGCATTATTTTTAAAGTTTCTTTACCTTGTTTCAGATTAGGGTGTTTACATTTTCATTTCTCAAACACAAGGCTTTCCATTGAAATTTGAATCTATTTTTAATTATTTTTGGAATTAAATTTGTTCTTGTTGGTGAATTTTGATAAATTTCTTACAGCAAATGCCAGAAGGCTTCTAAAACCATATTTTTCCACTGTCTTTAAGTGTTTCCTTTGCCTGATATACTAATCTTTCTAAGTGACAACAATGGCCTTTGCTCTCAGAGGAAAACCTCTGCGATCACTTTGGGTAGCATTGATTGGATCATCTAATTTGATGTTACCCCTTGTGCTTTCTGAGTCAGCAAACAACCTTTTAGGACTTTTTGTTACTTGCCATTTTCTCCAAAAGCAGTGGCAAAGCTGTTTTGACTTGGAAAATCTGCACTTTCTTTAAAACCAGGATTTGGCAATCAATAGCATGATGCCCATGTTACCTTATCCATCAAGTACAATCCAACTCTTACTTCATGAAGACTTTTTACACTTTGACATGCAAAAACTATAAGAAATTTCTAAAAAGGAAAATCACACATCAAAATATTATATTAGCTTACAGATGATATGTGAAAGAATTTCATTACTAGAGCTTCACTAAATGTTTGTGACAGTTATAGTAGATTTTTCTTTTCAATATCTTTAAACTTCATAAAATCTTTATCAGCTGATGTAAAAAGAAAAATTCATATTTCTTAATAATGTTGTTACTCTCTTCCTACTAACTTGTGGCATACTTTTAACAAGTGGAAGTCCTAATTGGAATAGCATTAATCCTTTTTAATTTTGGCAGCTGGATCATACTCCTGTTAATTACATAGGAGAATGATAGGTGTGTCCTTTCTGTTTTGCTTTTCTTCTCAGTATTGTCTGAATGGAGATGTGTAGGGTGAATAGATGCATATCTAGCAGACTGGCAGTAGGTCTCACAAATTGATGACTGCACTACATGGTTTCTGATTTAGTCCCTTAAAGAAACCAAAATGTCATTAATTTCTAAATCTATGAGTACTGTAAGCATTTATGAATTCTGGATGCTTAGTGTATGAAAACTGCAAAGTTTGGCTTGTAATGTTTCTGTTTATTGAATCTAACTCTGGCCTTTAGACATGGGAACAAATTATGCACAAAATAATGTGGATAGACGCCTCTTAGCGTTTGGTAGTTTAGAGAAGGTTGATTAGTCATGGTTAACATGTGATTCCTGTAGTAGAAATCAATGGATGCATGTGCATTGATTGATCAAGCTTTAAATTGTCCTATTTTAATCCTTAGTGTTGCTTGATCTGAGTGCAAATGGCTATAATATGATATTTTAATTCATTAGAATACCTTTGAAACATTTGTTTCCGTAATCAATCACATAGGATACTGTACTTGCTTACTGTAATTGCTAATACATTTTTTTATCTCTCTGTTTTTTTTCTCCATCCTTTTAGTTTTGACGAAGTCAAGCATGTGTTTGCTTGTGATGCAATCATATATTATGAAATGTTGCACATTCACTAGAGGACAATTCCGTAGTAATTCATCTGTGTAGTACGCATTACTGAATCTGGCTGACTTGTGCTTTAATGCATTTCATACATAGTTTATTCTCAGAGCTAATGAAGTTGATGACTAAGGCCCCTATTATCAAGACAAAGTCATTTTATTGTCAATATTTGTGTTAAACATTTGTGTAGAAGTGATGTTTTCAGCCCTACTCTGGTGTAAGTCAAAACATTTATCCATGTGAATTATAATTCTATATACTACAGCTTCTTCTTCAATCAGGGTATTTTTTTTTTTTAATTTTGACGGAGGAAAATGTATCTGTGTCCAATTACAAAGAGAAACTATACTTTGCAAAGACTTGCTGAAAAGGACAAGAAAGGGACATATTCTTCTACCTCAATCTTGAGAATTTTTCAGGGATAAAGAAAAGAAAATAGAATAGAATATTTAAACAAATCATTTTGAAAGACTTGTTTGAATGATAGTTCAGTGGTTATGGTTTCTACATCACAATTAGTTAGGCTCATCATTTAGGCGGTTTTGGGTGGTAAGTTGGTACTAGAAGTTCTTAAGTAATGATAATCCTCTTCCTTTTCTTTTAATATATTCTCTGTTAGTTGGTATTTTATTATTCTAGGCCAATGGGTGACCACATCCTGATTCCTGAAATGAAATGCAGTTGGTTGGAGAAGTTTCAATTAGTCTGATGCTGTTCTATCAATTTGATGCCTCTCATAATATTTTAGAATTGAAAATGCAGGGGGCTGGTTTGACTTATAGAATATGTATGTTCCTTTGCCCTGTCCAATTGCCGAACTAGCTAGAACCCAGCAGATTTAGCCAAAATTGTGTTCAGGGAACTGGACCTGATTTCAGATCATCTCTTCTGAATATCTTCCGGTACCTTTATGCATTAACGCTCTGTGTGAAAACTACATTTTGAGTTGAAGGTTCATAGATTGGGATAGGTAATGAGAGTAGTTTTCTATCAAACAAAGTCGATCAAAGATACATGTGAATTAAGGAATTCAGGTAGTGTTAGAAAGAGAGAATTAATGCAGGAGCAGAATATGAAGTTGTTTATATCTTTAATTTCATTAATTCTCAAACGGTTCTCTTACACTTCTACATCATCTTATTGATCATTCTCTATCTCTCATACATGGCCGCATCAACAAAAGAAGGAAAAAAAAGAACAAAAAGTCAAATATGACTAAAAGAGAAAAAAAAAGAACTATCTGCACATTGGACTTTGAGGATGATGAGATGGCGTTAGTGGGCATTCTGATGAGCAATAACTCTTACTATCATCCACATTGAACCAGCATTCCTGCTCTAAGAACATATCTTTCTTTTCCTCCACCAGCTTCACAATATTCTCGAAAACAGATACTTGACAAGGAATCCTGAGAACACCTGTTTGTTGAAACCCAAATTCCTCTTCAGCTTCTCTTAGTAAAATGTGAAATGCTTGATGACTCAAATACTCAGTTGGGATAATGAATCTCTTTAGTTCTTCTCCAACACAAACAGCTAGATACCCTTTTGGGACAACATTGCTTGATGCTTCACGAACTGAGTTATCTGATAAGGAGAGTGTCCTTTTCAGAAACTTGATGCTTTTACTCCCGTTGTTATTACTATTGGTGTTGTTGATGGCGCTTGTTTTTGATGAATTTGCAAGCTTTCTCCATTTCTTGAGGATCTGTTGAAGCCTAACAATATCCCTGATCTTGTTAGACTTCTTGGACTCCATGGCTTGAATTTGAATACCTGCAAATCTATGTCCTTCACAATTGGTTGCTAATAATAATGTCAATGTCATAACTCATAAGGGTGATTCCATTTTATAGAGAGGTTGAGTGTTAGGGTTTTAAAACTATTATACTAATATTAAAGTAAAGGAAAAACCATGAGAGAGGTTTGAGTGGTTGCTTTGCTTCTCTTGGTTGCATAAAAAATAAGCTTTAAATCTCAGTCTCTCTCTCTCTCTCTTGGATTGCCAATAATGACACGTACTGAGATTCTAATAATAACAATACGGAGAGTTTAAATTAGAATTAGAATCCGTGAATGGTGATTGCTTTAATTTCCAAAGCAAACCCCCCCAACAGTCAAACTACCTCGTACAATTCAATCGTACTGTTTCTGTATTTTAAGTAATATTTATCTACATGAATGACCCAAGTTACAATTTCAAGAGAACCCCATGTGAACATCTACTCATTCAATTTTAAATTCGTATTCAAAGTTCAAACTCTAGGTTCTGGGGATCCAAGCAGAGCACATAGTGTCAGAAATCAGAATAAGCTTGAAAGAAGAAACCTCTTTCTCTTCCTAGCCATAAGGAGCCTGGAGCCACCGCTGTTTAATATTTGCATAAAATTATCATAAGAAGAGCAAAAGAGGAGTGGCTTGGGCCGAGGCTAGGGCATTGTAATGTGAAGTAATGTTGCATTA
>WYDK02000014.1:5857129-5872420 GCA_009867345.2 Toxicodendron radicans
AAAATTGAAGGAAGACCCACAACATGTCACGACACGGCTCACTGTACGGCCCATGGAACGAGGCACGGCACGGCACGGCACGATATATAGTGGGTCGGGCCGTGGGCCTTCAAATTTCGTGGGCCGGCACGACACGACACGGCACGACACGACAGGGCACGAATTGCCGTGGGCCTTGGCACGACACGACCCACGACACGACGGGCCATGAAAAATTGGACACGGCACGGCACGGCACAGCCCATTGACACCTCTAGGTACCACCCGTCCAAACTCCAAAGTCCAAAGAATTATAATGTCTATTCAACCTCTCCAGTGATAGACAAAAGGTTCTGGAAGCAAATATGGGTTTGTAAACAATGTCGAAAATTAAAGTATTTATGTTGCAGCTTTGTAATAATGCACTCCACTAAAGAAAATGTCTTTAAGAAGAAGTTAGCTCTAGATGCTCTATGCCCAATTTGTCATGAAGCTGTCGAATCTATGGAACATATGATCTGGGGATGTCATTGAACTCATCCGGTGTGGTTTGCATATGATTTTTAGTGGGATATTAGAAACTCTCAAGTGCACAGGTTTGATGATTGGTTGATTGAAAGGTTCTCAATGTTGTCAGCCTTAGACTCCTCGGAGAATGCCAAAGCTCATGTTGACAACTTTTGTTGGGTGATTTGGAAAATGAGAAATAAAGTAGTGTTTAGGGGAGCTTAGATTAACCCTCAACACGCTGTTAACCAAGCTAATATTTGAATATGGAAGCTCATCTTTGTAAGCTTCCAGTTTAGCTAAAAGAGCTCCCAAACTCATATTTTCCTTGCAACTCCTGGAAACCACCACCTGTTACTTGGGTTAAAATCAACTGTGATGTAGTCTTCAAGCAATCCTCATTTAAAGGAGTGGTGGGTGTTGTTGTAAGGAACGAAAATGACATGTTGTTGACGGGGATAGGCTTTGAAAATCCTCGCCACTTCCCCCCTAATTGCCGAAGCTTTAGCCTTAAGGGAAGCCCTTGTTTTGGCTACTGGTTTGAGATTTAGTAAACATTGTTTTGGAAACGAATTGTTTAGATCTCATTAAAGCTTGTAAAGAGGATAAAATTGTTTGGGAGATAACTGGTCTAGTGCATGATTCACAATCTAGCTTGTTCGATCCCGTCCATTGTGTTTCAGTGGACAAATAGAAAAACAAATTTATTAGCGCATAAGGTAACAAGACTAACAGCTTTAGACTCTTTACCTTTGAACTGATGGTCTTTTCCCCCCTCCTAGTGTCTCGCGAATTTGCAACCATAATAAATCAAGCTAATTCTTGCTCTCTCTAATTTGATTGGTCTTCTTTGTAGTTGTCATTGTTATTCTTTCTTCTCTCTTTGTTTGTGGAATGTTTGTCATTTTGACAAAAAAAAAAAAAACTTATTTGGGATGATCTTACTATTCTATTTTATTTTGAGACAATATCATAAACTACCCAAAAAGTTCTTGAATTGATCATTTAGACCCTAAAAGTTTGAAAATTGTTATCACTATTATCTCTTTGCCGTAACTCTATTAAATTGTAGTTTTTGTATTACATGAGTAAAACAACAATTTTAGTCTTATAATAAAGTATTTTATAAACCTAACAACAACGTAACAGAATTGGGGTAAAAGGGTATCAGCGATTTAAAATTTGTAAACTTTGAGGGTTCATTTGATACCACAATGGGGGTATTAGTGATATATTATTCAAACTTTGAGAATCTGTTTGATAAAAAGTGCAAAAAATGTTCTCCGAATGATAAATTCGAAAACCTGAGAGATAATCTATAATATTATCAAATTTTGTTTTATTTATTTGACGAGATCATCATCCAATTAAATTATAGCACCCATTAATTATTAGGTAAAACTGGTCATTATTAATAAAATAAAGAGATTTTTAAAATTATATAAACATATTTTCATTTAACTAAAAAAGGTAATACTGAAGTACAACAGTCCAAAAAGATTAAAGTCAACTCGAGTCAGCTTATCTTATCAAAGTAGTTTTATAATCATTATGTAATTATGGAGACGATTAAGGTTGCTGAGTGCTAATTAAAATGATTAATTAAACAAACATATTCATAAATTAAGGTTCTCTAAATGGGATATATATGCTATATCCAAGTGATATTCCAAGTAGGATTATATTATATGAAACAAATTAACCGGTCATATATATATAAATATGATAGGACAAATTAATGAATGGTCGAGTGATATACATATTTTGAGCACTAAAGCTTAATGGTCGAGTAATATTTATACTATATGATTCCATTTCCATGCCAAAATTAAATTAAATTAAATTGAAGTACCAATAATAATAAAATATTATCGACTTTGTCAGGTTAATTAGTTGATCGAGCACTACTGCATGTCTGCATTCGAGTAATATTTATACTATATGGTTCCATTTCCATGCCAAAATTAAATTAAATTAAATTGAAGTACCAATAATAAGAAAATATTATTGACTTTGTTATGTTATTAGGTGATCGAGCACTACTGCACTAGAGGCAACATGGTCATATGTGGATCACATCACATAAACCAATAAACTCATAACTTTGCTGATCTGTTGGCCACCACTTCCAGCCGAAGCATGCCTGCCGGCCTTCCTCTTCCAGCACAACCTCATTAACCATTAACCCCTCGTTTAATTTAATAACACGAACTCCTTTGTTGGAAAATCTATGTATAATTATGTAGTTTCATGAATTTTTTTTTTTTTATAATAATAATAAGATAGTAAACGTATTCTGAATCATTGTTTCGTTGATTGCATACTGTAAGTTTATTAGCTATACTATAGTTTGCATGGCTTACAACAAAAACTAATACTGGGATCACTATATTGGCCTGTAGACCATCAATAAACCCAACATCAAATGATAATTTTCTTATATTATCATTTGTCTTTACCTTCTTTTTTCCTCTTCAATCGATCACTGCTTTTACCAAGAAAATGTGCTGAAAAAACTAATGACATAACTATTTAATTTGACAAACAACAAACAACTCACGTAATTATACTACGTACATTATGCTTTGCATTTATGGGGGACATATATTTTGAGATTCTCGATGGTAGCTAGGTAGATTCATGAAACTTTGAGTCGATCATCCATTTGTTCATGAGAAACAGGAAAAAAGAAAAGTTTAAAGAAAAAGAAGGGGAAGACAAAAGGTGAATAGACAATCCATAATTATTGATGAGAGCTTTTTAGATATTATATATATAATATCTATGTCCATGAATGAGGAATCTCTTTAAAGTTTTCCATTAGTACTATGTCAATAAAATTCATATATATAGGAAGAGAGATGGATAAGGGATTTCACTGAGGATTTCACTGAGGAAGGTGTGTTCCTTTGTTTGGTAAGAAGTAGTGAGACCTTCAATATCGGTGGATATTGAATATGATTCCAACATGTTTGTTTCCCCATTTTATTCCAATTATATTATTCTGCCGCGCACATCATCATCACTTCTTTGTCCCCTCACTTTCTTACCCTAATCTTGTTTATCCAACTACAATATATATATATCTCCTCTAAATTAAATTAATAAAAGAAGATAATATTATCGCCCGGTTATATTATAATCATATGCTATTTAATCTTCCCATCTAAATGTTCTTATGGTTACTCAAAACAGAACTTCCTGAACCACTTCTTTGTGAAGAGAAGAAAAAATTAGGTTAACTAGACTAACCACTTGGCCACTTCCATGCCAGAAAATACAACCGACTGACAAAAGGGCTACGTACACGTGTATAAAACTATTGAATTCTGTTGCCTATTTTTTTTTTTTTTTTTGGTGAACAATGAGTTTATCCTACACGTCAATCCAATAGTAAAACTAATACATTTCTGAATATTTATGATCCTGTCCGGCAAGTTTACCCGAAACTTTCCGGGTATAATGACAAGAAGATTCCGGGCCAAAAGAGGGATTCATTGATTGATTTCAGATTAAGGTGAGTAAGTAGTTAGTGTTATAGACTTAGAAACGTATCTTCTTTTCTTTCTTTCTCTCTTTGAATCCGAATTTCAATGCGTGCAAACACCATGACTTATATCTACAAATGGAATTGTGTTTGTGTTGGTATGATGATGAGAATGAGAAAGACATAGGCCTTTTGAGTTTGTTTTCTGTCGCTTTATCTCATAATTTCTTTACTACTTTGGGCCTCGTCAGACTCTCACTTGTTTAGTAATATCACCTTCTAGTATTCATCTTATCACCAAACCCCATTATTTCCACCTCTTAATAACATTATTTCTAAACAATCCCAAATACTAAAATATTACTATTTGTAAAACTTAGATTTTCTCTTATTTATAAAAGTATAGAATATATATATCTTTACTTTTTTTTTTTTTTTTTTTAATTCTTCATAATTGATTCAGTGCTTTTTCTGGTATTAGTTATATATATAGGATTACAGGTTAAACGTTTCATTGGACAAAAAGAAGAAGAAATAAAAAGGAAAGCAAGTGGGGAGTGGGACATAATTCCCACGTAGTCATAATATTATTTGTAAGTTAGTGTAATAAAGGAGGCAGTTGCTTTGAATTTGCATTGAATTCCGCATTCAAACAAGTCCACATTCATTTCAATTGCATATATATAGAGCTGATTATAACAACAAATTTTTATACAGATCGAATTAGAAAGCAAGTAAGGGAGAGAAGAAGAAGAACAAGAGGTTGATCATGGAATGGAGGAAGTGCTACTTGGATGTCATACTGGTTCCACTAGGCTTCTCAATAACCGTGGCTTATCACGTTTGGTTATGGCATAAAATCCGAACTCAACCTCTCACCACCACTGTTGGTACTAATTCTAGAGGCAGGCGTTTCTGGGTTGCTGCAATGATGAAGGTACCTGTTTTTTATTTAACTTCTTCTTATATATATAAATCTTACTATGAATAATGTGTATATATATGCCAAGTAAATGCTTAATTATAGGAGATTAAAACCCCTTTTTTCCCCTTTTTTTCTGGGGGCAATTACTTCAATGACTAATTTATTCATGAACTTTCTGTAGATGCATTTTCCAGGTTTTATTAATGAAATTATATGCAGAAAACTCTAAGACCATACCATGCATATGTCGTTGAAGAGATCTTTGTCTTCTAGAAAACTAAAGTAGACAGGCATTAGTGATAAACCTACACGATATATAAGTGGGGATGCAGTCATTAATGGTGCAAGAATATCCGATTTTTCAGCCAGCAAATCAAATGAGCTGGTAACACATGTCATGGTGTCATTGGTGTATAGGGATTAATTATTGCAGGTTATAAATGGGAAACATGAATATCCTTTCATAGAAAGATGCGTCTCAGTAATGCCATATATTGCTTTTTGAGGTGTATGATCGTCTTGATCAATCTTTTCAATTTCATTATCACGTTGTAGCCTTGCTCATCCACGTACACCACCATCACATTCCATGGAAAAATCAGCTTTTCCTTTATAAAAATAATAACAAAGACAGGCGCAAATGCTGCACAATTAATGGCAAGAGTGCATGTCAAATTGTTCATTCTCAGCCACTCCAACATATAATCTGCCAGTACTTAAATTTGCTATTTCAATTGTATTATGTATATAATTGGTAACTTAAGTAATAAGTTGGAATTTGATTTGTGGGTGCAGGACAATGACAAGAAAAACATCTTGGCAGTTCAAACGATAAGAAACATGATAATGGGATCAACCCTAATGGCAACAACATCGATACTCCTTTGCACGGGTCTTGCAGCAGTTATAAGTAGCACATATACTGTGAAGAAGCCACTAAATGATGCAGTTTATGGGGGTCACGGAGAATTCATGGTGGCATTAAAATATGTGACACTTCTCACAATCTTCCTATTCTCATTTTTTTGCCACTCATTGTCCATTAGATTTGTAAACCAAGTGAACATCCTCATTAACACTCCACCAGACCCATTGGCCATAGTGACTCCTGAGTATGTGAGTGAACTATTAGAGAAAGGTTTTCTTTTAAACACTGTTGGAAACAGACTTTTCTATGCAGCATTACCTCTTCTTCTTTGGATCTTTGGCCCAGTCTTAGTCTTCTTGTGCTCTGTAACAATGGTCCCAGTGCTTTACAATCTTGACTTTGTGTTGGGGAGTGGAAAAGAAAAGCTTGCTGTCAATGGATCAAAGAGGGATTTTGAATCTGTGTAATCATATATTTATATCTGTATAATCACTTGAACTTCTAGTGCATATGCCCATGCATGCATGAATGAATGCTTTCGATACATAAATATATATCTCTCTTAATTTGAGCCCCATTTTGTTAATTTTTCTTCTTCTTTTCTTGATTTGAATTAAAACCTTTGATTTACCTAAGTAAAATCATATCAAAAAAGAATTGCAGTGGTGTTTCGTAATCTTAACATGGGTGGAACGTGGAAGTTAAGGAAAGATTGATCGGAATGGAAGTATATAATATATATATCATAATGTGAGGTTGAAGAATGAACATATCCTTGTAATAAGGTTATATACATGATGACATCAATTATAAATCATTCAGCATTATGGATCCACAACTTTTGTCTTGTTCATTCTAATGCTATATATCATAATGTGAGGTTGAAGAATGAACATATCCTTGTAATAAGGTTATATACATGATGACATCAATTATAAATCATTCAGCATTATGGATCCACAACTTTTGTCTTGTTCATTCTAATGCTATATATATATATATATAATTAACTTATCATCTTTTTGCATGCAACATAAAAGGTGCTCCTTTCGCTGCTCCAATGGAGTCATAAAGTGGTAAACTTTTACTATTTCCAAAAGCATGTATAATTTTATGCTTTGTGACAACATGTATCATTATTCTTATTACAAATTTAAGAATATATATAGCGTAATACAATGATTCACTTAATTAAAAAAAAGTATAATTAAAGTTGTTCGTAATTATTGATTAATTATTAACCATCAGATTTAATAAGATCATGAATCAATAGAATTAAACAAACCAGAATATTATGCCAAGCTCGATTTAGAGATGGAGAAGAGGAACATCCTCTTTTGACTGCAACAGTTGTTTTCGTTTTGATAAAGATTTGCACTAAAATGTTGTAGAAAAGAGGTGAGGAAGATTAATATATGATTTAATCTCCCTATATATATGCGTGATTGCAATGTGAGTTGGTGGAGGAAGAAGAGATCGTGCTTCTGGCA
Organism: Toxicodendron radicans; assembly: GCA_009867345.2. NCBI lineage: Eukaryota > Viridiplantae > Streptophyta > Magnoliopsida > Sapindales > Anacardiaceae > Toxicodendron > Toxicodendron radicans. Next base: position 5,864,386 of record WYDK02000014.1, read on the forward strand.
TCCACATATATATTCAGAAACCTAACTTGTTGTGGATACAAGCTGAAGCAGTACTACATCTTCCATATCTTGAGACTTAACCATCAAGACACGAAATTATGTATATATATATGGTGACAGATTTATGTTACATCGATCAATATGCATGGTTTAATTAATTTATCATTCTACAAGATATAGTATGCACCAATACCATATAGTTTTCAATTAACAAGCAATCTCATTATGGAATTGATTAAGAAAATAAGCTTTCGTGTATCTCTTAAATGCAGCCATTAATTTCATGCTCTTATAAGGTCACAGACATAGGATGAGCGACAATCCTAAAACATCTAGACATTAATTGGGGCATGCAAACATGCATGGCCTGCCTTTATAACTATGCGTGTCTTACTGAATTTACTTTTTCATTCCCCTTCAGAGTTAGAGCTACCTTGAATGGCTTAACCAATTTAGAACTTGGACGAAGGTCGTGGACAGCCTGCTACCCTCTTTTTCTGAGGTAAATTTAGCAGTTTAGTGAATTCGAAGCCCAGAGATTTGACAAGTTCAGCCCAAAGCAATTAAAGCTACTGGGCTGGGTACTAGACTAATGGTACCCATATGTATGTGAATTAAGGATTGGGCAAGTGCCAGTGTGGATTGGTTCAGCGGGTTTGAACTACTCATTACTCATTAGCACTTTGGTCACTAAAGTTTGAGTCTTAGTCTTCTATGTGAACAAATATCCTAAAACTTTGTTGCCCTTTCTAGGGCCCCACTGCAATGTACTGCTTTTGACAAAAAATAAAAAATAAAATAAGAGGATTGGGCAAGCATTAAATTTCTTTTGTAGCATTTAGGGAAGGTATATAGCTTTGGTTTGCAATCTAGGTTTGAGTAAGGTATTGTTGGAAAAATATTGTTTAGATTTTATTAAAGTCTGTAAAAAGGAAAATGTTTTTTCGGAAAATTAATGAAATTATGAGAGATATTCACAACTTAGCCTATAATTGTTTCTCGTTTGGTTTTTAGTAGACTATAAAAAAAGCTAATTTGTTAGTCTATGAGATTGTTGGGTTAGCAACATTTGATTATTTACCTATAAATTGGTTGACTTCTTGCATAACAAGTATTTTGAGAATTTGTCTTACTGAACCTAGAGAAGAGGATTGTTCCAAGGGGTCATGTTGTTCAAGTTCTGCTATCCAAGGGATTAGTCAAAGAACATAAATCTCCAACCAATTACTCACTACCTAGAGAGAGCAAATTTACGGAGATGTATGCAACCAGATTTCAGGAAAAAGTTCCTCAGGTGTTGAATGTTTATCAACTCAATATTGATCTTCTAGATCTGATTCCAGAATTTCAGAGGTAGGTGGACTGAACATTTTGAGTCTGGAGGCTGTTTGTCAAAATCTTTATCATGTCTGTAGTTTTGGAAAGTCATTATAAGAAAGAGTATTTTGTAGAAGGTAGCGTTGGCTTATCAATTTCATGTCTTTTGGGAAAATAATGATCAGTATGTTCTGCATATGGTTGTACTACTTGTGCAGTTTGACAAACACCTGATCATTGCCTTTGCTATTGAATTTTTGAATTAACAAGAGACTAGAACATTGTCTTCATCAAGCTCAAACTGGGATAAACAGTTTTCTGCTAGAAAAATGTAATAGATTTGGTTTATTGCTGACTCCACGTGAATGAGAGTAAAGAGAGCTGTGAAACAAGTTATCTGCAGTTATCATCAATGAAGGACAGACTTTAATTAACAAGCATAATTCTGTTCGTAAAACATAATTCTGTGATGTATAAGAATGGTATAAGAAAATCATGAAAGAATAAGATTATTGTAAAAGTAAAGTTTTATCGAGAAAAAAATGATTTGGTGTATAATATATTAAAAATTCTTTGACAACACGTGTAAGGAAGCACAAAATCTTTTTGAGGAATTTATTGTAGAGAGTAGTAGTGGGGGAAGCCTGGTAAATCAGTGTCAATAGTTAGGTATTATTTGTATTACCCATGAAAAAGAAATAGAAAAAGAAAAAGAAAGTGGAGTTAATACACTTTTCATCTTAACATATAAAAGCATGCATTCCATTCATCACTCAAACTTTTTTTTATTTTATTTTTTGTTTTAAAGGTCGGTGCCGGTGGCAGTCTGTTTCACCTTTTTCATTTTCATTCCACCACTTGTCTCTTTTCTTTTTAATTTTTTATCAATCCTCTTTTACATATTTACTAAAACACCCCCTTCAATTCCTACCTTTCTTAATGCTTAGGTAATCTAATTAATACAATTTCTTTTTGTACGTGTTTTGATAACATCATAGAATTCAGGAGATGTGTTTGGTATAAAGATAAATGAAGATGAAGATGAGCAGAAACTGGGCTAAGTTGAGGAGTGATACATGTAACAGAAAAGTTAATACTTTCATATATATTTTATTATACATTACGTGTCTATTAAGAAAGGTTATTTTGGTAATATTAAGATTTTACGTGAAATTAACTTTAAGCTGTTCATGTGATGGCTTTAGCTTTTGTTAATTGTCGTGATATGAGAAAGTTGTTAATATAAATAACATAACTCACTTACTTGAATTCCCCCCCTTCTTTCTCTTTCTCATTTTTTTCATTTCTCTCGTTAATGGAGAATCAAGCAGGTGATCAAACTTCATCCACTGAGTCCCACATCACTTCCATGCACCCTCCTCCTCCTCCTCCTCCTCCTGCTGTCGCCGGAGGAGGATATCACATGAAACGAAGTCCATCAGAATTAGCTATGGCAGAGTTTTTTAATTTGAACGCATCATCAGATCACTTTGCTCAAAACAGCATTATCAATCACCAAATTTTCCATGAATTTACCGAGCAATTATTCGCTGACGATCTTTCGTTTGATTTCAAGAATCGGGTAATTACTTTATTTATTTCTATTATTTAAATTCATGTGTGAGCCAATCAGTAAGTGACAAAACATATATTAGTGTGGTGATTAATTAAATAATTAGGTAGAGTGTGATAATTACAGAAATAATTTTTCTAAGAAATGACTTGTCGTTTTTCAATTGGCTTATCATGAGCATGTCGTACACACGAGAACTACAAATAGATGAGAGATTAAAAGATTATTTAGGTGTGTTTAATTAATTATGATTAAGATTATTAATTATGTGCATGCAAACAGGAAATATTGATGAATGGGTTTCCGGGTACTGATAATGTGTGGGCAGAAAATCCCACACCACATAAGCGAACCAAGATTGATATTGCAGCAGCCATTGATTCTCAGTCATCCATATGTTGCAGAGGTAACAATATTAATGAATAATATTAGTATTAATTAATTGTAATTAGATGAATAATTTAATATAAAATTATATATGTAGGAAATTGGTTAGGTGGAAGTGATCATAAACCCAACAAATGCAGCGAAGAAAGTGAAATAATAGCAAGAGGAACAAGCAGCGGTTCATCGGGGGATCAATCTGACGATGAAGCTGGTCAATGTGAACAAAGCAATGATCCTACTCATTTGAAACGCATTAGAAGGTGATTTAATTAATTAATTAATTAAATTTGTGGGGGTTATATATATTAATATTGTGGTTGCACTAATGAACTAATCCAGGAAGGTCTCCAACCGAGAGTCTGCGAGGCGATCAAGGAAAAGAAAACAAGCACATATGGCTGACCTTGAAACCCAGGTATTATTATAATCAATTAAATTAAATAATTAATTATATTTTAAGTTTTTAATTTGTTTGTTTGATGGATCATCAGGTTGATCGACTGAGAGGAGAAAATTCATCTCTGTACAAGCAGTTTACAAATGCAACTCAACACTATCGAGAGGCTGATACAAATAATAGAGTTCTTAAATCGGATGTGGAAGCTCTCAGAGCCAAGGTATATAATATAATACATAAACTAATTATTAAATTAATTAATTATGCGTAAATTAATGTAATACATATATATATAAATGTAGGTTAAGTTAGCAGAAGACATAGTGACTCGAGGGTCATTTACTTGTGGATTGAATCAACTTCTTCAAAGTCATTTAAGCACACCACAACCAGTAACCAGTCAACACAATCTACGTCAATTATCAAACGTAGCAGTATCAGTTTCAGTCTCTCCAACGATTACAGTTCATGGAGATAATAATGCTGCAAATTCATCATCTTCATATGCTACTGGGATGCCTCACAATTCCTCACTTAATGCGTCTGATATCAACAATGGACTCCTTCAAAGCGATGCTGCAAGCTGTGTCTCTGAGATTTGGCATTGAATTAATAACAATGGAGAGACTTTCTTTTCTTTAATTTCTTCTTGCATGGGTGATAATATATATAATCTAGTTTCGTATCAGATAGTTGTGTTCATTAATTTTTTTAGTTTATTATCTGTCTAGTCTTCTTCTACATTAAGATGAGATATATATAAACCAAAAATAAGATGAGATCCATCACTTCTGAAACATGCAAGTTAATTAATTCAATAAACTGCAAGAAGTCTTGAGACGGGAGCCTGCGGTTTCGCTTTGGATGATCAAGAAGACATTATTGTGAAGAACTTGCTGTGAAATTTTATTTCTGACAAAATTAATGGAAAAAAAGAATGATGAATATACAATTAGGTGAGTGATTAGAACAAAGATTTTCAGCCCATCATTAGTTCGAACTCACCAAAATCAACCTTTCCATCAAGATTCAAATCCACAACCTTCAACATCTTTTCGATTTCAGAAATATCCCAGCCTTTATCCAATCCGAGACACTCCAGCACCCTCTTCAACTCTGTTGCTTCTATATATCCATTGCCGTCTTCATCAAATATCTTAAACGCTTCACGTAGTAATTCATTGCGCTTTTTCTCATCTTCCAGTTCTCCAAGTGCCTCTTCTACCGGCACTTCTTCTTCACCAGGCAGGTCGAAACTTGACTTCTCTTCTTCTCCATATATCAACCCAAGATTCTCCACAACCCGCCTCGCTTTTTCTTTCTTTATCTTCCCATTGTCCTCCATTCCAAAAACTGCAGTAAGTGCCCGCAGCATCAACTCATCAACTTGACGTTCATTCTCTGGTTTACAAGTAGAATTCGGAGCAATGTGAGTCGAGTTTGATCTTGAAACTCCTAATACTTGCACCAACTCCCCAATGATTCTGGAACACACACCGCTTATGCCCATTATTTTCCTTTTTAACAATTGAAGCAAGCTCTCAGGCTAAAACAAGAAAATGGAAATGGAAACACTTGATTTCATTTTCTCTGGTGCAGAATACCTGAGTTTATATACTGAGAGAGTTGAAATTGCACCCCTGGTTGTTGATAATAATCACTTGAATGCCCTCATTTCATATCCTAATTTACTATTATTATTTGCTCGAATCCGATCAATCTTAATAATATAAAAACATGAAAGCTGGCAAAATGGATCGAATATATTTTAGTTTTTGAAGGATGAGTACATGGTGCAAGATAACATTAAATTAGTACATGAGTGCATTAGACAAGTCTGTAAACTTAATCAGAATATGTTATATGGAATTGGATCCAGTTGTTAGCAATTCACAGAGCAGGTGCAGTTACATGAATTTTATAAATCTCAAGTGGGTTTAATTAATTTTTTCTAATATAGGTGATTGTACTGCCCCATTACCCATGAAGATGAACCCCACTGTAAGCTGTAGACATCAGGGAGACAAGCATATTTCAGAGAAAATACTTTATATATTAATTAAACCAACCCATCAAAGAGTAATAATGCTTAATTTCATTCTCGTGATGTCAACGGCTTCATACAATTGATAAACAAAATGTTGTCTATTGGCACCTTCCTTGAAGCATCACACTGTCTCTGCTTCAAAATCCCCATAGAATCCTCAGAATAATGCAGGAAAATCATTTTAAACTATTTTATACAGCACATGAGATGAGAAGTCAGAAGCTGCATTTGTAGTTGTACCGAGTAATATTATTTGCCAACTAAATATTGTTTTTGTTTCCTCCAGCATTCATCCCGTAGATCCATGGACTGATGGAATTGATTCTTGCTTGGTAAAGAAACTGTATCCCTTTATTGTTAAAATTTAAGAAGATTTTATGGGTGCATTTCTACATAATATGGTAAGCTTCTCAAATGATAACCAATACATATAGTTAGAATTTTGACTTGAAAGTATGAAGATGAACCTAACAGAGAAGAAAACTGATAAAAAGTTGTTCAGTTCAACACTTTTATCTGAATATATCATCACTACAAAGAGTTTATAAATCTTCTATATTATTTTCTGAATCTCGCCCCCTAAATATAAAACAGAGGTGGCAGAGAACCAGCTCATTGTGCCTTCTCCTATCCAGTATAATTTGCTTTGTACTTTATGAAAATAATCACTATAAATGTTTACTTCTTTCTCTGTGGGAGCAATGTTTGATTTGGCTTAATTAAATACAGAGGAGATACAAAGACATTCTATCATTTTCAGTTAATGAGAGGCTTCTCTAGATCCTGAACAGATGAATACTCCACCGGCTGTGGAATATTTAGCTCTGAACAAACTAACTCAATGATTTTTGCAGTTACCGTACCAAATGACATTTTGTTCAAGGTCACCACTATAGCAAACCTGTTTTTTATGTCACAGAAACCTGTTGATCCTCCCATGCCCGAGTGCCCAAAACCAATGAATGATCCATCCTTCGCCGTATACCTCTTAAACCCCAGTCCAAATTGCCCATTTTGTAAGGCCAGATTCCCACATTCACCCACACCCAAGAAAGCATCATGAATTCTAGGGTTACCGAAAATCTTGCTGGCATTATCATTATAGATAGTAATAATGCTATTGCTTACGCTTGTGTTACTACTACCACTATTGCAGCCATTATCAAGCCTAGTGTAACCATCACCACTAGCATCTCTTTTATGACTACCATCTTTGAAATCATTACTGTATTTGTTCTGCTCATGATTTTTTGTTTTGTTGTTTGAAGCAGCAGTTACCTCCTTGCTTTTATTACCTTTCGATTTTTTTGAGTTCTGCAAAGAAAATTTGGGTATGTGGCTATGACTACCAAGTGGTGGCTTGGATAAAGAGGAATGCGGGGGTGGGACCACCCCACCATCAACTAGGGCTGCATAGTAGCGTGCAAGGGCACGAGCTGAGCAATGTCCATTAGCAGCAGGTATGGTGGCACGACGAGTGTTCAGCATGTTAAATAAAACCGGCAGGGTGGTAGCATACTGTGCAATTTTGTCAATCTGGAATGTAGAGGGTAGTTCAGGACGAGTAGATCTCTCTGGAAGCTTGTTGAGATCATCTGTATCTAAGGAAAGAGTTGCAAGTCGAGATTCCACACCTGGAAGGGAGCCATTGAAAGGCATGATAACACCATTGATAACAGCTACTTCAGTTTCAAAGTAATAGTAGACTAAATAGTTCTATTCAAATGAAGAACAGAGTTAATGAACAATATATCAGCTTGAAAGAACATTACGGTGGGTGCATATTTCACGTAAACCAATATTTTTGTACTAGGTAACTTGAGAAGATTTAAAAAGTGAAGTTTGACAAGTACCTGGTGGAGTTCCAACATATAGCTCGCCTTCAATATTTAGGGGTCGAATGAATGCTTCTTCAAGAATCTCTTGAAATTTCTTCCCAGACGCATGCTATTTATCAAAACATATCATTAGAATGGGGGACTACAATATAGTCAAATTCTTTGATCAATCTGAAGACCAGCAGAAAGACAAAACTCACAATCAATCCTAGCTGGCATACCTAGGATCACATGGCATCCATACACATCACCACATAAATATAGGCAAGACATTTATTATCAATAGATTTCAAATACGAGATGCACAAAAAATAATCTCAATAGGCCAGATGACATCCTAGAGCGAGCTGGACATGCTCAATCATTCATTTAGGGAAAGCTTGAGGCCAGACCATATTGGACAACTTATATTCAATTGAAGCAGCTTTAGCATGTTATAATACCTCAATTATTCCACCACAAAGCCAGCCGAAAGA